>JAODJX010000048.1:4731398-4746114 GCA_026776945.1 Isichthys henryi | reverse complement strand
CCGGAGTACCCGGAGGAAACCCCACGACGACATGGGGAGAACATGCAAACTCCGCACACATGTGGCCCAGGCGGAGATTCGAACCCGGGTGCTGTTATACTGTCATTGAAAAAAACTTTTGACTCCATCAGTAGCGATAAAATATTTTAGTTATTAATAGAAGTATTTATTATCCTGTGTGCATTGGCAAATGGTAAACATAAATGTTTGATAATTGTTCTCGTCTCCCGCTTAAATGTGAGTACATCTTGAGTGGGAATGTGGGGGATAGGGGGGGGGGTGAGGAGGGAAAAGGGCCCTGTCTGTGAGCACTGAACCATCCTGGTCAGGGTGCCTGGACTGAGACCATGGCATGCACTGCTGCATTTGTCCTGAGGGGGGCGACAGTGCATCACACGGATGAAGGAGTGGGACAGCCTGGCTGGTGGGCACAGGGCAGATCACCGCCGTGCTCTTGACATCAGCCTTTTCTGGCAGACGGGCTGCCGCAGCAGACAGGTTGATACTCATGGGGTAATTAGTGAGCTCTGCCAGCTGAGAGGCATGCAGGAGTGTGGGCGGCCTTTAATGTGGGTCATTAAACAGAGACAGACAGGCACAATCGGGATGCCTGTGTAAAATAGTCAGAAACATGGATGCTGAGTGGGGGGTGCGAGCAAGAGGTTGGGGATGAGGACGGGGCAATTATATTGGCTCTTTGTGAATAATTAACAGAAGAGGGGGGAGTGATTTAACAGTGAATACCCCCCCCACACTCCAAAAAATACGAAGCATGATGTGTAGTAAGTGCAGGGATGGGGGCAGGTAGGAGGTATATATACATGCCAGGGGCTGCCTGGGGTTGCTGTGGACGTGTGCAGCCACACCACTCCTCTTCATTGCTTTCAGGCTCATCTTTAGACGCCCGTGGTCAGACAGAGGCACGGATCTCACTCTCCTTGTGCTGCCCATCCACTGTGCAGCGTTAGAATGCAGCAGGCCCATGTCTGCATGCTGTGTCTGCTCTCTCTGGCTTCCTTCTGCAGGGCTTTCTGGTACCGGCAGCTGTGCAGCACCCGGCTGCTGGAGGGGGGCTCACGCTGCTCTTTGTCTGTGGAGAGAGGGGCCTCTTCTACCAATTTGGGCGGCGGGTGAGGAAGGGCCAGCGTAAGTGTTTGTTTCTGGAGGCTACGGGCAGCTTATAAGATTCTCAACAAAGTGATTTAATGAAACTTTAATGTGCTGTATGTCCACACTCTGGCTGAATGAATAATTCAACCAACAAACTTAGTTAGCCTCGGAGATACCAAGATTTCCTGACCCTACTAGAGACAAATCCAAGAGTCCAAATGGAGTTCAAGGCTTGACCACCTCTTCCTTTTGCAGGAATCACGATGCAAAACAGTGACTCCTATCTGCAGGAAGCCCTACTGGAGATACAAGAAGGAGACGGAGAAGAAAAGCACTGCTAGAATCACAAAGAGAGGGATCGTGTAACAGTGCTGTAATTTCTACTGCAATTACTATGACCCGGAAAACTACTGCAACACATAGAGAGGGAAAATGAAGTGGGCAAGCATTTAAGAGAGAAGGAGACTGATCATTATGTGGGACTAAACAAAGGAATGTTCCAGAATGAGTGGCACAGTGGAGGAGTAGCTAAAGGCAGTAACAGGCCGTATTTACTTTTGATGGTCATGTTGGTTTTTGCAAAAACTAGAGAAAAAAAAACCCATCAAAGCAAGATTGGAAATGTGTTACAAAGTAGCGTATAAAAAACTGACAGACAGACATATATACATATATAACCAGAATTGCTGCCTTGCAGTTTAACCATTTAAAGTACTATATACTTAATCATTGTATTGTTATTTTTATCAATTCAAGAAATAAACAAACTCATAGGTGAAAGGCCTTTCATTATCTGTATTTCCTCTTTTAACACTTCAAGGATCATCCATCCATTAATAATTAATCTAAACTGTGTGCAGAATTGTTAGGCAAGTATTATTTCCGGACATATTTTTTAGCAAAGGTTGGGCAGACTTATAAAAATTAATTCTGCAGTTTTCTTTTGCTCCAAGTAAATGTATTTAGAGAGAAAATGTTACATTAGACTTTCACAAACAAAAAAAAAAAAGAAAAGCACTTGATTGGGCACTGTCCTGCAAGAATATCACGGGATGGGGCACTGTCCTGCAGACTGCGCACTGTCCTGCAAGAATATCATGGGATGGGGCACTGTCCTGCAGATTGGGCACTGTCCTGCAAGAATATCACGGGATGGGGCACTGTCCTGCAGACTGCGCACTGTCCTGCAAGAATATCATGGGATGGGGCACTGTCCTGCAGATTGGGCACTGTCCTGCAAGAATATCATATCTTTTTTGAAAGCTGCTGATTTCATCCTGTACCAGTGTTTGAAGAAGGTATCGTCTAGAAATTGGCATTAGATCTTGTGGTTAATTTTATACCATCTGGAAGTCTTAAAGATCCAACAAGTTCATCACTGATAACTGCAGCCCACACCATCACTCCTCCACCACCCTGTTGGTGCTTGAAGATGGTGACCATGATCTATGGGCCCATCCGTCTGCTGCATCAAGAGTCACTCTCATCTGTTCACAAAACCTTTATAAAATCACTCTTGAGACGTGTCTGTGCGCATTCTTGACATTTTAGCTTGCATGCCTTATTGAGTGGAGGTTATGTTTCAGCCTTTGTGACCCTAATGATGTCATGTAACACACTGCACCCAGTGCTTCCAGAGATTCCATTCAGATTGCAGTGTTTTAATATGGTGGCATTTGATTCTAAAGACTTTCTGTTAGTCTCCCCTTTAATTTTGCTTCATGTTTCTTTCCTCCTCTTTGTCTGTTGGCCACAAAACACTCGATTGTACAGTAATTATGTTTTAAAGATTTAGGATTTTTTTTATTGTTTTGCATCCCTCTGACTGGAACTGTACAGTTTTGTTTTTTTAATGCTGTCTGCAAGGTCCTCTTCTGGCCAATTTTAACAGTCATTAAAATGTATTTAATAATTCTGCACGGGAAAGTATCTATGTTTTCCTGTTTTTCTCCAAACAGAAAGTACTCAGACAAAATACTGATCACGTACTGCCTTTTAGACAGTTCATTCTTAATTACAGATTCATCTGGACTGAAAATATTGGTCGGAAGAGAAGATACAAATAAAATATACACTTTCGTAATAATTCTGCACACAGTGTATACACGGAAAGTTGCATATGCTGCGTGTTCTAGGCAAACCGAAAAATCCAGTTTCCCAATATACAATCAGGGTAGGTATCATCAAAGAGTTAAAAGAATTACTGAGCCCCAGTGTCTGCAATAGAAGCCGTTTAAGATGTACCCCAGCCTGTGCCTTTGCGATCTGGGCAGGGTTCCAAGTACCCCTTGGACGCTTATCGGGATAAGTGGTTAAATGATGACTGCATTGATTTACTTCACTTTTGAATGGTCATTCGATGTGACTGTGACCTGGAGATTTTCCTTGCACAAGCTATAGTCATGATGAATAAGTCAACTACTCTAACCCAGTTTACAGCCTGGCACCCTGTGGAACCGAACCGCTTTGTACATCACATGCCTCCCACCTCAAGCTCAAACACTACCGCTATGACTGCTTGTGTTCTCCTTACTGCATGTTTCCATACCTTCACTTTCTGTAGTTGACTGTACTAGTATAGTTTCTGCAGAGTAATAGCCAGCATTGCGTTTATTCTTTTTATTACTTTGTCTGTTTGTCAATTTACTAATTTATCCGTTTGTTTGCGTTAATCGTTATCACCGTTTTGATGTTGTGTTTGTATTTCAAAAAGAAACATTTCTTTTACATTACTGTCAATGTGCGCGTCCAATAAGAATAATTCTGATTCTAACAGCCTGATCTGACTGTCTACTTTCGGTTTCATGTTCTTATTAGGCAACTGATTAAAAAAAAAATTAACATGGGGAATTCAAACTTTAGAAGACTACAAAACCCAGAATTCATAGTAAGCAAACTGGAAGTACCGCAGTGAACGACGGGAAATGTAGTGCAAATTCGGTGCTGGACGGTTCCTTCAGTTTATGATAAGCCAACGGAAACAACATTTCCCACTGAGTCCGCTCGGCTGATTGGAACTCAATGAAGAAAGCGTAATGGCGACAGCGGCCGGGAAGGCCTTTTATTGTGTTATTAGGAGAAAAATCATGTTTTGAGCTTCAGAATCGCGTTTTAAATTAGTGTATTATATTTTTAAAAGTACAATTCGGGAAAAAATAAACTGCTTTCATACACCGCCGCGAATTGCGTAGCACGCCGCTGTGAGTATGTTTATGGATAGCTGTGTGGCTAAGTTAGCTGGCAGGAATTGTCAACGTTAGCCATGGCTAAAATGCACTTAGCCTACTAACAGTTATGTCCTGTAACTATAGCCATCTGGATTGTGCAAAAGGCCTATGCAAATAAACAATCTCACATTGTACTTCGTAAATGTATGCACTGGAGGAAAAAAATCCTATTTCTGTGAAAGATTTAGCCGCTGAATAACCATTTGGTAATGCAGGGGTGTTTGCGCAGGCTAGCAGCAGGGATGCTGAATGAGGTGCGTGTTTATGGCCAGTAGCATCTCCCAGAGTTGCATGCCTGATTACTGTTATTCATGCCCAGATGGAAGAAGAGGAGGAATTTGACGAAGTTGACGGGGTCCGCCCCAACGTGGAGGTGCGTTTTTCCCCTCGATTTCCGTCAGATAAATGATCGTACTCTGCTTCACAGTGGTTCTGGTGAAGAAGCAGTTGCATGGCTTGGAAATATCCCTGCGTTGTCCGTGGAAACCGAGTAGTTAGTGCAAAATGAATGCTCATGGATCATCCTGCTTAACGGTCAAACATCTGGTTTTGCTCCAGCAAGAGCAGTGCCATGGCGAAAGAGAAGGCAGGGCGGAGGAAAAACGGGCAAGGCTGCGATGCTGTCAGCATGAGAGGGAAGCTTCTGGTGTCCATCCTGGTGACATGGTACGGTCTGTGCCAGTTTGCTTATGATGCTTCTGTGAATGTCGATTTACCATAAGTGATCCTGTTGGATGAACACTATTCATAATCACCATCTGTCACTGTGTTTCAACTATCTTGTGCAGTGCCCTCCTAAAAGAGACTACTTTGTCTTAGCTGTGGTTTTGATATTGTGGTCAGTGGATCCATTGATTTTCTTTAATTGGTCTGTAGGAGGTAAGTTATCATTAATGCATAACTGAAATACAATTTGTGTAGTTCTGTCATGTCCCGTGCTGCTCGTATCTTATGGCTGCTCATGTGTTTGAGCTCCTCATTCTCCCGATGTCAGGATGCGGCAGCTCCCACGATATCTGACCGGCCAGTTTCCCCCATCTCACTGCACTGCCTCCCCCATCAGTCCGACGACAGGTGAGACTAAGCAACTCAACAAGGATCTCTGCCTCTCCAGTTGTCATAGTATTGTCTGCGATCTGAGGGCGTCGGTTGGAAAGGTTTCCTGTGACTAGGACTGCAACACCTATTCAACAATGTCAGTAATATTCTGTAGTAAAAATAGTTGGCAATGAATTTTGTCAGACGAATTTGCGGTTTGTGGCATAAAATGAATGTAGTGACATCATTACCTAGTAAAATTTACATTGGTGTGTTAAGCTTCATTCATACGTCAATTTCCCATATGCTGTTAATGTTCATGCAAGGTTGTGCGCACAGTCTTGTGTGCATACTACATATGTCCACAGATGCAGACGCATACAGCAGTTATATTCCTCCGGACCAGTAGAGGGCAGATGTATTGCAACAAACACAAATACAAGCAGTGTAGCGAAATGGGTAAACTTGTATGAAGTTTTGAAGTTGATACTAGGCTTGAGTGATATGGTAATGCGGGCTACCAAAGTATTTTGAAACATTGCTGAAAAAATTAGCTGGGACCCTCGCCAATGCTCGGCAAATTTTATCGCCAAGATTTCACAATGCTGGAATAGCATTGCTTTTGAAAGTACCACAATATAAAGTACAATCGCTAGCAAGCTAAATATGGCAGAGATATCTTTGTTTCTATGCCTCTTGAGAACGGTACTTTTGCAGCTTATAGCCCTCAGAATCCCACAGCTTTGTAGTTAACTGAACATTATGAATTGAAATTCAAGCACGTTGTTCTGTTAGTCTTGTTAATTCACTTTCTATTTTATTCCTGAATCTACCTGCTATTTGTCTGCTCTCTTATATTAAATCTGTGTTTTTGTGCTGGTATCTGGATACCATACTATGAGATTAGTTAATGCTACCATAGGTAATTGTTTGAACGTGATCTGACCCCTTTAACATCATGCTGCATCATCATTGGCAGTTAAATATCTAAATCTAGTTTAGTTCCTGTTCTTCTTTGACCTGACAGTAAAAACAGTACTTGTAAAGTCTGACATACTACGTACAGTTTGGCAGTTTATGATGTTATGGACTTCTCTAGTAAAGGAGTGACTCTGCTTGTGTCCTTTTCCTTCCCTGGTTTAGTATGATTTTAGACATTGAGGTCACAGCTGAAATCAGAGTTGAAGGCAGCTCCAGTCTGGCTCTCCTGCCCTTGGCTGCCCCTCGTTTACTGCGGAGTGGAAAGCCAGGTAAGGTAGCGTTCACTGGCCTCTTGCCGTATTGATAATTGCCAAATTAGACATTCATCTCACGATTACGCTCTTGTTTCTTTTTCCTTTCAGCGTTTTTTTGTGATCAGTCTCCCTTCATCTTGAGTCACCCTTCATCCATCTGGACCAAAGGTCTGGACAGAGGTCTGATGAATCTGTCCTCCTGGCCTTGGCAGTTTAACACAGGCTCAGCTGCTACCACGGCCACTTTACCTGGCACAGTTATGACTGCGAAGAGCCCCTTCCCTTCACCCCCCTGCACTTCACCATCGTCTCCCTCCTCTGCTCCTTCATCACCTTCATCTTCACCTTCATCCTCGACCTCTTCTCCTGGAGGCACAGTTGTTGGTTACCATGACAATGATAGGAGTCACACAGAGGGTGGCGCGGTTACCAGTGCGACGGGGGACGCCGTCTCCTCTACCTCGGTCTCGCTGGCACCCCCTGCGCACCCGCTGCCCCCTTCTTCCAGTACCTCTGTCCATCTCTCTTCTTCACCCTGCCCTGTACCAGGAAGAGCAAGCATCGAGATCTACGACCCGTTTCATCCAACAGAGGGGGAGGCAGACAGAGAAGGCAGGGCAGCATTGGAAGATGAAGAGGAAGATGATGAGGAAGACATGGACAAGTATGACCCATTTGATCCCACTGGTTCCCCAGCCTCAGAGAGAGGGAGGGAAAGAGGAATAGAAGCTGAGGAAGAAAATGGTGTGGCCAGGAAAGCCATGCTTTTGACGGAGACACGCGTGGAGGGGCCAGGGAGGGAGAAAATGAGGGATAGGGCTCCTTCGCTTTCTACTGACCCCCTTGTCAGTAGGCCACGGGAGGAGAGGGAACAGGCCAGAGGCAGAGAAAATAAGAGAGAGAGGGGCAAAGGAGGAAGGGAAAGGAAAGAGGTTGCTAGCGATAATTCAGAAATCGAGGAAGGAGAGATTGTAGGTGTAGGTGACCGGGAGAGGGACAGGAAGAGGGACAAAACAGGAGAGAGGGTACGTGCTCCCGATAGTCCCTTCCTCCACTCCTGCCGCCAGCCAGAAAGGATCCTCCGTGTTTTGGATGGTGACGACTTTGTGTCTGTGAGAGCAGAAGGTAACTGGGCTTTGGGGAGAGAACGGGATGGAGTGGGAGACCTGAGGAGGAAGCTGGTCAGCAGACGGAAGGAGAGGTTTCGATCTGGCCCTTCCTCTTCCCTCTCTCCCCCACTGCCTCTTCCACTCCCTGTTTCGTCTGTCCCAGCCCCCAAAGAGAAAGAGAGAAGCAAGAAGTCCACCAGGGGGTCTAAAGATGGAGAGAGGCATAAACGGAAGCAGGACAGGGGTGGTGAGAAACCAGACAGGAAGAGGGGAAAAGATTCTGGAAGTAAAGAAAAGAAGGAGAGGGACACAGACAGGGATGGCAGGAGGGGGCAGGAGGAGAAGAGAAGGGAAGAAGGCAGAGGAAGGAGCAGCAGGAGCAGTAGCAGTAAAAGGAAGAAAAGGTTGACTAGCCCAAAGTGCTCTTCACACTCACAGAGCTCCTCTCACCGGCAGAAGCACAGGCGACACTCCTCATCCAGCCATTCGGAGGACCGGCGTCGGGACCGGGACCGAGAAAGGAGAGAGGAAAGAGAGTGGGATAAGGAACAAGACTCCGCCAGGAAGTCAAAGCGTAAGAGGGAGAGGGGAGAGCAAGCGGAGGAGTCTGGCAGCAGGGAAAGAAGAGGGGGAAGCCGGAAAAAGACAAAGTCGAGTAAGGAGCAGAGGGAGCGAGGCAGAGAGAGGGATCGTAACAGGGATCATGAAAGGGAGAGGTGGCGAAGGGATGGACGGCCTGTAGTGCCTCCGTCCATCCAAGACCTCAACGGTTCAGACTTGTTTGCTATCAAGCGCACCATTACTGTCACAACTACCACAACTACCACCACGGTCCCAGGATCACCTTCGCTGCCCCAGGCTGCCCCAGATACCCCACCTCAGGCCTCCGACAAGCCTCGCAAGAAGAAAAGGAAGAGGAAAAGACGAGAAGAGAAGGAAGATGAGGAAGATGAGATGCCAATGAGTCAATCACGTGACTCTTCGCTCACACCTTTGAGGTACCATGATTTTGACTCGGACCAGTTCTCTGACAAATTAGGTGTGGAAGTGTTGTCTTTGGATGGGGAGGCCCTCGACTCAGACTATCCGTCACTGGAAGACACCCCTCCACACCTGCCACCACCATCCCCCCATCCGAGCCCCAAACCCAAGGTTAAGTCCAAAACTGGTAGACATGTCAAGAAGAAATCCCGAACGGGCAAAAAAACCAGCCTTGCAGAGACTTCTCATAGACTAAAATCTGGAAAAGGTCTATCATCTCTCTCTCCTCCATCGGTTCCGTCAGTTAATGCACCTGCTAAGCATACCCAAAAGGCAGGGAAAGAGAAGGGGGTGAAGAAGGAAGGAGGCCGTTCAGGCAAGTCCAAAAAGCTGAGCCGAGGAACTCGCAAGGGAAAGCTCCAGTCTAAGGTGTCTGTCCTGGTGCGGGATGGAGTGAGCAGCACCACAGGTGGGAGTGGCGTAGGGAAACGCGGGGTGGTAGTTGGAAGTAGTAAAGATCTGTCAGCTTCAAGTGGAAGCAGCAGTGCGGGAGTTGTCGGGGGCTCCATTGCTGTGGTCTTCCGGCGGGACAATGAGAGCCGGTCACCTTTCCTCAAACCCTGTTCTGAGCCTGTCTCTGTATCTAAAGGACGGAAATGTGGGACCCTTTCAGCCTTGGTTCCTCCCTCCTCTTCGTCATCCTCTTCTTCCTCGTCCTCCCATCTCTCTGTCATCAAATCTAAGAAGGCCGAGCCCAGCTCCACCACCTCTGCCTCCTCGTCCTCAGCCTCCTCACCTTCATCTTCCTCAACAACGAAGCAGAAGCGGAAACAGGGAAAGAGAGAGCGAGGTCACAAGGAGAAGGGAGGAACTACAGCTGAGGCGGGTGGAGCAGATGATCGTTGTGGGTTAGGAGGTGATAGTTGGGGTGTGCCGCTGCTGGACACACAATCAGGCCTCACCCCTGGTGGGAAGTCCTCCAGTCCTCCATCCAGGCCTCAGGCTGTACCCTCGTGCTCCTCATCATCCTCTGCCTCAGCCAACATTCCCCCACCATCATCTTCACCCCCCTGCAGCCCTCTGGTTCCCCTCCCTGTTTCTCGTGACACTAGGGAATCCACTCCAGACTCTCAGACTGTGGACAGCAGCTGCAAGACCCCAGAACCCCCATTTGTGTCTGATGATGTAACAACACAGATCCAAGCATCCCCACTCATGCCCCTGTCTAATGCTCCCCCAAGCCCACCATCTCTTCAGACACCCCTGAGTGGCACCCCAGGAGTTGTCCAGTCTGGCACAGACCTCAAGTTGCCACCGGAAGAGCAGAAAGCACCTACATCCCCTCCCTGTTCCTCCTCCTCCTCCTCTTCTGCGAACTCGACTGCTGCCTCACTCAATCTCTCACTCCCAGCCTCATCTGCGGACCACTCCTCATCGGCCTCCTCTTCAGTTTCATCCTCATCGACTACCAAGCCACCACCTCCCCCGCCACCTGGAGCCCCACCCCTTCCATGGAGCCTACAGACAGGAGTGGATTGCACTGCTGGGGGGGTCTTAGCTTGTGAGTTACATTTTTTTGGTAGATTTATCTCTTTTTTTTATATCATTCATAAAAATGTTGAGATACTTCTGCTTTATCTTTCAGTGACGGCTCTCTTGTTTAAAATGGAAGAGGCCAATCTGGCCAGCCGTGCAAAAGCACAAGAGTTCATTCAGGCTACCAGCCAGGTGAGGCTGTGTCATCTTTTTGAATGATTAACACCTTTCTATTCAGAGACATGATGGAATGAGGAACTTTCCTTCTCTCCTAACCTCTGTTCATAGATTCTCTCACAGGCTAACCAGAGCCAGACTCTACCCCCTTCTTCGTCGTCCTCTTCCTCCACCTCATCGCAAGTTGCCCCTTTGCCATCTCTCGCACCGCCTTCTGTCCCGACTCCTGCCCAGTTCATCCTCCACAGTTCTCTCCCATTAGTTGGCTGTACCAAGACCCCGCCACCTCACCTGCATCCCGGCTTGTCGTTGGGTGCGGGATGTGCGCAGACTCCCCCCTTACACGGTGGATCATTAGGCACAACAGGGGTATCAAGTGACACTAGCTGGGACGGGGAAAGCAAAGACCCAGATAAGGTGAGGCTGTCTTCTGTATGTCACCTGTCTGTTTATTCTGTGATGAGTTTAGTGGCTCCAGCTGAAGGGTATAGTGGAAAGCTGTTGTGCTAACGAAGTGTATGAACAGTTATGCTGCATTCCATTTACCTCAGAGGTCGGAAATCAGAGCTTGGAATTACATCACACCCGAATTAATCACGTTCCAGTACAGCAAGCTATTTAGCAATATCAGGGACCAGTTTCAAAAAGCAAGATTTTCTGCTCAGTATAAAACACTTGTTGGAAAACTTGTTGGATTTAATTTACCTCAGTTTAAATTATCTTTATTTTCATTGACTTTCATTTAGCCCAGACTACCGTAAATCTGACTAGTTATCCAGCTAAGCAAGAATTCCTACTTTCAGAAAGAGACCTCGGGGTTGTGTAGATTGTGTAGGAATTTTGATTTCTGAGGGCATTCCAGTTGAAATTTCTGACAAGGAACTCAGAATGTCCGAGTTACAAGTTCAAATGGAATGCAGCATTACTCACATCTCATCAGAGTGAAGTGAGCGTTGGACAAGTCAAAAGGTTAGTCCCAGCCTGTTTGAGCACCGCATGCTTCTCCATTGTATAAGCCGTTTGCTCCTCCCTGTCAGTATCTGAAGAAGCTTCACACCCAAGAGAGGGCTGTGGAGGAGGTGAAACTGGCCATCAAGCCCTACTACCAGCGCAAGGACATCAACAAGGATGAATATAAAGACATTCTGAGGAAGGCTGTGCACAAGGTAGGAGCCCCACTTGCCATTATTTGCCCACCCCCACAGTGTGCCACGTGCCAGCATGTGTTTTATACTTACCATTCCATGTTCACTCCCCCTCCCCAGATATGCCATAGTCGTACTGGTGAGATCAACCCAGTCAAGGTTAGCAACCTGGTCAAGCTCTACGTCCAGAGATACAAGTACTTCCGGAAGCACGGGCGGAAAGTAGGCGAGGATGATCGGGATGGAGACAGAGATCCAGCTGCTCTGCATTCGTCGTCCTGATTGTTTCCAATGCATCAATTAGCCCAGCTGTTGAACATGCATTTGTTGCTCCTATTCTATTGGCCAGAGACTTTAGTGGCAGACACTGAGCTATGCCTGCTCCTCCCCAGCGCCCTCGCCTTGTCGATGCCATCGAAACACATGCATTGCTGTGCTCCTTTCTTTCGCTTTGTCTTGCTGTACAGATGTATCGACAGAAATACAAAGTATGTACTGGAAGACGCAGGCTGATGCTGTCCATACTGTGCATTACGCGTACTTGCTCTCCTTCAGTTGTGTACAGGTTTTATCGTTGGTTGTTGGTTGGTATAAATATAGGGATTTCACATACATGTTATCGTCTCTTGTTTTTATTGAGATTTAAACCATCCACATCCTCAGAATCAGAGGCTTCCCAGGTGTGACCTTTTTGCTATGTGTTTTACACCCGTAAACGGATGGAGTTGGTGATGCAGTAGCGACAGCCGAACAACAGGCGTCGCCATTTCGGAGGGTCTGCACCCTGCCCAAAACAAAGGAAACCGACGGCTCCTGCGAATTGATACCTGAAATAAACGTGATTAAATGTAGGGTGCGTGCTCACCGTCACTGACAGAAGGAAACATTTTGAAATGTCTTAGATACACGAATGTCTGGTTACATGCAGATTTTGTTGGGTAATATAAATATATATTAAACATTTTCACATGACCTGCAGTTTACCTGTGTCCTTGTATCCAGGAACTGGAGAACATGTTACCAGTCACCGTGCTCTGGTACGCCCATCTTGTTCCCCGCCCTGTCTATCATTTAAACCACACCTTGGCGGTAGCGGCATTCCGGCAGCCAGGTGAGCTTCCCTGCAGGAACCCGATAAGGCGAGCCCCTTCCGGGACATTTTCACTGTGTGTTGTATAAGCCGTTTAAAACAGACGACTGTATTTTTTCGTGATATACGTGCACCGGGAGGGGGCACGGGCTTCAGATGATTAAAAGAGAAATGGGGAAGACTGTAGAAAAAGACAAAGAAGTCTCAGGAGGAAGAGGGGGGATGAGGAAAAGCCAGAAGGATCAGGTACGGATCTGTTTAGGTCACGGTCACTGCGGTTTTATGGGCGCGTTTGATACAGGAGTGACTCCGCATTTAATCCGTCTGGGCTATAAGGCGGAATATTGACGGAATGAAGATCGGATTCGCATTGTCTTCTGGACCGGTTCGGGTCGCAGCATTTCAGAGGTCTGGGAACTTTATCACAACTTGAATTCCTGTGCCGCTGTAAAACTGCCCGAAGGACAAGGCATGTCGCTACAGGCACCGGTTAGACCGCCCCAGAAACTCGATTGCCTTGTGTGCACTATCACTGCCAGGGGCACTGAGATTTATTAATGCATTTTACTTGTCATTACGACATCGTATACCTCATGTAATAATTAAAGCACTTGAAATGCAGCATCCGAGTAGGATCAAGCTAAATAATTATGTTCCTTGTTGCTGAGAGTGCAAATAGTACAGATGAGTGGTGTACTCAGTGCTGAGAGAGTGTCGCGTCATGGCGTGCAGAGGAGATGGCGGGAAAGTGATTTATCGCGAGGTGAGATTCAGATGACTTGGGAATCATTCTGTCCAGTCTCCCTCCTTTGGGCAGCGTCTGTCTGCGTAAACATCACTGCCCCGGCTGTTGTGTGTACACTCCGGACTGGCTAATCTCTGCTCCCACATGACAATGCACTCATTAAGAAGCACGTGTAAAACTGTAGACACTGAGGTGGACCAGCAAAAAGCACTGTGTAGCCAGGGTTGCCAACTCTCACGCATCTAGCGTGACTCACGCTTTCAGCCTCAGGCACGCAAGAAATCTTACGGCAAATCTATATTATTCCACTATAAACCTGAAGTTTGCCACATAAAAGCGTTGGGTAGTTTGCAAATACTACAGACTCTTTACGAGGTAATAAAACGTACATAGGCCCTACATGCAAATATGTGTGCAGACTTGTATCAAATTGAAAATCTCACGCCAGCCATCTGACCAAAGTTGGCAACCATGTGCGCAGCACTGGTTAATGTTGGAGTCGCCGCTCCTCCAGGGTCCGGATGAGAAGAGATGACCATGGAGACTTGAACTTGTTAAAATAAAGCTGTTTATTCACCTGTTATTGTTGCGAATCGATTCGGGAACGGACAGTACACACAGCGTTCACAGTTGATGCGCAGTTTACCCAAGTCTGTCTGTATTGTCCGCTCGAAGCGGCTGTGTCTGTAGCAGCTTTTTGTACCTTGCCTCGGACACACTTCCTCTTTCGTTCTTGCATCTTAAACTAGGACTTTTCCACTGGTACAGCTGCTATTTTTGCAACATGTTTCTAAGTAACTTGAAGCAGGCTTCTTTACGGTAAAGCGGAGAGCTTTGTGGTTAATCTTGGTAGGCTATGTCGGCTCGTCTTCTTGTTAATAATCTATAATTAATGCAATGCTTGCTTAAGCGGTTTCTCGGCGCTACGTTCGTTTTACTTGAAATGTTCTACTTGAAAAGTCAACCTTCTATTAATATAATGCTTGCTGAAGCAGTTCGCTATTTGCTGCACTTTGTCAGGCCCTATATTCCACATTAATTATCAGACCCACAGCTCCACTCTATGGGGGACTGGAGAGCTGTTTTCCTTGTGTCCTCTTTCTTTTCTTTCACTGTCATGCTTAGGTGCAAATGGATAGACTAGGGCTGACACTATTGATTATATCAATAATCGAGTAATCTACGGATTAATCTGACGATTCATTGAGTAATCGTTTTTATATAATATAATTAGCGCGGGCATGGGGGTGCAGTGGTTAGCACTGTCGCCTCACACCTCTGGGACCTGGGTTCGAATCCCCGCCTGGGTCACATGTGTGTGGA
>JAODJX010000048.1:4710367-4731298 GCA_026776945.1 Isichthys henryi | reverse complement strand
ATTGCTTCCGGGATAGGCTCCGGACCCCCCGCGACCCAGAAAGGATAAGCGGTTTGGAAAATGGATGGATGGATAATTAGCGCGAGACAGAACTCAACCAACCACTGCAGGGTGCACATTCAGTGACACATACGGTCAGTTTAAGCACACTAGTTCATTTAATTTGCATGTTTTTAGACAGTGGAGGGAAACCAGAGGATCTGCAGAGAAGTTCCCACGCAGGGTGAACAAATTACACACACGCACGCACGCACAAAACGGCGATTTGCGGCAACACTGCAACCCACTGCGCCATTCTGCCGCACTGACAGCCTTGCACGATGTGGCATTTTATGGACATGCAATTGTTACATCTCAAGGACCTCCATGGTCTGCTGGTATCAAGTGTGAATAAGTTGTGCTAAAACCTTTTTTAAAAAATATCAGTCACTGGAAACGGAACTTGGTAAGTTTTATTTTATTTTAATGATGGCTACTTTTCATAATTACCTACTATATGTAAAAAATAAATAAAAATTAAAAAAACAGTCTAAAGTTTACAGTCGCTGCTTTTGCATGACTTTTGCATGCGCATGTATCACAGGGTTGTCAACTCTAACGTATCTGGCGCGACACTCACGCAAATAGTGTTACGGCAAATCTATATTATTACACTATAAACCTAAAATTAACCAAATTTAAAATGTTGGGGTAGTTTGCAAACCGTACATAATATTTACAAGCTAATGAAACTGTTTCATACATTTAAATGCGTATGCAGACTTGTCTCTGGAATCTCACGCCAGCCAGCTTACCACAGTTGACAACCCTGTATTATGTAAGATGATGTGACTAAGTGACGGGCTGACCTTCGTTTTCAGCAGCGGTTATTTTGATGTACAGGTATCGTAGACAGTAGCCAATATTAAGCAAAATAATTTAATTTAACGTGATGACGTAAACAGCCTAGACTACTCCGTGAGTCCAGTTACATATATTTATGGTTAACCTCGCATTATTTATTTTCCCGAATGTCTCTTAAGATATACACTGCTCAAAAACATTTAAGGGACACTTTGAAAACACATCAGATCTCAATGTGAAAAATAATCATGCTGTATAACTATATTGATAAGTACTGGGTAATGTGTTAGGAATGAAAGGATGCCACATCGTTTGACAGAAATGAAAATTATCAACCTACAGAGGGCTGATTTCAAAGACACTCAGAAAATCAAATTGAGAAAATGATGAGGCAGGCTAGTTCATTTTTCTGAAATTTCATTGCAACAACCTAAAATTGTACTCAGTAGTTTGTATGCCCCCCATGTTCCTGTATGTATGCCTGACAATGTCCAGGAGACAAGGATGGTGTCCTGGGGGATCTCCTCCCAGATCTGGACCAGAGCATCACTAAGCTCTTGGACAGTCTGAGGTGCAACCTGGCAGCGTTGGATGGGCCGAAACGTAATGTCCCAAAGGTGTTGTTCTGGATTTAGTTCAGACGAGTGTGGAGGCTAGTCAATGGTATCAATTCCTTCATCTTCCAGGAACTGCCTGCATACTTTCACCACATTGTCAGGCACCAGGAAGAACCCAGGACCCACTGCACCAGCATAGGGTCTGACAATGAGTCCAAGCATTTAATCCCGATTCCTAATGGCAGTCAAGGTGCATCCAAGTCTTACATCACCAAGTGCAGTGCAAAGCGTCAGATGCAGTGATGTAAAGCACACCGCTGCAACTATACAGCAGTGGAGACGTGTTCTCTGGAGTGAGGAATCACACTTCTCTGTCTGGCAACCCGATGGATGAGTCTGGGTTTGGCAGTTGCCAGGAGTACAGTAGTTGCCTGACTGTATTGTACCACAAGTGTAAAGCTTGGTGGAGGGGGGATTTTGGTGTGGGGTTGTTTTTCAGTGGTTGGGCTTGGCCCCTTAGTTCCAGTGAAAGGAACTCTTAATGCTGCAGCATTCAAAGCCATTTTGGACAATTTCATGCTCCCAACTTTGTGGGAACAGTTTGGGGATGGACCCTTCCTGTTCCAGTATGACTGCGCACCAGTGCACAAAGCAAGGTCCATAAGGACCCGACAGAACACCTTTGGGATGAATTAGAGCAGAGACTGTGAGCCAGGCCTTCCTGTCTAATATCAGTGCCTGACCTCAGAAATGTTCTCCTGGAAGAATGGTCAAATATTTACATAAATACACTCTTAAACCTTGCAGACAGGCTTCCCAGAAGAGCTGAAGCTGTTATAGCTGCAAAGGGTGGGCCAGCTCCATATTAAAGCCTATTTATTAAGAATGGGATGTCATTAAAGTTCATGTGTGTGTAAAGGTGTCCCAACACTGTTGGCAGTATACTGTACCCTGGTCCTCTGTATTCTCAGCATATCCTCTTTATTTGTCCACTGCTTTTATAGAGAGTTCCACCTTCCATAGCTGCTCCACAGCGCTGATCTTCCTGAAGGATCAGGTGACCAGGCAGGACGTGTGTTCGTGATGTGTGCTGATGTGGGAGTACTGTGAACCATGCAATGACCGTGTCTACTCAGATACTGGATGTTTATCAGCAGTAATCCTCCTTTTATGAACTCCTTTTCAGAGCTGGATTCCCAAGGTTTTCAAAAAGAGGGTGTGTACAGCCTTTATTGAAGATACCACCTCAAGGTAATGATATTCCTGTTGGCTGACACACCCTGTGCCGTTGGACCATCTATGTTCACCCTCCGGTCGATCCACAGCAATGGGACGCAATGCCAGTGTGGGGCACTGCAGGATGCCCACATCTCTGTGGCCATGGGTGACTGCTTCGTGACAGCTATGGTGAGCCAATGGGACAGCGCACAGCACTCCACCGAGTTCCCCACCGATGCCTTTGGCGAGCTGGAGTTTGCTGGGGCCGGCAGGAGGATCAGCCACGTGGGTGCCCCCTCGACGCCACCGCCGCCTGCCGCTCACTCACCGCGATGTCATCTTTTCTCCTCACTGTCTCTCTCCACATGCCTGACTTACCCACAGTCTCATCGATTTCCTTATCACTGCCTACTTGATAACAAAAGAAAGGACATGGCTGTATACCAGTATCCACAATGTGATCCACCATGCAACATGTGCCATGGGGATTGGCAGGAGGGGCCCACCCTCAGGGTCCCGGTGGTGCCATGCCTGGTCTGAAGGCCTTCACAAAGGTTTAGGGGCTGGGGGAGGTGCCAGTGGAGTGGATAACAGCCGGGCTTTGACAGCAATCTATCTGACATGGGCCCAGAGGTATTATGGTAGTTTAAGGAGCTGGCATCTCATTGCAGAGCGCGAAATACAGTCAGAAGCTTAGAGTAGCAGCATTATCCAGCATTCCAGATCATTTTATCTAAGGAGTTGGTGGATAGTGCTGTATCATGGAGCCCAGATCACAGGAACTTTCCATGACCAGGTTTTCCCACGTTTCGGACCATTTGACTCCCAAGTTCACCACATGCTCGTGGGCACCCCCTTCTGGCCGCATTGCTGCAGGCTCACTCGGGGTGTCTGTGTGTTTTCATCTTTCCTGTGCCAGTTCATACGCCTGGCCAGTGACAGCGAGCCCCAGAAGGTTTACAGCCTGCTGACGTGTATCTGGAATATCCCCCGACCCAACCTGGTGGTGTCGGTGGTGGGGGGTAACAGCCAGCAGAAGTTGAAGACCTGGGTGCGAAAGGTGCTGAGACAGGAGTTGGTGAGGGCGGCACAGAGCACAGGTAACCCATCCCCCCCCCCCCCCCCAAAAAAACTGGCCTTCATTTTAGTTTCGACCTCCATGTTTATATCTGAGCTGTTAGTCACGGATTTACGGTGTGTGTGTGTGTGTGTGTGTGTGTGTGTTTAGAACCTGTACTGCCACCAAACGGAGTGTCACAATCACAACCAACAAACACTCCTAGTTTCCATCTGCTGCCATTCAACTATGACAGAGGTTCAAGAGTTTTTTTTTTTTTTTTTATCTTTTGTGTACAGTCCAGCAAAACCGGTTTTTCCATCCTGTAGGAAATGAGACAGAGACTGCAGCGTGAGAGCTTAGCAGTCTGCAGTCTTACTGCGATCATGTTTAAAGAAGCAAGTCGAGGTGCGCAACATGCAGCATGCCCTGTGTGTTTCTGTTTTCCCTGCTGTGTGACCTGCAGCAGGATGCAGTTTGAGAGCCACCGGGGTTCTTTGTGGTGTTGTGGTTGTTGCTCAGGGATTTGTCAAGGCTTCGCTCTTCTTCTTCACAGCTTAGTGTGAATTAACGGTATCTGAGTTTGTTTGTCTCTGTGTGTGTCAGGTGCATGGATTGTGACTGGGGGGCTCAGGGAGGGAGTGGGCAGGTGTGTCGGTGAGGCGGTCAGGGACCATGCAACAGCTGCTCCTTCCATCTCCAAAAAGAAGGTGATCGCCCTCGGCATCGCCCCCTGGGGGCTGGTGGAGAACCGGCAGCAGTTGGTTAACCCGCAGGTGAGGTGACCAGCACGGCAGAGGGAGACTGGTGGAGGGGGGCTCAGTACTCTGCCTCAGGGGCGTTTCTGCTTTCAGGGCAGTTTTCCTGCCAAGTACTACGTGAAGAACACCATGCAGGACTCCCAGTTTCTGGACAACAACTACCAGGCCTTCCTATTGGTGGATGATGGCACCGTGGGCCGGTGGGGGGGCGAGGCTGCCTTCCAGGCGCGACTAGAGAACTACATCTCTAACCTGAAGACAGGCATCTGGGGTTAGCAGATTTTGAGATTCTTGAAGTTGGTGCAGAAATGGAAGGAGTGTTATCTAAGGTTAGTCAACACTCTGTTCTGAGCAGTCTGTGATCCTTCTCCCAGGCAGTGGAAGCATTGAAATACCAGTGCTGTGCATGCTGATAGGAGGAGAAGCATCCACACTAGAGGTGAGATGATGTAGAGGAGGATGATGATAATGGCACAATGGAGAGGAGCGTCTTCTCCATGCCTAATGAACCCTTGTTTCTCTCTGCCTCAGAGACTTGACCTCTCGCTCCGCTGCTGCACCCCCTGGATGCTCCTGCATGGCTCGGGGGGCATCACCGATTTCATCTGTAACGTGTTGAAGGATCTGCAGTCTCTGACCGCCTCCACTATGTCCCCGGAGGGCGAGGGCCTCAGGCTGGAGCAGAGGAGCAGAGTCAGGGAGTGGTTGAAGAAACAGCTGCCTTTGGAGAAGGAGGTGGAAAAGCTGACTGAGAGGGTGAGAGCATCAGCTGGGGTTGGTTTCCCTCAGTCCATTCAGGTGTATTTGCATGTGGACACATGACCCTGCCTGCTTCTCCTCCTCCTTTCTGCCCAGATCCTCAGCATCTATCAGAATCAAGACCTGATCACCATCTATAGCAGCGAGCAGGAGGGGCCTGATGATTTTGACACGTTGTTGCTGAAGGCCTTGGTGAGAGGTAAATGTTTACATGCCGGACATGTGAGGGTGCAAACCCTGTAGAGCCAGGGTATTGAACCTTTAGGTCACGTCCTTCCCAGCCAGCAAGCGCAAGTCCAGTGATGCCAGCGAGCACACGGAGGAGCTCAAGCTGGCAGTGGCCTGGAACCATGTAGACATCGCCAAGACCGAGCTCTTCAGCGGCGACATCCAGTGGAGGGTGAGTGTGTCTTCTGCTCTTTGGGGAAAAAGCGAGGGTGCATAAGCTACAGGAAATGACATGAGATGGTCTGCCTTCTCCCCTCCGACAGTACGAGGACCTAGAAGGCCCCATGACAGATGCCCTGGTCAATAACAAGCCTCAGTTCGTCCGCCTCTTTACGGAAAACGGGCTGAACATGCTGGACTACCTGACGTATGAGCGTCTGGAGAATCTGTACCGCTCACTGCCTGACAGCTCGCTGGCCTACACTTTGCTGCAGCACCACCTGCTGGAACGGCTCAACAACACCAGCTCTCCCCGTGCCGACACGGATGGCACCAATGGCGGGAAGAATCCTGACAGCTCGCTGGCCGAGTCCAGCCTGGCCGATGAGCTGACCCTCTTTGAGGTGGGTCGGGACGTGGCGGAGAAGGTTGCACCTGATGTACCTTCATGGGTTCTGCTCAAACCTTGGTTCCCTGTCCCAGGTGTCACAGGTCCTACAGGACATAACCGGGGATGTCTGCCAGCCGTTTTATTATAACGTGTTGGAACTGGATCATGGCATAAGCACGAGAAGAGCGATGAAGGTACTGTCCGCTCTTTTTACCAAAGTGCCTTCTCAATATAATACACAGTGCCCCATCAGATGGGAGTGATTCCACCACCCTCTACCCTTCTATCTCGTATCCTCTTTACCTGTCCTCCCTAACCCTATACCCTACGTCCCTTTACCTGTCCTCCTTAACCCTATACCCTGCGTCCCTTTACCTGTCCTCCTTAACCCTATACCCTGCGTCCCTTTACCTGTCCTCCTTAACCCTATACCCTACGTCCCTTTACCTGTCCTCCTTAACCCTATACCCTACGTCCCTTTACCTGTCCTCCTTAACCCTATACCCTCAGATTTGTCTAACAGCTGGAGCCCGGTCTGCACTAACCTGGTCTGCCTGCCACTGCTCATTACATGAGGCAGCGATGCTTCTCCTCATTGGGTTCAGGTTTCTTACCCTGGTGCTCGATGCTGACTCTCTGCCCCCCTCCTCCCCAGCTGATGAACAAGCTACTCCAGGGGCAATATGGATACCGGGCTCAGGGCTGTCGCTCGCCCTGGGTCTCACTCTTCATCTGGGCCCTCCTGCAGAACCGCCATCAGATGGCCATCTATTTCTGGGAGATGGTGAGATTCGGGCTGGGCCTGTCTTTGGGGTGCCCAGGTGTGTGTGTGGCTGACACTGAGGAGCACAGGGCACATGTACTCGTCATGCTTGTGATGCTGACTAATGATGTCATACTTCATACTGCCAAATGATGTCACTCAGGTGAATGTAGTGTGTGTGTGAGAGAGCACGCTCATTTTAGTAATTATTGCATTGTAAGGACTAGACTTTTCCACAATGTGATGAAAACTTGTAACTTTACCTTGTGGGGACATTTTTTCAATTCCCAGAAGGATAATCTCAGTTTTATAAAAATCTGTAACTGCAATCAAAAAACTAAAGTGTTGTATTTTTTTTGGTTACTTGTGATTAAGGTCATAGCTGGATAGGATTTCAGGTTGTCATTGTAGGGATTAGGATTATGCTCTTACAAATGAATATGGACGGTCCTCATACGTATGAATACATGAACTATGTCTGTGTGTGACTTTGTGTGATTGTGTGTGACTGTGTGATTGTCTGTGTATCTGTGTGTGACGGTGTGTGATTGTCTGTGTGTGACGGTGTGTGATTGTCTGTGTGTGACGGTGTGTGATTGTCTGTGTGTGACGGTGTGTGTGTGACGGTGTGTGACGGTGTGTGTGTGACGGTGTGTGACGGTGTGTGATTGTCTGTGTGACTGTGTGTGATTGTCTGTGTGTCTGTGTGTGACGGTGTGTGATTGTCTGTGTGTCTGTGTGTGACGGTGTGTGATTGTCTGTGTGACTGTGTGTGACGGTGTGCGTGTGTGATTGTCTGTGTGACTGTGTGTGCGAGTGTGATTGTGTGTCTGTGTGTGACGGCGTGTGATTGTCTGTGTGACTGTGTGTGTCTGTGTGTGACGGTGTGTGTCTGTGTGTGACTGTGTGCTGCTAGGCTGCGACCCACCTGTCTTGGGCATATCTTGCATCATAATCAGTGCAGACAGAGCCTAGATCTCTGTAACCCCAAACCAGAGACCTTGACTCGCGACTCCATGACTCTGATGCTGACTCTCCCAGGCTGGCGAGTCGGTGCTCAGTGCCCTGTCTGGCTGCAAGATCCTCAGGGAGCTCTCCAAGATGGAGGGCGAGACGGAGACCAAACTCTCCATGGAGGAGCTGGCTGCGAGATTCGAGAATCTGGCGCATGGTGAGTGACGTGCGCTTTTGGGGGGTGGGGGGCATTTAGGAAGGGTGGCTGGGCAGTTGCCCCAACAGAGACATTTACTAGCTGCCTGGTGACTGTGACTCTGATGCGGGGAGTGTGCTATGTCTCTCACACCCCAGATGTGTTCAGTGAATGCTACCAGAGCAGAGAGAGTCGCTCCTTCAAGCTCCTCATCATGAAGTCATACGTGTGGGGGGGGGCCACCTGCCTGCAGATGGCCATCGCCGCTGACGCCCGTCTCTTCTTCAGCCATGACGGCGTGCAGGTGTGGCATGATGCGTAAATACTATTTACTTCTTAGCTGTTTACATCCCCGGTTTTGTTCCCTTTTAACTTTTTGTTTTGTTGCGCTCAGTCTCTCCTGTCCCAGATCTGGTGGGGTGACATGGAGAGGAACACACAGGTCTGGAAGCTTGTGCTCACCTTCTTCATCCCTCCTCTTGTGTATACAGATCTTATTTCCTTCAGGTGAGCCTCCAGTTGACGGTGAGGTATTGGTGTCGATCACATTTTTATAGTGGGAGATTCCATTTTTCATGCATTGTTTGGTGGATAATTGATAAACCCAGTAGTTAAAGATAATTAATTTTTTTAAATTTAATGTCAAGCAAATTCTCTGAATACATGCTGTAATCTTTTACAGTGACCAGCGTGTTATTAAACATTTAAGTTTAGGAACAGGACTGAACAAAACAACCCCGCCCACGTTCCTTACAGAGAACCAGAGGAAGAGATTAACACTGAGATGGATTCCTTCGGGAAAGACCACGTGAACCTGGATGGAGGAGAGATGGTCCAGTCCCTGAGCGAAATGGCCAACATGTAAGGAGCCCACTGTCTGTGCTAGAGGGTTTAGGGTGTCACAGAGACACACACCAGATGTTTCTTGTAGATCTCCAGCGGTGGGATTCTTTGTTTAATTAGTATTTGAAATGACCTCTTTTTAATGCTGGCATTATTGATTATTGGGAAGCAATTTGTGTGCTACGCTGCCTTAACCCAGCAGAGAATGAGGAATACCTTCTCTTTTATAGTGAGGAAGGTTACCAAGAACATGCTCGCCTCACTTCCACACCTAAAGGTTGGTTTCTTCAATTCTTACACAGACTAAGTAATGAAAAAAAGTATCTCTCCATTTTTCTGCTCTGTTCTCCTCTGAATTAATTTAATTACACTTAGATATTTAGCAGATGCTTTCATCCAAAGCAACTTAAAAGCGAGGCAAATAGCACTTTGCGGACAGTCATGCTGTCGAGGAGTTAATTAGGCATGAGTGCAGTTAGGCTGAGCTTCCAATGAAGTGTAAGTAGGAGCAGAAGCTACACTACAGCAGCACTAAGCTAGTAAGAACATAGTAAGTCTATTTAAGGTCCAGAAGTGCAACATAAGAGCATTCGAAGAACACAGAGGCATCAGGTTTGTAGAGGAATTCATGGTACAGATGGGTCTTGAGGTGTTTCCTGAAGGTGGAGTCTGATGACCAGACTTGCAGTCCGCAAAAGATTGAGTGAGACTTTTTTAAGCAGCAGTGTTATCCGAGCCTGCATAAATGCAGCAGAAAAGGTGCCTGCCGTAGGGAATGAGTTAATCAGGTGCGTAAGTGCAGGTGGTAGTGCAGGAATTATGGCCCAGTACAGATGGGACGGGACAGAGTCTAAGGCACGGGTGCTGGGCTGCTGGGTGAATAGAAAACGGCAGAAACATCCTGGCTGGTGTGGGGTGTGAATCAGGAAAAAGAAGGACCATTATGGAGGGATCCATGCGAGTTATGGGTGCAAAGAACTAGCTGTGGATGGCTGCTAACCTATCGTGGGAGAAAATGGGAGGAGTGGGATTAACAGGGGCACTGAAACTGGAGAATAACTGGCAAGTGTCACTGGTGGCAGTAATCTTTGCTTGGTAGTTGGTGGTCTTGGTGATAAAGGAAAGCACAGAACAGAGTTTATTACAGGATCTATCGGTGTCAAGAGAGGAGAAATCGCCAGGAGGTGGTAGGGAGGAGGAGACCGAGGCAGACAAGCAGGTGGGGGAGAGAGAGCGAAGGTTAGGATGGAAGGAGGTTTGAGGAGAGAAGGCCGAAGGCAGGGTAGGGAGTGTTAGGCTGAACTGAACGACGAGGTGGTCATTAACGTGAACAAAGAGTATCAAGCAGCTTGTCAGGGATATAATTCTGTGTCAGAGGTCCAGTTTGTGTCAACTGTCAAGAGTGCAGAACCGGGTCAGGTAAAATAAGGTCATGTTGGTGGTCTGGAGTTTACCAAGGTGGATGTTCAAATTTACAAGGATGACAAGTGGTGAGACTTGGTAGGGTTGATGAGGCTAAGAGTTTGGTATTCAAATGGAGAGTATTTATAAGGGGGAGAGAAAGGGGTAAATTTTATTGGAAATCGGCCAGCGTGTCTCCTTTGATTACCCAGTGAAACGAGGAGTGCGGGAGAAAGAATTTGGCAAATAGTGCAGCTGGAGTTGCAGTGTTCTCCGGCGTCCTCCCTGTCCTTCTCCACGCCTTATATTGTCCCTAAGCAAGGTTAACCTTGCTACTAATGAGCGACTGGGTGAGGGGTTGGTTCGAGCTGCTGGTGTCTGGGGGACGGGGACGGCATGTGGTTCAGCTGGTTAGGGCGCTGTGCCTGTGATCGGAAGGTCGCCAGTTCTAATTCCATGGTTGGTAGAGTGATTTCACCTTTTGGCCTCTGACCAAGGCCCTTCACCCCCTGCTTTGGATAAAAGCATCTGTTTGATAAACAAATGTAAATATAATGTAGATAAGCAGGCAGTTCCTTGGAGGTGGGGGGAGCCTGCAGGGTAGGGCTTGTATAGGTGATTAAAAGTTGGATCAATGTGTTGCTGTTTGCTGTGCTGTCCCCCCTCGCCCCCCCCCTCCCCCCCCCAGCTTCTTCCTCATACAAGTGGCCCTTTTTGGTGTCTCGGTGGCGCCAGTTCTGGTTCGCACCCGTCACCTCGTTCCTCGGCAACGTGCTGATGTACTTCCTCTTCCTCGTCGTGTTTGCCTACATCCTGCTGGTGGACTTCAGGCCGCCCCCCCCACATGGCCCTTCGACCATGGAGCTGTTTCTCTACTTCTGGGTCTTCACCCTGGTCTGTGAGGAGCTCCGGCAGGTAGGGTCGAGTGCGTGCGCACGCATGCAAAGGGGGGGCAGCAGTGGCCGTTAAAATCTCATGTCTCCATCAGACCTTCGTCCTGGGGAACACCACCATACTCCAGAGCATGCGATTTTACATCCAGGATGTGTGGAACAAGTGTGATCTCACTGCCATTGCTTTCTTCATTTTGGGCATGTGCTGCAGGTAACTAGGCAGGTAGCTGTGCTGCAGTTCCCCACCTGTAGGGGGCGCATGTACAGCTGTCTCACCTCTGTCTGTATCTTATTCAGGATGTTTCATGCAACCTATGAGTTTGGCCGGGCTATGCTGTGCCTGGACTACATGATCTTCACTCTAAGGCTCATCCACATCTTTGCTGTCCACAAGCAACTAGGACCCAAGATCATCATTGTGGGCAAGATGGTGAGAAGAGGAACTCTTTGATTGAGTACAGGAAGGGCCAGCATCTATGTTTGGGATTTCTGCCGCTCAAGTCAGCTTTTTTTAACCTGGGAAGCTTCTTTATGTAACTGTAGTGTTTACGTACACATTCTATGCACAATGAAATTATTCAGCCTCTTGTCCTTGTTTGTCTATTTCCACCCATCTCGTAGATGAAAGATGTTTTCTTCTTCCTGTTCTTCCTGGGGGTGTGGCTGCTGGCATACGGTGTGGCCAATCAGGCGCTGCTATACTCCTACGATCCTCGCCCACACTGGGTCCTCCGGAGGGTTTTCTACAGACCTTATCTTTACATATTTGGGCAGATCCCCCTGCAGGACATTGATGGTACTGTATGTGGACCAGTGTGCTGATGCACATTAAGATGGTTACTGAAGGCCACCAAGCACAAGCATCTTCACCTGAATTTAAACATGCACGCAATGTTAGTCATGTAACCAGTATGGTTACTGTATGTGTGTGGGAGGGGGTTATATATATTACATTGTGCGGACCAAATGTCCCCACAATGTGATAAAAACTTATTTTGACATGAGGACCATTTTTCCTGTCTCCACCAGGGGCAACTCAGTTTTATGAAATTCTGTGCCTGCAATCAAAATCCTAAAAATGTCCAAAGTCTCGTATTTTGTTTGGTTACCTACGGTTAAGGTTAGGACTGGGTAGGGGGTTAAGGTTGTTATAGCTGAGGTTCCCCCCAAAATATGAACACAAACGTGTGTGTGGGTTTGCAATGGGGTTCTTCACGTTTGTGCCCTCTCCCTCCCTCTCTCCACTCCTCTAGCGACAAAGCTGGGTGACGTGCAGTGCACTGACAATGCCACAGCCATCCAGATGGGTGAAGAACCTTGCATGAACCTCTACGTCAACTGGCTGGTTATTGTACTCCTGGTCGTCTACCTGCTGATCACCAACATTGTGCTACTCAACTTACTCATTGCCATGTTCAGGTGCCTGTGAACCCTGGGGTGTGCAGGTGACTCACTATTCATGTTTGTACTAGTGATTGTGATAAATAACTGACATTCATTTTTGGTTCCCCATTGCCCTTCCCCAGTTATACATTCTCCAAGGTGCAGGAGAATAGTGACATCTACTGGAAATTCCAGCGTTTCAATCTGATAGCAGAGTACCACTCCAGGCCTTCCCTAGCACCACCCTTCATCCTACTGTCCCACCTCAACCTCCTCATCAAACGACACATCCGGAAAGTCCCCTCTATGAAAGTCCAGCATTTTGGTGAGTTGCCCGCAACCTGTGTGAGTTGGGGCGGGGCGAGGCGGGCATGCCCTGTGTCGGCACCACCCAAGTGACGCCTGATCTTTCCCCATGCCCCCCAGAGCTGACTCTCAACAGACCGGCAGCCAACCAGCTCCATACCTGGGAAGCCATTCAGAAGGAGAACTTTCTGGTCACGCAGAGCAAGAAGCAGAAAGACTGCGACAGTGAGCGGCTCAAGCGGACGTCCACAAAGTAACGGCGGACCTCCGTCACACGTCGCCGCAGCGTGCATTCCGAACCTGTGCTGTGATGTAAGCAGCCTGTGTTTCCGTGTGTAGGGTGGACAACGTGCTGAAGCATGTGACCGACCTGCGGGATCACGACCGGAGGCTGAGGCAGGTGGAGGCTGAGGTCAGCATGCCTGTTCTCTGACGTATATCCTAAACGCAAATGGGACTGGCCAATTGTGGATGGACACTTTGCTCTGCTGGTCCCCACCTCTGTGATGCATGTCCTCTGTTGCAGTTGGAGTATTGCTCTAGAGCCCTCTCCTGGTTGGTAGACTCAATGTCACAGAGCAACTTGATTAAAGCTGAACAACCTCCACCTAAGCTTCAAGGTTAGTTCCGTATCTCTGGAGGACGTCTGGCCTTCAGACCAGGCTGTTTAAATAATAATGTGGTACTCAAGTGTACTCATAACTCCTTAGGAATCCCCGTGCTCCTGCTGTCACACTGAATCCGAAGGAGCTTTATTTATTTATTTCTCTCTCCCTGTTTCCAGACTTCCTTCCATCACCATGAATTGTTAACTCACACAGATGTCCCGGGAAAGAAAAGGAGCCTTGCTTCTGTTAGACTTTTATTTTCTAACCTGCATATACAAAGGAAGCTCTCCAGGACTCATGGAATTCCACGCTAATTAAAGTTAAAATTGTCCTTGTGTCTTCTTTGTATTTCTGTTTTATTTTTACATTGTAGGGACCACAATGTGATTTAAAAACCTGTAACTCCTGACCTTGTGGGGACATTTTTTTTCCGGTCCTCTCAAGGATAACCTCCATTTTATTAAAACCTGAGGATCTGTGTCAAAAAATTAAAAATGCAAAAAGTTTTGTATTTTGTTGGTAACTTTTATGGTTAAGGTCAGTTCTGGATATTGGTTAAAGGTGTTATATTTGGGATTAGGGTTTTTCCCATGGAAATGAATGGAGAGCTTCCATAAAGAGCTGGGATGTTCTCTGAAATGTAATAAAAAGAAAAGTCTGCTCAACAGTCTGTCGATCCGTTGTCTTCATGACGCGGCATACATGTTCAATAGGAGATCGATCTGGGTTGGCAGCAGGTCAGTCGATTGCATGCACTCGGGGTCTACGGAGTCATGCTGTTGTAACCTGTGCAGAATGCGGTGTGGCATTCTCCTGTGGGAATAAGCATGGACATCGCAGGAAGAGACGTCGCCTTGATGGCAACATATAGTGTCTCTCTAAAATCCTTATGTGTTCCACAGAGCCAATGGTACCTTCATATACCTGCAAGTCACCCATGCCGTGGGCCCTGATGCACCCCCATACTATCACAGATGCTGGCTTTAGTGCCTTTCTCTGATAGCAATCTGAATAGTTGGTTTCTTCTTTTGGCGCGGAGAATAAGATGCCCGTTTTTTCCATAAACAAGCCGAAATGTGGACTCATCTGACCACAGTACCCGGCTCCACAGTCTTACGATCATCTGCGATCAGCTTGAGCCCAGAGACCTCACCGGCGTTTCTGCGTAGAGCTGATGTATGGATTCCTCCTTGCATGATACGGTTTCAAGTTGCATTTATGGATGCAGAGACGGACTGTGTTAAGTGTCAATGGTTTTCAGAAGTACTCCTCAGCCCAGTTGGCTGTATTTGGCACAGTAGCATGGCAGTTTCTTAGGCAGTGCAACCTGAGGGCTTGAAGATCACACGCCTTCAACAGTGGTTTCTGACCTTGCTTTTTATAGACTCTCCTTTCTCTGAATCTTTTCACAATATCAGGCCGTGTCGATGTCGCAAGACCTAAATTGCCTGTAATCTTGCATTGAGGATTGTTCCTTTTGAATTAACTAACAATTCCCTCATGAATTTGAATCCTTGTTTGAAAGTCTGAGCATTTGATGGATGCTACTTTTATACCCAGTCGTGGTACCTCATCTGCTACCAATTAGCCTGTTTAATGTGGAGTCCTCCAAACCACTCCTACTGGAATATTCTGTGCACTGTTTTATTTTAACCGTGTGCCAGTTTTTGAAGTGTTGCGGCCATCAAATTCTAACTTTGCATATATTTTCCAAACACGATTAAGTTGATCGGTACAATTGCTGAAAATCTTTTCTTTGTACTTTTGTCAGGCAAATAAAGATTTACGTGAAATAACGAATCTCAGATTTTTCTTTTTATTACATTTCAGAGAATATCCCAGCTCTTCTGGAAATGGAGTTTGTATCTTTATGGAAGCTCTCCATTCATTTCCATGGGAAAAACCCTAATCCCAAATATAACACCTTTAACTAATATCCAGAACCGACCTGAACCATAAGTTACCAACAAAATACAAGACTGTTTGCATTTTAAATTTTTTTGACACAGATCCTCAGGAGTTAAGGGTGTCATGACTGGGATTAGGGGTTTTCCTATAGAAATGAATGGATGGTCCCCATTTAGATAGGTATGCCAATGTGTGTGTGTGTGTGTGTGTGATGGCATAAGCAGGTGCTCAGGCTTCATTGTAAATAGAACTGCCAGATGGATCAGTATATCTTCAGTTTACATTCTGCATCCTCGGGGGGGGGGGGGGGGGTCATTCTAAATTGGTTTGTCACTTGGGTTTTTTTTTTTAATTCACCTTAAAAATATATTTCCTTACTGAAATGCTTGGTTTTCTTGTTGATGTTCATACTTGTGTTTTTAAAGCCGCTGCTTTATAAGCTTACAAAACAAAAAGACAAACTTTATACAAACTCTGTGTCTGTGACAGCGCAGCAGTATGTGGAGGGGGGAGGCAGTGCATGTCCAGATCTTTTCAGAAGTCCTGAAATGTGCCCCCCCCTCCACCCCCCCACATCGCTCTCCGTATCCCCACCCAAGGAAGGGTCAGGTTCCCCTTGTCATAGCCTTAAATGGGAAGAGCAGAAGATGGGTTCAAGGATGGATGATGTAAGCTTCTCAGAACACATCCCTCTTCAGTCTGCCGTGGAGCGTGAACATGTATGAACATGTCTCCTCGTTGGTGTTTTGACACTTAAATAATGCGGATCTGCCTGCCAGATCGCCCGCACCCCCAGACAGACGCGCTCTGTGGCCTGGCTCTGTGGAGAGGCGTCTCACTCTCTGCGAAGATCCCACCTTAAATGAAGACTGGAGTGACCTGCGTGTTCCAGCGCAGAAACACAGCAGCGGGGCGATATGTGCAAGCAGAGCCCCTCTAAAGCAGACTGACAAGAACATCCCGGCGCCATGTGTCAGGCATCTCCACTTTCAGCCACACTGCACCTTCTGCACACACATTCCCTCCATCTCATTTAATCAATGTTAAGCTGAGGGTATCTTTAGTGCCCAGAAGGTGTCAGAAAGGGTAAGGGGCAGTCGAGAGTGCTAGGGGCAGAGAGCCATGTGCATTGTGGGTAAAGGTGGGCTGCAGCCCAGCAAGGAGCCCCCCCCCCCCCTCCCCCACTGTCCGATTTGAAAGGGTCCTGCTTTTTTATTGTGCCATGAGGAGTGTAACGTGGGTCCAGATGCAGGAGGAGGAACACGAGAGTGAGGCAGGTTGGGGCAGAGTTTCAAAAGCAGGTGAAGCTGACGGGGTTATATTACCCTGACTCAGAGGGGCGGGGGCCGGGGGGGTACTTTAAATAGACACCCCGCTACACTCAGCTGTTTTGGCAGCATGGTCTAGGGAGGGGGGGCTTGGGGAGAGTTAGGGGTGTCAAAGCTCTATGTGTGTGGGGGTGTGGGGGGTGGGGTTGTGTGTGTAAGCAGTGACTGTGTTTGGACAGGGGACACCTGCAGCTGTAATTATTAATAGTGGGTAATTAAACCCAGACTGTAGTACTGATGTACTCATCCTCTTCCTCTTAAAAAAATATACAGCAGTTGGTATGGGAGTATGCAGGCCATCCATCACTTGGGTGCAAAATGACCTTCTGAGACTATAGCAGTTAAAATGCCTGTTAATTGATTGGACATCTTACTATCATGGCATCGCCTACTATCAGAATTTATGGCTACTGGTTGTTCCAGCTTCGATCCTCAATTGCAGGCCTTACGTGCAGCTGGAATGTGAAATCATGCCTTTGAGGGATATATGCCCCTGTGCCTCTCTGCCTCGCTGGCTCTCCCTGTTGTCCTGTCTCCCCATTGTACCAGCCCTCCCCCCTCTGAGTTTTAGGGCCATAAACTCCCATTGTAGCTTTCCTGAGTTAAACTCAAACTTTAAAAGACCCTCCCATCTATCCCTGTCTCCCCTTGTGTGATTGAGTTAAGGACAACGTAAGCATAGTCACTACATTTGCCCCTGTCAGTCATCCAAAGCCCCCCCCCCCACCACCACATCTAATCTTACCCCCGCTTTTCTCTCTCCTGTCCGGCTCATATTAGTTGGGTCGGTGTCTCGATCACCAGCCAGCTACTATTGACTCTCTTATATTACTCGTCCTTTTAAACTACTAAACTCTGGAATAAGAGGGAATTTTGGTCTTGCTGCTGCTGTCATATTTTTTGAGCAGAAGTAGGATATTTTCCTTTGAATGTGTCCATAGTTCTTAGGAAAGTGTGGTCAGAAGGAGGACTGAATCAGCTGGGAAAATTATTGTATAAAAGCCTAAACTAGGTGTCTTCCATTGAGGAACATTGCTGTGATTTCACTGTCTCTGCTGGACTGAGAGAACTTGAGTGAGAAGAGCTTGTGACACTGCTGGACTTTGGCACTGTGTGTATTTCAGCTTTTGGAGGAGATCCACCCCCAAGAAAGCCTCACACCGTGGTCCAACATGGCTGCCTTCAAAACGTGCTTGGTGGCGCTCCTGCTGGCTCTGCTCTGTTCCTTCCAAACCCCTTTGGCTCCTGGTGCTAAAGCTCAGGAATTTGGTTACAGTGAAGACCATAGAGATGATGATGATGATGATGATGATGACAAGAATGTAGAACATGCAGGTGACAATGATGACGACGACGATGATGACGACGATGACGACGATGATGATGACGATGATGATGACGATGATGACGACGATGACGACGATGATGATGACGATGATGATGACGATGACGATGATGACGATGATGATGACGATGATGATGACGATGATGATGACGATGACGACGACGATGATGACGACGACGACGATGATGACGATGACGATGATGACGACGACGATGATGACGATGATGACGACGACGATGATGACGATGATGACGACGACGATGACGACGACGATGATGACGATGATGATGACGACGATGATGATGATGACGATGATGACGACGACGATGATGACGACGACGATGATGACGATGACGACGACGATGATGATGACGACGATGATGACGACGATGATGATGACGACGATGATGACGACGACGATGACGATGATGACGATGATGATGACGACGACAAAGACCATGACGACGATGATGATGATGATGAAGGTAATTAGTTTTCTTTCTTCTTCCCTGTCACCTTTACCACTCTTCTGTCTGTCTTTCTACCTCTTCTCTGGATCCATGGCCTCACACCATTCAACTCTCTCACTAACTGTTGGGAAAGGAACTAGCAGTTTCTCAACTTTACCAAAAGACACAGTGGTGTATTTAATCTCCTGTCACCCCTTCCTCATTCTCACTGTCTCTCATTTTCTCTGTATCTTTTCCCTACTAAATAGAAAAGTGAGCTCTCTGGAATTTGAACTGCACATCTGGAACTGAACTGTTGAAGTCCTACATAGATATGAGCTTGGGACTGCAGTGGCTAGCAAAAGAGAGCCCAGTCATCACAAACCCAGTGCAATATGTATCAGATCAGTGATTCAACGAGTTCAGACCATTATGTTCTTCAAACGAGTTTGTTTTTCTGTCCTGTTCATCATTTGTCACTTTTGAAAGAAAGAGAGACAGTGAGATATGATAGGGATGAGAGAGGGGAGATTTACACCAAAAGGGAGCTGAGGAAAGTTATCATTTAACCTCAAAGATTTCCTCTCTCTTTCTCTATACTCTCACTCTCTCTCTCTCTCTGTGGGGGCTTTTGATTCACTCTGTCCTCAGACACACCTCAGACATTGGAATACATTGAATCCCTGTACATCTTTTGGCTGTGTCTCTCCATGTAAACAGCATGTCTAACTAAATGTTTTTGTAATACAAACACACTTGTCAGCTTTTCATTTTGTCAAATTATCATTTGACAGACAATTGTGAAATGAAAGCTGGAAACATTTGCTTACAGATTCAGCTCAATTAGTCCAATTTATTACACATCAAAGCTACATTACATATAAGGCCTGTTGAAAATTGTACGACTGTTCTGCAAATATTGTCTTATCCTTTATGATGTTTTAATGAGAGACTGAATTTTTCATTGACCAATTGATTGGATGATTACCTGGTACTACTGGAGCAGAACTAAATGGGCTGTTTTACCTCAGTTTATACCTCCTTTGTCTCTGTCCTTATACACTAAGGGTTAGTTGAGAATGTACTTTTCTCTCCCCAATTTTCCCTATCTAACTTAGACACAAAAACATCTCCTGCTAAGCTTTAAAGAACGCAGGGCAATATGATAATAAGAGATATAGAGTCATGTCTTTGTACTAGATAGAGATGGATCAAAATGAGAGAGGTCTGAAGTCCAAATGACATGTCTTAATGCTTCAACTACCATGTTACATGATGATTCTCAGAGCTGTACTTCATGGAGTGATGTTACTGTTGGTGCTGATCCACATGTTCCAGTATTTTCTGTTAACGTGTCCTTTCAAAGTGATGATCAACACAAAAATGCAGATGCAGTTTCAATACTGTAATAAACTAAATGATCACCAGTGACTCCACATGCAGTTATTTCGTCCAATTCATGATCATAGTGACGCTGCATGCAATTACTTCCTCCAGTCCATGATCACCAGTGACTCTGCATGCAGTTACTTCCTCCAGTCCATGATCACCAGTGACTCTGCATGCAGTTACTTCCTCCTATGCATGATCACCAGTGACTCCGCATGCAGTTACTTCCTCCTATGCATAATCACCAATGACTATGCATGCAGTTACTTCCTCCCATCTGTGATTACCAGTGACTCTCCATGCAGTTACTTCCTCCTTTGTACAATCATCAGTTGCCCCGACTCAAAATGCAGTTACTTCCTCTCATACAAGATCCCTAGTGACAGTGAATGTTAATGCAGTTACTTCCTCCCATCCATGACCATCAGTGACTCTGTATGCCGTCATGTCCTCTCATCAATCGTCACCAGTGATTCTGCATGCAGTTGTCTTCTTTTCCATGATCACTAGTGACTCCACATGCAATTGCTTCCTCCCATCCATGATCATCAGTGACAGTGACTCTTAATGCAGTTACTCCCCCTCCTGCCCATAATCACCAATGACTATGCATGCAGTTACTTCCTCCCATCCATGATCACCAGTGATTCTCTATACAGTTACCTTCTCCTGTCCATGATCAACAGTGACTCAACATGCAGTTACTTCCTCTCCTCCAAGATCACTAGTGATAGTGACTCTGCATGCGGTTACTTCCTCCCATCCAAGATCACTGGTGACCAAACACGCAGTTATTTTCCTCCATCCATCCATCCATCCATGCACCCATCCTCTGAAACAACCCAGGATGGGGCACCAACCCATCGCAGGGCACACTCACACACCATTCACTCACACGCACATGCACACCTATGGGCAATTTGACAACTCCAGTTAACCTTACCATGTTTTTGGACCGTGAGGGGAAACCGGAGTACCCGGAGGAAACCTTATAATGACACAGGGATAGCATACAAACTCCACAGATATGGAATCCCGGCAGAGATTCAAACGCTGGTCCCAGAGATGTAAAGCGGAAGTGGTAACCACTGCACCACCATGCTGCCCCGCATCTTCTCATACAAAATCATCAGTAACAGTGAATCTTAATGCAGTTACTTCCTCTTGTCCATGATTACCAGTGACTCTGCAT
>JAODJX010000048.1:4695826-4710267 GCA_026776945.1 Isichthys henryi | reverse complement strand
GCACTTATTTCCTCCTCTCTAAGATCACCAGTGAGTCTGCATGCAGTTACTTCCTGTCATGTCATCCATGATTACCAGTGACTCTGCATGCACTTATTTCCTCCTCTCTAAGATCACCAGTGAGTCTGCATGCAGTTACTTCCTGTCATGTCATCCATGATTACCAATGACTCTGCATGCAGTTAATTCCTCCTGTCTAAGATCACCAGTGCCACCACATGCACTTGCTTCCTTCCATCCATGATCACCAGTGATGGTGACTCTTAATGCAGTTACTTCCTGCAGTCCACGATCACTAAGAGCTCTTAATGCAACTACGACCTCCTGTCCGTGATCCTTAGAAAACACAAAATTAGAAACTACACAACTGGAGCTATTTCAGAAGCAGCAGGATGAAATGAAAATGACACTGCGGGTGTCTTCATTAGACAAGCAGACAAAATCTGTGTTCACTGAACTTGTGCATGGGTATTAGTGCGACTGCGTGTCAGTGTGTTTGTGAGTGCAGATGTCTTTATAAAGAAAAGTTATATCTACTGCAGACGCTTTGTATGGCATCACTCAATATTATCATTATTTGCATTAAAATGGGAGATGAAATGACAGGAAATGAAACATCTATACATTTGACACCCGCAAATGTCTATCTATATATACGGAATGATACTATGGATCACCCGTTTTCAGCGTCTTATCCTGTGCAGAGTCATGATGGAGCCTGTAGGCCTTTTGTAGCATAGGGTATCCTGCACACACACACACACACATATATATGTATATATATAAAACTATTTCATTTACATTTTTTTCAGATGATGATGATGAACCATATGAAAAAGGTTCCCTGTGTAGTTTCTGCTCATTCTGTGAGGTAAGAGCTGCAATTATTTATAAAAATGGCTTGTATCTATTTGGGGTAATCATAGAGCATTAACCTCTCCATCCTTGTCTGCTTCTCCCTTGCTGCTCTTCCCCCCCCCCCCCACTTTCCTGGTCTCTTCTCTTCCCTCTTTCTCCCTCCATATTTCCCATCTCTCATTTTTCCTCTCTTCCATTCTGGCTGACCCTTCCATATCTTGTTTCAACTGTCCATTTCCTCTATCTTTTTCCATGCTTTTTTTACGCTACCCCCCCCTCTCTCTCTCGCTCTTTTCCAGCACTGTGATTCTTGCGATAAGTGTCCATGTAAGGAGGGAGACAAGTCAGCACACTGCGAGCACTGCGATGTGAGTCCCGCCCAGACACCAGTACGCAGCACGGCATAGCGAACGCTGGTGCACACAAGCCGCGGCAACCTGACCCCTCACTTGAGTGGCTGAACATTGCAGCTTTATACCCAGCTGGCTGAGTGGTTGTGATTGACACTGATGTTTGTGTGTTCGGCTTTTAATTTTGTGCAATTTTCGCCCTAGATGTGTAAATTCTGCAATATCTGTCCTGCCCTTTGTGAGACTGTTTGCAAACCAGGTGAGTGAAGCACGTTTGTTCATATTTGAGTATAATGTGTATGTCGATGCCTAACTGTATAACTAACTAACTAAGCGTGAATGTCTGCTTCTGTGGCGATTTCAGGTGGCTACGTGGATGAACTGACGGGAACAGTCTACCAGTAAGTTACTTTAGAGCATTTAAGACGGAAGCTGACGTAATGTTCTAGGGTTCCTGTTAATCTTTCCTTGTCTCTTTACCTCTTCAGAACAATAGCCCGTGCTCTGGAGGGCGGACAATAAAGCCCCTGCTGCCACCATGTGGCCGAAGAGGAAACTGCAGCCAACCGATTTTATTACTTTTAGTGTATAATAATTTATTTTTTGTTTTGTGGTTCTGAAAAAATATAAAGATACAATCTTTACAAGGTTTATTTTAAATAAATAACTTTATTGTGAAGTGTTAAGTTTTAAACACACGCTGAAAACAGAAACTAAGTCTTAAAAAACTTCAGGTTTGAAAAGGAGATTCTAGAAAATAAAACGAATAAGTCTTAAAATTAAGCAGTTTCTTTCCTTTAATTTCTCTGTCCTGTTTTCAGTTTCGTCGTTTAACAAATTGTATACCCGCTAGCAAATAATATATAATCAGTAACACATTTTCAAGTCATTGTCAATCAACAAAATATAGATGCTTCTGAAACACACAGTGAAATGTATTTACAACCAATAGGAAGGAAGCACATAATCAGCCATTATAAACGATCTAGGCTGCAGGAGAACTGGGGACATATTAGTGAGACCATTAAAAGGCGGGTGATGATCAGTTGACCAAAGTGCTCCGGACCCTAGCTGTGGAATCATCAGATGAGAAGCGCTGCCATTTAAGGTCCCCCGCAAAGGTCAAGTTTGAGCATTAAGGCACATGACTAGTCCCATATGAACAACTGTGCCTAGAGTACCACGCGATCTAATTTTATACAAACCTTTCAGATCTCTCCTACCATCACCGAAGTCGATGACCGAAAAAATCGCTCAGTGGTATTAATGGACATTTTATTTCCGATATTTTCATCGTGATGGATCATAAGGAACATGACAATACACCCCCTAACTTGGAAACGTAAATCATTTGTCCTGACAATTATAGATTCATACCACCAGATGGCACTCCAGTAACACAAAAAGTGAGCGGAGACGCATCAGTCCGAGCCAGATTTTGATAAGAACGTTTACTGGTTCCCGTATCACTTAGATTACCGATGTATTTTCCTTTTATTTGTTTTCAGATACGACTTCACAGCGGATTGGAATTATTGGTGGAATAATAAAGCTTCAGATCAATGAAATTTTAATGTGAGCTTCTAAATGGTTGCTCCAATGCATATAGTAACAGCCAGATCGTTTATTCCCTATGAAGGCCTTTATGCCACGTGTCCTTGTGATTGGTGGCCTTGACCTGAGTCCTGAGGCTCTCTGTTGTGTTACATGGCGTTACTGCCAGCTTCAGGTCAGCACAGCCCCCTCTCTGACAAGACGACCCACACACACTTGCACGAGGTCACCACGACTCAAATGGCTCACAGTGAGCCTGAGTGGCTCACATCATGTGACCTTCTCCGACCCAGTTTGTTCAAATGTCCCAGTACCTGAGTGTGGAATGTTCTGATTCCATCCTTAAACAAGGGAACGTGGCAGTTTGCATGAACCGTGAGAGGTTCTGCTATGTTCAATCAGAAACTTGTGGTGTCAGTTACACATTCAGCAAGAGTCAAATATTTGGGTTAATAAAGCTGTAGATGTGACTCTCTTGTCCTACAATGGGACCAACATACACATGTGTATCATTACCATGTGTGATGCACAGAAATGGAAACAAATACGCGAGAAAATCAGTATTGGTTTATTAGCCAGATAAAATGAGACAATATGTCCACATTCTCCATCCCCAATGAAGTGTGAGGCCAGTCAGAGCTCATCGTGGACATCTGACAGAAGAGTCCCATAGTCAGTCAGGGTGCTGACAGAGAGGAACTGTGCTTTCTCCAAAATCTCATCCAAAGAGAGGCGGCCATCCTGAACAGAGGCGGAAAACAGAGCTCACCAGCCACAGACACGGACTAACCCTCACAGCACAGAGACAAAGATCAGCTCTACTTTCCCATCTGCACTTTATATCCCTACTTACTAGATTTGTGTTCTACAACACACAACACAATTGTACAAGGAAGTTACAAAAAACCATATAGGAACACGTATGAAAAATGGCTTTATTTGATATTTGAAAGTGGGAAGCAGTGACTGTCTTCACACCGTGCCAGGTCTGTCTCTGTGTTCGCTGTCCCAGCAACGCCGTGCTGCTCTCTGCGGCTGGTGTCAGTGCAGTCTGAACCTACCCTGACCCCAAATGCCAGAGAGGCGCCTGTAAGCTCCATTTCTTATACCGCTCTGCCGGACATGTTCTGCGAAGCGGCAGAAATGCTTCCATCCCAGCCAGTTTCCGGCTCCATGAATCTTAGCAGACCGACAACTGTTCATGATGCAAACGGTATAGTGCTATATAACTGTGTTTAACAGGACAGTAATGCCATTGTGGCAGAGTACAGAGTGACAGCAAACTGGCATGCATTTTGGGGGATGCAAAATACACAAATAAGAGCAAAAATGTGTCATTGTGGTTTTGTAAAGGAATCGTCCTGGTGGTTGTCTGTCATGCCTTTTTGGCTGACCCCCTTTATCTGTGATGTGATAACACCCTCCCCATAGACTAACTCCGCCTATACATCAGTGATTGACCCCCCTAATACACAATGAAGCTCCCCATATACCAAAACCCATGGTGTCCCTAACCCCGCCCCCAGGTGTGACATCATCAAAGCTCGTCGTGCTTCTTAGTGAGGTCTTCTCCGTAATTGGTCGCCTGGCTGCCCACAAACATGTTCCAATTGGCTAGAATCTCCTGCTTGGTGATCCGGTCATCCTGTTCACTCGGCGAAGCCATGGCGACGGCAACGAAAGAAGCCCCGCACAAGCCACCGGCCAATCGGAGTCAAGAGAAAGAAGGCAGAAGAGATGATTGGCAGCTCATTAGAATCACAGGCTGTGACGAACACGAATTAGCCAATTAACCAAGAATATTAACAGAGACAGACTGAGGACACATGATCAGAGAGAGAGCTACACCCCTGATCTGGTCTGATCTGCACACTTTGTGCAGCTTTCATTTATAATTACATTGATATAATTAATTATGAGACAGACTGTGGATTCCAGAGCAGCAGCAGTAACTGATGTGACAGAAATGAAGTGGAGGGGAGCTTTAGTCTACATTAAATTACAGAGGGATGGGCGAGTGAGGCCACCTTGTCTGCGTCCGTCTCGTGGATGAGATGCTGAGCCTCGTTATCTGCGTGGTCCACCTCTCCTGGCAGGATCCATTTGGACACCTCAGCGGCATCAAGAAACCCATCCTGAGTGGAAAGAAAAGATGCACAAGGTTCAACACGGTGGAAGGAGACTGAAATGAGTGTCTGGGACTGATTCTAGACATAGACAGGCATTCGTGTGAAGCTGTCATCTCCAACAATGGGCAAACAAACACCTTGTTGATGTCCCTGAACTCCGCAAAGTGGTTCTTCTCGGTCTTCACCCAGTCCGGCTCGCTCTCGCTGTTCTCCGGGGTGAACATGTCACCTGAAGGGGACGGTGGGGTTCAGTGCTCACGCTTCACCCGTTGTTCCCCTGTGGGTGGAGAGCGGTGGGACGCTGATGCCTCACCTATGTATTCCTCCAGGTTTATAAGTCCATCTCCATCTTTGTCGATATCCTCCACCGTTTCCTGGAGAACAGAGAAGGGACGGTATAGATCATCGGATCACAGTGTGACGGTGCGGTTCTGCTCTGTCGTCACAAGGGGTGGAGCAGTTAAGCAGCCTAATGATAATCGTTCCGTATGCATAGTGAGACAACACAATTACAGCAGCCCCCCCCCCCTGTCTCCAGCCCGACTGACCTTCACCACGATGCTCTTCATGTGATCGTACTCCTCAGGGTGCAGGAAGGCTGTGAACTCCTCCTTGGTGGCGATGCCGTCCCCGTTGATGTCAGCAGCTTTGAACCTGCGCTCATCCCTGGCTAGCATGGACTTGTAACTCGCCTTGTCATCAACATCATCAAACTCTTCATCTGCAACAGTCAACAAAAGTCTCGACTCCTGTTTCTAACGACACAAGGATTGATGGCCACCTGCCCCTGCGAGACCCGTCTACAAGGACACTCAGCTCTTCTATATTTACAATACTCCACCATTATTATGTTTTATTATGCTTAATAAGATGACGTGCCTTAGACTGTAAGGTCTGTATGGGATAGCAGGTGGTTCCCAAGAAGAGCATCTGATACAGAGAGATGATGTGTCAGGGCTCAGTGCTGCCGCCCTGCTGGCTCTTCTCTCTTACCCAGGTAGTAGCCATAGGTGGTATTCTTATACTCTTCCCAGGCCACTAGTCCATCCTTGTTGAGGTCATACTCCTTCCAGTGCTTGTCCACATTCTCCTCAATGTACCTCCTCTGCCGGTGCTTGATCCACTGGTGCAGTTCCTTGTGGCTGATATAGCCATCGGAGTCCGTGTCAATGCGATCCACGATCTTTCTGCCAGACCACACAGGGAAAAAAGGGAGCAAGGAGACATCAGTGGAAGAAGTCATTCTGTTGAATTTTGGAATATTTGGAATAGGAAGCACTATGCAATAACGTCAGTGGTAAGAGTTGAGATACCCCAGTCTTTCTTTACTCTCCTCTGGGGTCAGCTGGTCGAAGGTCTTGGCCTCCTCCTTGCCCAAAAACGCCTCATGGTCGTACTGATAGCCGTGTGTGTCGTCGTGCACGTGGTCGCTCAGGTCACTGTGGCGATGCACGCGTTTTTCCTGGGCAGGGACAGCTATCGCCACCGCCAACAACAGTGATAGTGATATTGTTCCTAGCAACTGCATCAGCATCATATTTCCTTAGCTGCAGCAAAAAGTTAAAACGAAATACACATCATTTGTGAGTTATATACAAACAGTCTGAAGTAACTTTTTTTTAAGGCAGGTCTGAACGATGCACTGGCAATACGAAAAGCAATAAGCAGCATTATTATTATTATTATTTTTACATTTACTGTATATTAAAATCACAACTTGCATTTAATTTCAAAACAAGGCTTTCCTTGTATATTTTTCGCGTAATTTACCTTTTTCTCCAAGTAGCATCTACATTCCTTAAAGTATTGTTTAAAAGTGTGTATTCCACATACATTTCGCATATAACAAAATTAATGATGCGTGTTATGATCAATCAAAGCAAATATCTGATTTTATCCATACAACATCCATCTGTCCACCCGCTTACTCAGTACAATGTCGAAAAGAACAGTATATTTTTCAAAAGAAAATCACTTACCAAATTCTCGTCCTACCCAACTTCTCCCAGATTTTTTTGACCTGCACGCGTTGGCAGTCCTACTGTCTCTTTAAATTCTACCAGGGCGTCGTCTTTCTTCTTATCCAATAGCAATATTGCTATGAGAGGTAGTATCCAATGGAATCAGAGAAGGGGGAGAGACTGGGCTTGGAGCAAATTTCAATTGGTCTGGAAGCGCCACGTTGACACGCGCACGAGCACTCAACCGCGGCGGCGCGCGTTGAGTCGTGCTGCGGCTAACGGGTACGATAGCGATACTGCGTCAAACCAACGGAAGCGAATCACTGCCATAAAAGCAAAGGGCGGAAGAACATAATGCGAGGCGAGAACACAAAATGAAGAATAAAATAAAGACTGAAGTACGGATAGTTTAGTGAAGTAAACAGACAACGAAACAATTTGTGTCATTCTAAAAGGAGTCCGCAGAGGGCGCCATGCATTACTTTCGTTATTGACTTGGGCATTTCCCCACTTGTAAATATAGTTATTCAGCCGAAATTACCTTCGGACACTGATAGGTATAACTGATATTTGTTATTCATCGTTTTGATACCTGGAATGCGGTGTTGAATCGGGTTCCTCTCTGCGCATGAAAGTGCTACAGTTATATCATGTCATTCCTATCCAGTCTGTCTTAATCACAGATGTATCGCTATAGGCTTATTTTTACAACAAAGAAGCTGATCCGGTGGTCAAGCTTAGTTACGTCAAGCCCTATCTTAACTGGTAAATGTTAAGCACATATTTAACACCGCTGGGTTCGTCAGCCCAGACATCTGCTTAATGCACTCTGTAAAAGGGCATTTGTTGTGTTTTCCCTTCTTCTTCTTCCTCTTCCAGTTAGGCATGTTTGTTCCTGCTATAGGACTCTGCCATCCTCCATCACCCCACTAAAGCCTTTGCTGGATCTACTAATGGTGAATCCAGATTGGACAAGCTGCTGGTAACCAGCTGCCTGTTTACATGCAAAAGGCCACTAAGGGGCGTGTCACATGTAATGACTCTACTGTCTGTAATAGAAACTAAGCCATTGTTATTATGAGCAGTTTGTTGTGATCACTAGTCAGTCTATCTCACTGTTCCGCTACCATTATAGTGTGAATCTCCGCTTTTAGTGCAAAGAAAACCCACTAGTATTGGGTTGGACCCCCTTTTGCCTTCAGAACAGCCTCAATTCATGATGACATACATTCCAGATGTGCTTGAAACACTCTCAGACTTTGGTGCATGTTAAGAAGATACGGATGTTGCAGATTTCTCGGCTGCACATTCATGATGTGACACTCCCCCGTTCCACCACATCCCACAGGTGCTCTATTGGATTAAGATCTGCTGACCGTGGAGGCAAATGGAGTTCAGTGAACTCACGGTCACGTTCAAGAAACCAGTCTGAAATGATATGAACTTTGTGACATGGTGTGTTATGCTGCTGGAATTAGCCATTAGAAGCTGGTTATAAAGGGATGGACATGGTCAGCAACAATATTGAGGTAGGCTGTGGCATTTAAGTGACGCTCACTTGGTACTATGGGGCCTAAAGGGTGGCAAGAAAATATCCCCCCCACCATTACACCACCATACTTTCATGTTTATGCCAAATTCTGACTCTTCTATCTAAATGCTGCAGCAGAAATCAAGACTCATGTGACCAGGCAAAATTTTTCCAATCTTCCATTGTCCAATTTCGGTGAACGTGTGCCCGCTGTTTCATGTCCTTAGCTGACAGTAGTGGCTCCCGACGTGGCAATCTGCTGCTGTAGCCCATCTGCTTCAAGGTTTGTCGTGTGTTCAGAGATGCTCTTCTGCATACCTTGGTTGTAACGAGCCTCTGGAATTCTGTCAGTTTGATCCAGTCTGGCCATTCTTCTCTGACCTCTGCCATCAACAAGGTATTTTCACCCAGAGAATCACTGCTCACTGGATGCTTTTTCTGTTTTGGCCCATTCTCTGTTAATCCTAGAGATTTTTGCATGTGAAAGTCCCAGTAGGTCAGCAGTTTCTGAAACCCTCATACCAGCCCATCTGACACCAACATCCATGCCACATTCAAAGTCACATAAATGTCCTTTCTTCTCCATTCTGATGTTTGATGTGAACATTAACTGGAGCTCCTGACCTGCATCTGCATGATTTTATACACTGTGCTGCTGATATATAATTGGTTGATAAGATATTTGCTTCAAAGAGCAATTGAACAAGTGTACCTTATAAAGTGGGTGGTGAGAATATGTTTAAACTGTAAGGAGAGTTTTTAAATTATATTTCTCAGCTAAAGGCCATGAGAAGAAATGCTTATTTAGATACCACAGCTTTTAATAATAAACATCGATTGTTTATGGTGTAGTGCCCTCTTGTGGTCACTCTTATGATTGACTCATCTGCTATTCAACTTTAATCTTTCCTAGGCTAATTGTATTATTACAGTTAGTGTGATGCAATCTGACCCCAACCATGTACAAGATAAGATGGAAGATGAATGGATGTTATGTAAAGTATTATTAGAGTTATGGGTTTTCCAAAGAGAATGTAGTCATGTTTTAAGGAGATATTTCTGCAGAATTTGTGTTAAATGTTTCTCTTGAAATGAAGGTAGCCTTTCTCTGTTTAATTGTTTGCCTTGCTGTCATCACACAGTCCAGACTGATATTTGTCTGTCACAATCTCAATCATTTAATTGCTGCTTAGCACATCGTTGATGTCAGTAGTGAAGTGGGTTGTTAGTTTTGATGATGCTGATTTGTCTCTCCTCATTTGGTTAAGTTTATTTAGTGTCTGTATATTTCTCCTCTTGTCTCCCAATCCTCTGATCTCCTCTCTGTCTGCCATCTGCATCTCTCTCACTTCTCAGACATTAACCCCATAGTTTGCTCTTACTCCTACATGCTGTCCTCGTCCCCAGCAGCACCTCTGTCTGGAAACTTTGTGTTACACCTCCCCTTATTTGCCTCAACCTACTTCAGTTAATTCTAATACAGATGAGTGACTTTCCTGTGTGTGTGTTAGCCTGTTGGGATGTGACTTCCTGTGTGTGTTAGCCTGTTGGGATGTGACTTCCTGTGTGTGTGTTAGCCTGTTGGGATGTGACTTCCTGTGTGTGTGTTAGCCTGTTGTGATGTGACTTCCTGTGTGTGTTAGCCTGTTGTGATGTGACTTCCTGTGTCTGTTAGCCTGTTAGGATGTGACTTCCTGTGTGTGTGTTAGCCCGTTGTGATGTGACTTCCTGTGTGTGTTAGCCCGTTGGGATGTGACTTCCTGTGTGTGTGTTAGCCTGTTGGGATATGACTTCCTGTGTGTGTGTTAGCCTGTTGTGATGTGACTTCCTGTGTGTGTTAGCCTGTTGGGATGTGACTTCCTGTGTACCTTGGGATGTGTATGTTTGCAGTATTTATTACCAAAAAAAATCACATAGCGGTATTTGAATGTTTTTCAATATTGTGCAGTCCTAGTATATTATAGCAGATACCTTTTTATTTCTTGTCTTGCCATCCAGATCTTTTTCTGGTTCTTCCGACCAGCTCGCATTTGAAGTTTGTGTCCCTAAATTTCTCCACTCATACATTATTATTACTTTTTTTTATTTGATATTATTTATACTTGTTTTTGGATTTTGTAACATTTTTCAAAGCAGCCATTGTATTGTGTTTCAGAGGTAGGCTATTTGTATAATCAATGGTCAATGAACATGCAAGTCCCACCCCAAAGTATCAAAAAAAGTACTCTAGTTGATTTGGTACTTGAGAAAATCTGAGAAGAACAGGAAAGAACAAAAAGTACCGTACCAGAACCAGTACAGTGGAAAAGTGCCTGCCCCAGTTCTGGACTGGCCTGCAATAGGAGAGTGGCAGGTCTGCAAGTCCAGAGGCTCCCTGAGCTGGTACTGAAACCCCCCACAAGCCCTTTCATGGACAGGGACCAATGACAACATATATGTCCGTGCGCAATGGGAGTCATATCATTATCTAATGGCTACAAAACCCTTTTTGGGTTTGAAATAAATCCTCCACAAAAAAATCCACCAGTGGGAACTACAGTGATGACAACCGTATGTGCAGTGCTAACCATTGACAATTGAACGTGATGATTCAACAGGCAATGACAGTCAAAGTTTGATAAACCTTTGAAGGCTACAGAGAAACATTGTCAATGATTGATAAACTTGATAGCTGATTATGTTTCTGTGTTTTCTGCGTTGGATTGTGTCTCTCTGCTCCTAATGAGCCGTTCAGCTGCGTTGGGCCGCGGTTTCAATGTCTGTGTGTATCTGTATATGTTTCATTGTGTGCTGACCAGTGGCATTTTAATCATTAATAAAAACTGTGAGTGGAAAGTACGTAAGCATTTTTGGATGATGGTATCCGTGCATCGCACGTTTACACTCATAAACAGATGGCGGTACGAGGGAGTGTTGGGTGTTCACTGCTCGTCAGGCTGCCGCTGTCTCCGAACCGAAGGTATTTCCTGCATACGTGCCTGTGGGTTTCCTGTTTTTGTTGCTTCATTTATGAAAAACACACATATGCACACACACACTTCATTCGTCACAACGGAGTTTTATTAACCACGATAAAGCAAATGGCCACACTTTTACTATGAAGGACACCTGCTCTACTGATGCAGAATTCAGTCCGTCCCTTCATGGCCGAATGAACACCTGGGACTTTGTCCCTAAACCTCTGTTTGTTCTCTCCATGTCACCTTCTTTGTTGCACAAATATGAGTAAAGTCTCTCAGACCACATGTCCCCCCCCCACCCCTGGTGAATCGACTGGGACTGGAGGTGATTATCTGGGCTCATGAGGATGGTGTTGGAGCCGCTTGGTTTATGCCAAAGTCACGTCTGCTTTGCGTAATCAGATGGGCTGCAGTTCAGTTTTCCGGTCCCTCTGAGGACATGTCTCTCCCATTCCCTCTATCTCCCATCTGTTTCTATCCAGACAGGAAGGTCCTCCTTTTCCTCTGAATGATTTTATACTTCAACAAACTGATACATTGCTGTACTGATGTAACTTTACACGCAATCTCCATTGTTAGTTCAACATACATGACTGCCTCCTGTGGGTTTCATAGAAGTCAACCTTTTCCGATACTTTTGGTTGAAACGGACATCCTGGATACGGAAGTTTTGCTACCTTAATCTGGTACCTGCCAGCCTGCAAGTTCAATTTAATTTATTTTTATATGGTCCGTTTCAGTCAGCCCAAGGTATTTATTAGTGTATCTGAAGCTCTAGCAAAGTCGGGTTATGAGGTTTGACTGTTTTGTACTTAACAGTGAAGAATCCCTGGTTTTAAATATTTCTATCCAGCATGTGAATTTCAGGACAGATTTTCTTGACCCCAGTGCAGACTTCCTGCTCACTGCCCCCCAAGACTCTCTCTCTGTCTCTCTCTCTCTCTTTTCTCTACAGACTTCCTGTAACAGAGGAAGTGCCTCTGCTCTCAGCCTCCTTCCCCATTGGTTGCCTGAACCGGCGATGATTTGGAGAGATAGAAGCAGAGGAATGTAGACAGTGGGGATGAGAGAGCGGCAGGCGACGGTGGAGAAGAAACATGCAAGAGGTAGGAGTCCACACACCAGGGTGGTCAGACAGGAGAACAAGAGAGGTGGAGAGAAGGAGGTGGAGACCCAAACTGGGAGCAGGAATGTCTTAGTAAATGTCTGCAGGAAGAAATGAGGCAGTAGAAGGATGAACAGAAGTAAAGTCAGGAAGAGACAGACATGCAGAGGACATTTGGACAGACATCGGACAGTCACCCAGGCAGAGAAGACATGGAGAGGACAGGCAAAGGTCGTGCAGAGGACAAGTAGAGAGGAGGACAGGCAAACAGGCAGAGGACAGGTAGACAGGTAGAGAACAGGCAGAAGACAAGCTGAAAGGACATGCTGAAGATGAGCAGAGGATGCTTCTGCCAGCACTGACTTTGGCAGGACGTACTCATGATGGAAGATGCGACAGCAGATCTATTTGTCGGTATGTGGTGTGGTTGAAAGCAGTCTGTTTTCTCTCTGTCCCGTCTCTCCCAATCCTTGTACCAGTGTCTGGTGTCCAGACGACGCTGGCAGGGGTTTGGGGGGGCGGAGCAAAGTGCCGTACACCTGACCAATGGGACAGGGAGCTTTCACTCATCATGATCAGCATCATCGTTTTTGTAAATGTGTGTCTGCATTTCTTCTTGCTTGCTTGAATTTGCTGCCATACTGCTTCAAACTGTTTTGCAGATGTGTGTGTTTTATATTCCAGCATGTCCTCATGAGACAAATGTACCTTTTTCTTCTTCTAAAAATACAAAACACCATTTTTTTGATGCACATTTTTATATGATGTTCTGAGTTATTTGGCATTATGTCCAGTTAACTGTGGTGTTACACATTAATTTTATGTGTATTGTTTGTAGAAAATAAATTCCATGTGTAGAACATGCTGTGTTCCTGATGCTTTCTTGCCGTATGATAAATCAGCTGCTGTCAGGAAGACTTGCCTCACATGTTTACGTCCCGTTCACTCCATGCCTTTCCCCGTCAATTAGCTTCAGGGCATTAAGAATAGGTAACACTCCCAGCATGCACCCTGCTAGCGACAGAACTTAAGGAAATCCATTTAAGGTGTTGCCTCCCACTCTCTCATCTCCTCCATCTGCATTTATCCACTTCTGTCTTTACAGAATCAAAGCCGGCTGAGGCAGCCAATGGGGAAGGAGCCGGGAGGGAGAGGCACTTCCTCTGTGACGGGATACTAGAAGCGAAAAGAAAGAATGAGAGAGAGACAGAGAGAGAGACTTTGGGGGGAGGGGTGAGCAGTGGTCTGCACTGGGATGTTGTTACTTGATACAGTTTAGGTGAAGAAGGGTAGCCTCAGACACTCGATCCTGTTAATGCGATAACTGAAAAAGTATTTTTTTGGATCTTTTTAAAATTTCATAGGGCTTTGGATAGAAGGTCTGGATCTGATTTTATTTTTAGGTGGCTATGTGATAGCAAAGGATAAAAAAAAAAGGTTGCTCTGGCAGGATCTAGTTTTTCTCTTGGAAACTGATACAGACTATTGTACCTAATTAATTAACTAACTGTAACCACCACTTTACTTAAGCCCACATTAAATACCAGCTAATTACTTTTTATACCTAAGTATTGTTAATATGAGATACATTAAAAGTTTTACTTAAGTGATATTTTAATGGGTAATGTGTACCAAATTTTCCTAGTATGATATCTTGACTTTTGACTATGATTCTCAGGTACTCTATCCATCTTTGCTTTGGTCGCACTTGTCCACACTTAGTGCCTCCTGAGTCTCCCTGCACGTCCCACTTTGGGCCATTATGACCATCAGCATATATAAAAGCATAAATAGCTAGCAACTACTTGCTTGTGTAATGAGTTATATTCTGGGGATTATGGCTATTGAGATCCATTACAGTACAGAAGCACTCTTCACAGTGATGGCACTCCTGGAATCAGACCTCAAACTGGAACAACCCAGGATGGGGGGCCAGCCCATCGCAGGGCACACTCACACACCATTCACACACACATGCACTCCTACGGGCAAT
>JAODJX010000048.1:4672182-4683403 GCA_026776945.1 Isichthys henryi | reverse complement strand
TGTCTGATTAGTTTGCTCTGTCTTGTTGTATTTAAGTCCTGGTCTGACTTGTTTCCCCGGTCCGTCATTGTGGTTAGTTGTGGTTTGGTGAGTTTGTCGATGTCCTGCCCTACCCGCTCTGTTTCCCAGATTAAAGTCCCGTTTTCCCCCGTATTCCTGCCTGCCTGCGTCCTGCTTACCCGCCGACCCGCACGATCGCCGCTTTGCTAGCCTGCGATCGTGACAGCACCGACATTCTAAAAAAGATTAAGCAAATAGATATAAATACAAAATAAATTAACAGAAGGCATATGTGCAACAAGGTAAAACAGACAGCACTGGGGGGAACAGGGCTGTTCTCACAGCCATTAAGCACTTTTATAACGTGGGCTCTGTAGAGAGAGGTTTGTGTGTTTAGTGGCAGGTGGGGTTCCTATGCGATGCTAATCCCCGATTCGGTCACACTGGCTGATCAAAGGCCTTCGTCCTTTGTGGTGAAGCCCGCTCTCTCTGCCTCTGAATGGTGGATTACCTCAGATTAGCAAAATGAGATGAGGTGCGTCGGTGACCTTAAAATCAGAGTGAGTGTGAAAGTGATTGAGGCCACAGTCAAGACAGAAGCTGTGCAGGTTCCACAATCGAAAGAAAGAAAGAAAGACACGCTGAACGGAACAAGCAGGAGACGTGGGAGAAGGAGAATGGATGATGGGGAGTTCGGAAATGAGAGGGGGAGAGATAGTGATGGAGGCGAAGAAGGAGAAGAATTTCAAATAATGATGAAGAGAGAGCAAGGAAGCTTAGACAACAATGATATGGAGGACTGGAATGGGTTAATTAGTGAAGAGGAGTCTGTGGATGGGCTGGAGGAGGCCGGTCCTGGGGCTTCTGTGACCCCAAACAGCGTGCTGAGGCTGAAGACCTACACCGAAGGTGAGTGTACAAGAATCACAGTGCTTCCACAGCACATCTCATCATGGCAGTTCATTAATGCAGTGTGTGTGTGTGTTGGGTATGTATATACTAAATGTCCCCACAATGTGATGAAAACCTGTAATTTTGACATTGTGGGGACATTATTTTGGCCCCCAGGGAAACTCAGTTTTTTAAAAATCTGTGAATGCAATCAAAAAACTATGACTGCCAAAAGCTTCTTAGTATTTAGTTTGGTTACTCATGGTTAAGATTGGGGCTGGGTTGGCTTGTAATTGTTCAGATTAGGGTTTTGCCCATAGAAATGAATGGAGAGTCCCCACAAAGATATGAATACAAACATTCGTGTGTGTGTGTGTGTATGTGTGTGTGTTTGTGTGTGTGTCTCTGTGTGTGTGTGTCTGTGTCTGTGTGTGTGCACGTACACGTACCAGCGTATACATTAGGTAAGTTCAGTACAAGGTATGTAATACACTGAATCCTCCAAGTAACTTGACTAGATGATCAGTTTGATTGTCACACCTTGGGCCCACAGGAGCACCATCGCGCCTTTGGCTTGAGCACATAAGAAGTTCCAGCATGGCTGCAGCTCTTCAGCTTTCAGCTGGGGCTCATTCTGGATTAGCAGCAGCCACTCTAATACAAATCCATAACTCCCTTTATGTCCAGATATAAATAGCAAACGACACCTGCGTGGAGTATTTACCTGCAAGATGCTCACTGAAGACAAAAGAGGAACCCTATCTATCTGACTCACTGATTTAGGTCAGATGAATCACACCGCATGGCACTTTGAACACACACTAATATTTGGTGTTTCATTGTACTCAGATTACCTTTGTGGTCCTGAAGACAACATCTACAACATCAACTTCTCACGTTTCAAAATTCGGGATTTACAGACAGGAGCCGTTATACTGGACCTCCACAAGCAGTGCCCAGCCGGTGAGTATCTGTGTTAGTTTGATAACTAAAAACATGGGTGACAACTCCATACTCCAAATGAAAGTGGACAGCGCTGCCCTCTGTCTGGATTATGCTTTAACTGCACCATATGGTCTCCCTCTACCACCAATGGAGCAGATAAATGCATTTTCATAGTAAACAACACTTGATAATGTCAGGAAATCAGATGGTACATAATCATCTGCCCTTCCAATACCCAATGGTAGGAGCATACCCTTCCTTTTTAATATTGGATGCTTGATGTTGCTTACACCTTAATTTCCATCCTCCAACATTCTCCAATCTGTGCAGAGATGTCAAGACCTCCCTTTCCCCAACCAGCTCCTCCAGATTACCTGTTGAAATACTGAAGCATTCCCATGCCAGATGAGAGATCCCTCCAGCATATCCAGAGTGTGCCCTGGGGTCTACTCCTGTTACGACATGCCCAAAGCACCTCCTCAGGAAAGTCTACTGTAGGCACCATAGACAGATGCCCAAACCAACCTAGCTGGCTCCTTTCGATGCGGAGAAGCAGTAGCTCTACTTTGAGGCTCCCCCAAACGTCCAAAAAAATGTGTAAAAATCTGACCAACCCCAGACACACTGTTTAGGAAGCTCATTTCTGCCACTTGTATCTGCGATCTCACTCTTATACTTAAAATACAGTTGAAGAGGCATTTCAGCTTAGACAAACGACATCCAGAGCCTTCAGGAACTCAGGGAGAATCCACTACTGGAGCCTTACCTCTGAAGAGTATATTTTGACTACATCGGTGACCTCAACCCTAGTGATGAGTGAGTCCTCGTCCAAGTGCAAGTCCTCCTGTAACTGAGATTCAGGAGGTCCACAAAGTACTCTGTCCACCATTGGATTATATTCCCAGTTGGGGTCAGCAGCACTCCCTCTCTGTAGTAAACAGTCTCCTGAGGGGTTACCCAAATTTCTTTGAGGCTGACTGATTTTCCATGGTCTCACTGAACTCCTCCTACCCCCAGTTTTGGCTTCTGCAACTGTTAAAGCTGTACTGTGCTTGGCCTGTCGGTACATATCACCTGCCTCCAGAATCCTACAAGTTGACTAACCTCAAAAGACTTCCTTCTTTAGCCTGACTGCTCCCTTTACCGCTGGTGTCCACCACCAAGTTCGAGGGTTTGCCACTGACAACCTTATGGCCATAACTCTGCACAGCCACCTCAGCAATGGAGTCAAGGGATATGGCTCATTTGACCTCAGTGTGTGCAGCCTCCCTTGGAATACAAGAGAAGTTCTGCCGGAGGTGTGAACTGAAAACAGGGGCTCCCAGGGAGCTCCCAGGGAGCCCTCACAATATATTTGGGTCTGTCAGGTCTGTCCAGCATCTTCCCCCTATCTGATCCAATTTACCACCAGTTTTTCGGTATGCCTATTCCAGACAAGGTGTCTGAGTCCTTCTTTTTATCTTTCATAATTGCACATTGTCTGGTGAATCCCAGGACCAATTCGCCCTGGAAGGCCCTACCAAGAGCAATTACCACTGACAACATGACTCATAGGATCACCGGCGGCAAACCCCTCCAGCATTTGTTGGATGTCTAAACTGCATCTTAGAGATAATATTCAAGCTTCATGAAAATACTGCTATTTTTTTATAATGATATTAAATTTCACTCTTTCAGAAATTAAGGATGCGATTGACACAAACGCGGGGAGATTTATCCAGTATCGCTTTAGTCCCGCATTTCTGGCGCTGCGAGAGATCGGAGCCACGTAAGTGTTTCCCTAGCGGACACATTAAGGTTCTCATACTGAATGAAAGTACTCATAGTGAAATCTCTTTAAATACTCCGTTTGATAGTACCCACTTTTAGAATGTATAGTGCAACAGTACTTGGTGTGAAAGTATTTGTCATTAAAGTGCTGCTAAAAAAGGCTGAGTGTAAAGCACTATGTGTGGGTATGTCACTCTGTTACTCTGGCCAGGTTGGAGTTCACGGTGGGGGCCAAGGCCCTGAACAAGCTCCGTCTGATTGAGAGGCATTACTACAGGGAGCAGCTCTTGAAGAGCTTTGACTTTGAAATTGGCTTCTGCATCCCCTTCAGCAGAAACACCTGTGAGCACATCTACACCTTACCGGAACTGGACCCCCAGACAGGTCCGTGACTTTCACAGAGACAGTCTGAACAGGGTGAGAGCACCTTTGGGGACAGGCTGTGACTTTTTCAATGGTTCGGGACAGGATAGGGACACTGTGATGAAACCATTGATCACATTGTGTTTTATTGATTTAATCCTCCTCCTATACTGACCCAACGCTCCTCTGACCCTCCATCCAAACCCTCTTCTCATCACCTTCTGATATCCCCTTTCAGTTGAGGAGATGATCGCTAGTCCATTTGAGACCAAGTCAGACAGTTTCTACTTTGGCAACAACAAGCTCATCATGCACCACAAGGCAGAGTATGCGTTCGGCGGAGACGAGAGGAGACCAGTACTGATGGAGAAGGACTGTCCTGCTTACAGCCACCAGTGACACAGACAGTACAGCTGGAACAGGAAGGAACAGAGCGGTCTGTGGTGAACATGACCAGATTGTGGACGGATACCCAAAGCGTTTGCGTCAAGTCATTCAGTTTAAAGGCAATTCTACCAAATACTAAGCAAATGTATGTAAACTTTTGACTTTGAAGAAAGTACAAAAAAAATCTCTAAAAAATTCTCTCACACATTATCTTGACATTTAGCAAATATAAATCATTTTGGGAATCCGAACGGGCCTAAAACTGAAAGGGTTTTGTATGATTTCATATCAGACAGTCAGAAAAAAAAAGTTATATGTCTTTTTATACATGCAGTGTATGTAAACTTTTGGTTTCAATTGTAATTAACAAACAGACAAACAGACAGACAGACAGACACACACACACACATACACACCAAGGGAAGGCATCACAGGCTTTTCTCCTGTAAATTAGCTGTGACACAGTGCTAATATATTTTTCACCATGCAATACCGGTTGTCAAATAAAATAAACTTACACATCCATGTGTGCTTGTGCCTTTTTCAAGCTTGAAGCACTGAGTAAACAAACGCTTCAGCCAGTGTTCCTGTTTTAAACGCCTCTTTCCCTCCTCTCTTCAGCTCACCTGCCATTTCTTCTGATGTTCAGCTCTCCTACAAACATCCTCTGCTATTTTCACTCACACAATGCTGTATATGTTTGGTTTTGCAGCGGGCTGCTTCCTGTTAGCATAATTACCGGGCATGGGCACTCCTGATCAGGGTGGGGGTTGGGGGGGGGTAACATTTTCTCCCATTCCATCACTTTGCACTCCTTTTTTCTTCCAAACCACGGCTGAGCCATTCATACATCCACTTTGTTCAGCTACACTCACAAAATGAGCACAGCTCCCCCCCCCCCCCCAGGGCTAGAGGAGGTGTGTGGAGGCAGCTGCTAATGAAAGAGCAAGAGGGACAAGGCAGTTACCCGCTCTGTTGTCCATGACGTTTGTCAAAGTTCACACTGTAATGCAGCAGTACAGCTGTATATAGGATGGTTAGCATCTCCCAGGACCTCATCACCTCAGCTATTTCTGGTCTTTGAGAAAGGAAGGTTGTTTGCCTGTCTATGGATTTGTATTAGACTCATCAAAGCCATTTCTCTTTTTTTGCGTCCATATTATTATTTATTTATTTGTCCGCGGAGAGAGGGGATGATGGAGAGAGAGTCCGTGTCTTAAGTGCCTTTTCTCATTCGCCATCGATTGGTAGTGGGAGCCCCGCCTAGTCCCAAGAGGGGCGGAAAAAACAAGAGAGGCACCGAAAGGCATAAGGAGTCGTAATGAATAAAACCCGCTGCGATTATGAGTGAGTGGCTCCCCATACGCGGTGTTAAGGATGTGCTGTAATTACTGAGCGATGATGACGCCCCGGGCCTCGTGTGGAAGCCGTGCAGGACGCTTTGTGGGGTGAGGCGGGCGTGCGTCCTGCTCCCGGTCTTTTGCACTTGTCTTTTCGGTCTTTTCTGGGGCAAGTGTCACAATGGGTTCCCGGCAGCTGCTCGGGGCTGCGCTCCTGCTGCTGGCTGCCTGGGCAGCAGTGTCAGCTCCGCCAGGAGTCCGGTACTCCCGGGCTTTGGTGAGTATTTATCCGCTATCAGGCTGTTCGTGTTTCCAGCGCCATCATATTATCGAAAAATCTCGTCAGTCATAGTTTTTTTTTCCCTTCAGTAATATTTGAAGTAATTTCAAAAAGCAATAATAACATTAAAATAACAGAACTGTAAATTATAGCAGTAAATGAAAGTAAAATAAGTAATGGTTTCATCTTTATTTTTATTGCCTCTGCTATGTGTACGAGTTAAACAGTTATGTATATAGTATTTTGCTGTGAATTCCTTACGGGTCTGTATATATGAAAGTTTTCATACTGAGATTAGGCTATTTACTTTATTTTTTATTCTGCTATTTATTATTATTAATAAATAACATTTAAATAATTATTATTTACTTAATGCAGTCCTGTCTTTATTGCCATAATTCTTAATATTATAGAAATAGTAAACACGTCTGTATAAAGAAAATATGTCAAATGAGAAAAATGAGACACTGGGAGACACTTAAGTCATTTTAAAAAATGTTTACATGTTCACAATGGTGCATTTTAAAAAGTATGTGAAGAAACAGCTATAGACACACTTAAACCACCAAGCCATGCTTATAATCTGTGTGAGGTTCCACAGTGGGTGATTATATTAAAAAAATAAATACACAGAGTTAGTGTTGCGTATCACATCATCTTGTCAGGAGATGATAAAAGATGATGACGTCATTCCTGACTACTGTGGTCCTATTTGTTGGGGGATATCTAGGGAGTGAGAGTAAGCTGTGCAGTTAACGGACTTAAGATTCCCTTCATGCCGGCCGCAGGACTGGCTGAGCCGGTATGGATACCTTCCGCCTCCAGATCCCCGCACTGGAAAGCTGCAGACGCGGGAAGGCATCGAGCTAGCCCTGAGGGAGATGCAGAGGTTCGCCGGGCTCAAAGAAACAGGCAGGCTGGGTAATGCAGCATCGCTTCTCTCTGCGATTGGGACGGCACCCCAAACTGGAGCCTGAACATTGCGCTTCTCCACTCATCCGCTAGATGGCGCCACTCTCTCACTCATGTCCACCCCTCGCTGTTCTCTGCCGGACATCGTGGGAACGGCTGACTTGCTGAAGAGGCGGAGGAGGCGGTACGCTCTGTCTGGGCTGCGATGGGAGAAGACCAAGATCACGTGGAGGTGAGCATCACCTGGAGCTGACGTGCTGCAGGAAACCCCAGCCTAGCTCTGTCCATAGCTTTTTTTTGCTTTAATCTCTCCCCTCTCTCTCCTTCCCAGTGTACATGGCTATCCCTCGCTCTCTAGCTCACCATCCCTCCCAGCAGATCTAGTTGAGCTTGTCTTGAGACACGCTCTGAGTGTATGGAGTGATGTCACTCCTCTGCGATTTTACCGCCTCTCCCATGAAGGAGGAGGACAGCGGGAAGAAGGAGACATCAGAGTCACTTTCACTCGTTCGTTTCACGATGATGGGTACCCCTTCGATGGCAGAGGCGGCACACTGGCACACGCCTTCTTCCCAGGCACAGATGCCCTTGCAGGAGATGCTCACTTTGACGATGAGGAGACCTGGAGCTTTGGAGGTGTGGACTGGGCTGCCCTGTTCGGGGATGAGTTTCTGGGTGCTGTCATTGTGTTGCAGACTGATGGCTTGTACAGGGAGTGAGACTTTTTGATGTGACCCTGCTTGGCAGGTGACAGAAGCAGCACTGACCTCTTCACGGTGGCCGTCCATGAGTTTGGCCATGCCCTGGGCCTCTCCCACTCCTCCTCTGAGCACTCCATCATGAGGCCTTACTACCTGGGCTCGGTGGGAGATATCCAGAAGTACAGCCTATCTGCCGACGATAGACTGGGGATCCAGACCCTCTACGGTGAGCAGGACTGGGTGTCGAAGGGTATTCGAAAGGACAAGCATTCCTCAGGAGATTCAGGGGACCCAGCGCTTCATAGGGGCCCCAAATATGAAACATAATAATGTATATCCTTAGGAAATATTATGCATCCATTTCTACAGTAGCAGATTGCCAGATATTTCGTTCGGGGACCCAAATTTTCCAGCTATGCCCCTGGGTGTCGGTGAAGTGTTGGAGCAGTATGAACACAGAACGAGTAGAAATATATGCAATAATACCATAAACATCACTTGCGATAGTTATTTCCTGAGCAAATGAATAATATTTCGTACCCAAATGGTCACCACGTGTCAAAACTGCAGTTCTTTCTCGCAGGGACGAAGGTGACCCCGATCACGGCCCGTCCGGATGTGTCACGCACCCCTGCGCTGCCACATTTTCCCTCTCCACCCCCCCCTAGACCAACCACACAGTGAGTATTGCTGGAAATTCTTCGACATTATTAAGGAATTATAGGCTTTAAACACAGTATTTTTCATTTGCTAATTCTGAATGCTTCAGTAGGATCGGTCTTTAAGTACTGCTAGACGTGATACTTTTATTGTGTAATGTTCTTTATGCTCACGTGCTTGTCAGTTAATAATTCTCCGTAGGTCCGACTTTTTTAGTTTTAGTGAGAGAATTTGCATACATGCTTAGTCGCAAACCCGCAGTATGCATCCTGGAGAGATGAAACACACCTTTACACACCAACCTACCCACCTTATGCCCCCCATCCCCCCCCCAGCCTCGACCGAGCTCTGCCAAATCGCTGTGAAGGTGGCTATGACGCTGTGGCTAACATCAGGGGAGAGGTCTTCTTTTTTAAGGGTAGGTGAAACCCCAGTAAACCTGAGCTCACATATACTGACATTGGTGAGAGCATGGTCTGCCCGTCAAGCCTGACCTCAGTAGCTGTTTTAGGAAACGTGCACCTTTTGCAAAGCCGGAATACAGAGCAGTTCTGCTCCAGCACCCATACATCCACCACCTGCTCTTTAAACCCACTCTCATTTTTGTGATTTTCAGGTCCGTATTTCTGGCGAATCCAAAGGTCGGGTTCCCTAGTCTCCCTATCGCCAGCTTTGATTAGGAACTTCTGGATTGGACTCCCCCCTGGAATTAATAAGATCGATGCTGCTTATGAGAGAAAAAGTGGCAGCCATATTGTATTCTTTGCTGGTGAGCTGCCTGTCTTTATAAAACAATTCGTTTGAAATCTGACTGAGGGCTATGGAATGTAATGCTAGTGAAATCCAGACAAGTACAAACTCACGTAAATCCTTCTACGTGGTTGTCAGACGGCATGTGGGTCATTGCTTGTCCCGTTGTGCAGGTGGCCAGTACTGGGTTTTCAGGGATACAGTGGCTCTCCCTGGATATCCCCGGCCCTTGGCAGAGTGGGGGGTGCAAACGGTGGCTGGGAAAGACCTCTCCAAGGTGGATGCAGCATTTGTGTGGGCACACACAGGGAAGACCTACCTGTTCAGTGGGGGGGAGTTCTGGAGGTTTGACGAGTTGGGGAAAAAGGTGGGAATGAAGCCGGAGGGGGGGTACCCCAAGCAGGCCTCACTCTGGAAAGGGGTGCCCCCAGACCCAGATGACATCATCAGCTGGGGCGATGGTAAGAAAAGGGTCCATCTTTATTTTGCTACCTGTGCTACAATAACCAGCTCCTCCCAGTCTCCACTCCAGTACCACCATCCTCAGGACCACCTTTGTAATTACCTTTCAGGAGACACTTATTTCTTCAAGGATGACTCCTACTGGGTGCTGAAAAGAGGGAGATTAGACCAGGAAAATGTGACCTCTAAATCCATATCAGCTGATTGGATGAGATGTGCGCCACCACCGAGTCGGACACCTTCTCCCACCAATGGCAATGCTAAGTGCTATGACTGCTTTTGTAAGAAGAACGGAGGGGTCAAAGTTCAAACCTTTCATTGGCTGTTCTTGCTATCTGTCTCCATAACAACCCGGTCACTCAAAAGATATTAAGTAGCTATCAATTTAGCATTTTCTTCATGATTGATATTCTGTTATTGTTAGTCATCATTGACACACAGATGGGAAGATTTGCAAAAAATTGCTCAAGGAAATTGTTTCTATTTTTTATTTGATCAAGTGATATGATTAATAAAGGAACTATATATATGAATGTGGCATATATAGAGTTTCATTGTATGGCTAGTAAAATATTGTTCATTACAGTTACATTCGGTCTTCATTAATGGATAAATATTTTCTCCACGTGACCATGACCAATTGACGGAAGTGCTTATTATGCTAAAGATACTGATGTAATCAAGAAGTACCGTAAGCTTTTACTGTTGATACAGGTGTGGCTTTAACTGAATCCTAACAAAAAAAAATGCTTTAAAAAATGTTTTTATTCTTCACCAAGTAAAACGCTCTACATAGAGAGATCAACCATTCAAGCATTTTGTTTATATATGTATGTGAGTGTGTATGTGCTTGTTAATTTTATGTATATGAAATGCAGGAAATCTTTAACATTCATAAAACATTCATTTTGAAGCTATAATAATAAGAAGACAGACAAAACCTTTTAAAATTCTAAGTAACGAGAATATTAGTGTCATTTTTAAATTCTTTATAGAACTAATTTTATTGCGTATGCATTACCTGCAATGGCATAAAATGCGTCTTTAATTGCCTGCACTCGCGAATTGCCTGGCAAACTGTACTCTGATATATTTTCCGCATCGTCTACAGTATACAAAAAAGTGCCGCTTGCAAAATAATGCATTGTCTGTGTGGCTGTGAGAGCCCGACTTCGCTTAGTTGGACTTCTACTATATGGAGCTAATAAATCTTTAAGATATAATATTCCATCTCGGCTGAAGCGGTATGTTCCGGCAACAATAAAGGATCTTGCCGATCGCGTAAAACCCTCTCAATTTGAAATTCCCTTCTTATTATTTGTGCACCGATTGCAACTGGTCTTTCGTCTATGTGACTGAACGGATTTGCATGCGCGTACACTGATTAAGTGTATGAGCTAATCCTTGTTTAGGTAGAACAAACCTGCTCTGAGCAGGTTTGAGGATTTGGATGTGCTGCTATGACAACACATCCAGCAAGAGTTTCGAAAAACCGTGCCAAGTGCCCCAGGCGGCTGGTGCGTACAAAGTGCCCCAGGCAGACAGCATGTACCAACTACCCCAGGCAGCTGGCATGTGCCAAGTGTCCCAGGTGGCCGGCGTGTACGAACTACCCCAGGCAGCCGGTGTGTACCAAGTGCCCTATGGCCTGACTATAGACCCTGAGAGACATGCATGCTAGTGGGCTGTAACACTGTTACCTCTCAGGGCTCTTTCTCTTACACCCCACAGGGGGGCGCATTTCATGGCTTGCACTATAA
>JAODJX010000048.1:4657996-4672082 GCA_026776945.1 Isichthys henryi | reverse complement strand
TCTGAGCAGGTTTGAGGATTTGGATGTGCTGCTATGACAACACATCCAGCAAGAGTTTCGAAAAACCGACAGATCCACGATCATGCCAAATCATCAACAACTACATCCGGCTAAACGAGTAATCCACGTACTAAAAATACCCCCCAGATGTTTGTAAGCACACAACAGTATTATTAAAATTCGCTCAAGTGTTTAAGGATATTACTATCCTCCTGTAGTCCACTCCAAGTCGTTCCTAAAGCAAAAGGACAGCCAATTCCTGATTGGGTGGGCGATCCCGATGGTTTTCTGGGAAATGTAGTTTAATTGCGGTGGCTTCTGGGACAGGCTCTATCGCGTGCTTCCCCGACGCCGCGCGGAACGACACGGATTCGCCACATAGTCCGCATTTATCTCCTTCGGCGCAGCAGCCTGTTAAAATTCATTTTAGGTGTTTCGGTCTCTAGAAAAGCTTTTCCAACAGCTAAGCCGCCGTCGACATTTTTCTGCTTCGTTATTTGCCCCTCCGTGTGCGGAGAATAAAGAGGTACGTTACGGTTAGCTTAGCTTTGTGGCTAGCTACGTCTCACCTCAGCACGGAAACGGCTGAGCAGGGCCGAGTGGGCCATCGCTGAATTCGGTCCTGAATGCCTGTCCGGTTCACGCGGTACCTCACTGTTGTAACGTGTATGTGAAGTGAGCTGGGTTCACATTAAAGCCGTAAAATGAACCTGGGAACCGTAGCAGTTGGCTAGGAAGATATGCTATCCGTATGCTAGCTCGGCCAGCCACCCGTATATCCCCAAATTACCTGCAGGGGGTTATGTGTTTACTGTCGGGTTTATTACATAAGCGCCATGACCATCTGCTTGTATGAGCTGGTAACTGGTTACAGTTTAATTTCCGTGTAACTAATTGCGCACTTAGCGTCAGTCTGGTGCTGTACTGATTGCTTAACGGGCCGCGCCGCTGTACTTGAGGATGCGGACGACCCACCGCCCCGGGCAGCTTCTCTGGCCGGCCTGACTGAGGCTGCTGACGCCGCACGGAGGATTTGAGCTCGGACGGAAGCTGACATGAGCTGGGCCACGGGGGCGAAGACACCCCTACGTTTATTAACCAACTGCTGCATAGTATAATTTGGTTAGGTCTCTGTGATCAGGAGTTGTTGGTAGATTTCGTGTTGGTCACTTGTGGTCTTATTTGAAAGTGGATTAAAATTTCACAAGTGCTTTCAGAATGTCTTCTGATTTTTCATGTTGTTCCGGAGCACATCTGTTCTTCAAATATCCTGTTTCTCCGCTGTCCCCCTACAGGGGGGTGACATGTACAACGGCATTGGGCTGACCACCCCCCGCGGCAGCGGGACCAATGGGTATGTCCAGCGCAACCTGTCCAGTGTGAGGGCGAAGCGCACCCGGGATGAGCGGGGTGCCGAACGTGACGAGAAGGACCGCGAGCGCCTGGAGAGCCAGCTGAGCCGGCAGCCCAATGCTGAGATTCTGGAGCACCAGAGGAAGAGGCAGCTGGAGGTCAAGTGTGCAGAGCTGCAGGACATGATGGAGGAGCAGGGGTAAGCATGGTCAGAGAGGGGTGCCAGCTCAGTGGTAACACGTTTTGTGGGCCTGCAGACTTGAGTAATTCAAAAATCTCATCTAAGTTCCATTGTGTTTGACTGTACAGAGCATCGCAGTGAGGAATCCTTCCTGTCATGCTTTTATTGTTGTTCCTTAGGTATTCAGCAGAGGAGATTGAGGAGAAGGTGAGCAGTTTCCGGCTTATGCTGCAGGAGAAGCAGGAGCCACCACCCGCAGCCACCGAGAAGCCAGTGTGAGTGACCTGGTGTGCTGAACCGCCTGCTGGGAGCCCCATGCTTGTCTCTCTAAATTGCCGGCTCTTTGGCCCCACAGGGTCACAGAGACGCACGCCTTGGCTGCCGCCAATCAGCAGAAGAACAACCGTCTGCGCGAAGCCTTTGGCATCGCCTCAGACTATGTGGATGGCTCCTCCTTCAATCCAGAGCGTCGGGAGCGAGAAAAAGAGAAGCGGGAACAGGAGCTGCAGCAACAGCAGCAGCAGCAGCAGCAAAAATATGCGTGAGTGTCAGAGGGGAAACTTGGACCCCAGTGATGGCTGGAACACCAGCCACCAACCTGTCGATATTCAGTAACACCATGATGGCTGAAATGTCACTTTTACAGGAGCCTTCTGCCTTTTTTCTTTCCCCTGTGTATTCAGGATTGTTCCGGAGTCTGACAGCTCCGCTGCATCTCCACCACGCAAGCATGGCCGGAAGAAGAGGCGAAAGAAAAACAAGACCAGGGAGAGGTGAGAGAGGAGCAGATGGTGTGTGTACGTGTGTGCACGCACGCACAGGTTGTGAATGAGCAGACAGGATCACCAGTAAACCTGCCCCTTCTCATGCAGCTCAGAGAGTCGGTCTCCCACCCCTCGTCGGGAGAAAAAGAAAAGCAAGAAGAAGAAAAGGTGAGTTGAATGTTTATTTTATTTTGTAGCTTGTCAAACGCGCCGAGGCTTCAACGGTGATTCCATGCATTTGTATACAGTTGTGCTTTGCATGGTTTGTGTGTGTGTGTGTGTTTGTGTGGCCTTTAATGCAGTGCTGTGTAGCTAATGATGCTCCTGTCTCTGTTTAGGGAAGGGTCAGTGCAGAAGGAAGATAGACGCAGGTACATTTTTTTTTTTTTATATATATATATATATATATACTACTGATAGCTTAGCTGTGTTGCTGTTACTGTACTTAGTTGGCTGTCTCTTCTATAGTCCTTCTGATGACAGGCGGCAGAAGAGGAAGAGGAGTGAGAATGGAACTCCACCCCGGACCAAACAGCAGAGGAACAGGAGCCCATCGTCAGACACGGACCGCAGGTGGGTGTGCGTGTGTGGCCCTTTGCATGACTTTGAGACTGATTAATGAAATGAAAAACTAATTTTGCTCGAACTTAATCGGTGCTAGTGTGTGAGATCCTGTTTCGTCATCGGTTAACTACCATAAGCCCCACTGGTGATCTCTGTAAGACTGTTTGTTCCGATGTGAAAAATGGACCAGACTGCATTCTTTTATAGGTTTTGGATTTGATTAGCACCTGACCCCAGAAGTAGTCTCTACAATTATTTTAGGGACTTGATCTTTAAACCATCACTTTCCTTTGGGTTTAGGGAAACTGTGTGTTTTTCTTTAAGAACCTTACTGTTATCTTGTGCTTGTTACAGAAAGTTCATTAACTGGTCACTGTTACACTCTCTGGTCTCGTCTGTGCAGCCAATCTCCAGTTCCACATAAGGAGGTACGACAGAACCAGCCAATCAGGGGGGCCGATGAGGGGAGAAAGGGGCGATCTCCAGACAGGAGGGGGAGGAGGCATGAAGAGGACTTCCCACAGAAGGCAGTCGGCAGAGAGGTGAGGCTTGAATTCACAGGGTAGTGAAACTGGAATACCTGTTCTGTAATGTCTAGCCCGTGTGGATCAGGTACCTTCCAAAGCAAATTGAAGCATGTGGATGGAAATTTTGCTCTTGGCGCAGTGGTATGTGGGTGAATGACATAAGTTGCATACTTTTGTAATTATTTATTTCTTTTTAATCCTTTAATAAATACATAGCATGCCTAACTTTATTATTAAAAAAAACCTCTTTTGATGTAAATGTATAGTGCATTGGAATCATGTACAGCTTCAACTTTTGTATATCAAAGTCCAAAAATGTCAGGCAGTGTCACCATCCGAACAAATGAGCAGAGCAAGGATTTGATTAAAATTGCCGTTAAAGCGATTAAAAATGTAAAGTACTGGCAGTCCCCAGGTTACAAATGAGATCCACTTGTAGGCAAGTTGGAAAAATAATTCAGTATCTAAATATGGTACTGTACCTCAAGTCGAACAACCGCTGAAGCCGTGCAGTGTTTTCATGAGTGTCACCATGTAGTGCGTGCATTTGTTACTCCAAATCATTGTATTTAACCCGAATTTTTGATATAATGTGCTTTATGGCTGTTCCTAAGTACAAGTTATCTGTACGTCGGACATGTTAATCCGGCGACTGCTTGTCGTTAGGCATAATGCTATGTTTCAAACTCATTAAACTCATAAGTTGCTAAATCATTTTTGAACCATTAAGATTATTGGAAAAGATTTGTTCGCAAATATATATTACCTCAAAGGGCTTTTTTTTATTAAAGTAACAGTGGACCAGATGTTACATAATATAGACCATAAGTGATAGATGAAGAAGATCGTAACGATCAAAAACAAACATTTGTAGGTGTTCAAATGTTTAATTTTGAAATGATCTTGAAAAGGCATGTGGTGCGACTTCAATTTTACCACTGATCGTAAATGCAGAGCAAAGTGGGTTAATCTTAAGTTATGAAGGTTTTGGTTTAGCAAAAAAAATAGAAACATTTTTTGGTTGAACCAACGGACATTTTTCCTTATACAAAAACCTTATTAGTCATTCACCCATAGACTCATTTTCCTTTTTTCGAAGCCTCCATTTCTTCATAACCTCTGAGACTATTTACAGTATAGTTTTATTAATCCTCCATGCATGCTGGCCCTGCTAGCTGAGCATGCTTCATAAAGATCAGATATCACAGACCTACACCTGTTGATAATTCTAAGCTGCTAAGAAAACCATTGGTACTTCCCAGAAATCTCCCGAACGAGGCAGAAGAGGAGAAGAGTGGGACCGAGGAGAGAAGGAAAAGCCTCAGAGGAGAAGACATGACTCCTCATCGTCTTCTCTCTCTCCACCACGTGAGAGATCCAAGCGGATGAGGAGTGCAGAGAAGGAGCATGTTAGGCAGAGGGATGCTTCTCCACGAAGTGTGTCTGAAAGGGAGAGGGAGCGAGGTAGACAGAGGGGCAGAGAGAGAAATGCCTCTCCTCAAGAAAAGAGCCAGAGGGCCCCAGAGAGGGTGAGGGAGCCTTCCTCCTCTGGAACGTCCTCGAGCTCACCCTCACCAGTTAGAAATGGGAGAGAGAGGGAGAGAGACCAAGAAAAAGAGAAGGAAAAGCAGAACGTTTGGGAAAAAGAGAAGCAGAGAGAGAGGGAAAGGGAGAGGGAGAAGGAATATGCAAGGGAGCGGGAGAGGCAACGGGAGAGAGAGGAGCGGGAGAAGGAGAGGGAGAGGCAATGGGAGAGAGAGGAGAGGGAGAGGCAATGGGAGAGAGAGGAGAGGGAGAGGCAACGGGAGAGAGAGGAGAGGGAGAGGCAACGGGAGAGAGAGGAGAGGGAGAAGGAGAGGGAGAGGCAATGGGAGAGAGAGGAACGGGAGAGGGAAAGGGAACGAGAGGAAAAGGAGCAAGAGAGAGAGCGAGAAAGGCTGCGGGAGAGAGAAGAGAGAGAACGAGAAATAGAGAGAGAAAAGGAGAGACGGAGACAGCAAGACAAGGAAAAGGAGAAACAGAGACAGCAAGAGAAGGAAAGGGAGAGAGAGAGAAGTACCAGCAGAAGCTCACCTGCACCTGAGGATGACCGGGAGCAGCCTCAACAGGCACAGAGGGTAGCTGAACAGCAGAGGGAGAAGCAGGTTAAGGAAGGCAAGGCCAAGAAAGGCAAGGTCGAGTCGAGTAGCAGCAGCAGCGACAGTGACAGCGATAGCTCCTCGTCATCTTCATCATCTTCCTCTTCCACGGACTCCTCTGCATCCTCATCATTCTCTTCGTCATCGTCGTCGTCCTCTTCTGATGAAGATGAGAAGAAATGTTCAAGAAAACAGATGGTTAAGAAGACTAGGGTTTTATCAGAAGTCACTGAAGAGTCAGGTGCTCCTCCTGAGCCCTTGCCTTCAGTCCTGCCCACCACGATCCCTCCCTCTGAAAAGGAGGTGATGGAGGATAGGTGTGGGCTGAAAGATACTGGTAAAGAGAGAGGGCAGTGGCACCCCCTGATGGAGACAGAGGCTCAACTATTGGGACAGAAGGGACAATACTCCCCAACTGGAGGTGATGCAGCCTCACCAGGGGCGTGCGTGTCTTCTCCTGCAGGCCCTAGAAAGGAGGGCAGAGGAGCTGAGTGTTACTCTCCAACCTCCCCCTCCAAAGACGCCTCCCCTTCACCTCCCAGAGACGATCTGAATGAGGTTAGAGACCAGACCAAAAGCACCCGTATGGACCGCCTGGCTGATAGAAAATATCAGTACACCCCCACAGAGGCTGAGAAGTCTCCTCACATTGAGGCTGGGCAGACTGTGGAACGGGGGGGCAGATCCTCTGAAGGAAGAAGGGAGCGGCATGGCTCCTCTACCTCAGCTTCACCTCCACGGCGCACCCCTCCCCTGCAGTATCAGGATCCCCCACGGCAGTTCCGTCGGGCATCTCGATCAGCTAGCCCCCGCAGACGGCTGCCATCACCAAACCGCAGAGACAGGGACAAAGAGGCCAACAGGGACAGAGAGAGGGAGAGGGACAGAGAGAGGGAGAGGAACAGAGAGAGGGAGAGGGACAGAGACAGAGAGAGGGACAGAGACAGGGAGAGGGACCGAGAGAGGAACAGGAGGTACTCACCTGGTCCAGCCCGCAGAGACAGGGATCGTGACAGGGACAGGGATCGTGACAGAGAGCGAGACAGGTCCCGGGACAGGAGACAAAGGAGAAGTCGATCGAGGTCCCCGAGGAGACGCAGCCCTCTCTACAGGTACCATTTCTGTCTCTGTTCTTGTGGGTAATGTGCACAGCTGCGGATGAGAGACTACATCCTAATTTATCATGTGTCCTTTTCCACTCAGATCACGGCGCTCTCCTTCCCCTTATCGACGCAGGAGAACCAGTCGCTCTCTTTCCAGGGAGAGAGAGAGAGATCGAGAGCAAGAACGAGAGAGGAACCGAGAGCGAGAGAAGGAGACGGAGAAGCAGCCACATGCTTCTAAAGACACAAAGCCTCAGACTCCAGGATCTCCATCATCGTCTTCCTCATCCTCCTCTTCAGGCACTACTTCATCATCCTCCTCTTCTGGGTCTGAAAGTGAGGAAGAGACAGAGGGGAAAGGACAACCAAACACTGGAAGAAAGCAAGCAGATACAGAGAAAGAAACAAGAGCTGATCAGGAGGAAAGTGGGAAAGGAGGAGATGGAGAGCTGGAGAGGGTGGAACTCAGCCGGTCACCTGTCCCCAGCGATCAGTGCAGAGAGCTGAACCTGGCTCAATCACGCTCCATCTCCCCTAAATCTCCTCCCACGCTGCTTCCTGGTTCCCCAGTACATCCTTCAATTGGCCAGAGTGGGCCTCAGGCTCCATCCAATGGGAAGCCAAAGAAACAGGAAGAGAAGGAGCAGCGTAAGAACAACAGCAGTGGCTCCAGTTCATCGTCCAGTTCCTCCTCCTCTTCCTCTTCATCATCTTCATCCTCATCTTCTGACAGCTCGGATTCTGAGCCAGAGGATGGGAAGGAGTAAGTGCAATAAGTCCCTGCATGTTGTCTCGTTATGGGGCTGTGTGTGTGTTAATACTCCCCTGACTCTGCTCCTGTTCCCCCTCCTCTTGTCTTGCACAGAGAGTGCAGTACTGCTGTAGCAGGCAGTAGCTCATCATCCTCATCATCATCATCATCATCATCTGACAGTGACAAAGAGGAGAAGCCAAAAAGGTAGTCATAACTGTCATTTTAGTTTGGTATGCTTTTTATGTGTGCTTGCCAGTATGTTAGTATTTTTGATGTGGGATTTTTCTTTCAAATTAAATGTAAAATTCTAATAAATGTATATATGATGAGGATGCTACTGTGGGTGGCACTGTTGTATCTCCAGGCTTGGTGACTCGAATCCAGCCTCTATTTGGTATGTGTAGAATTAACATGAGCTCCCCATGTCGCGCATAGGTACCATAGCCCTGTGCTGTCTGGGACAGGCTCTGGTCACTCGTGACCCTAACCAGGGTCAGTGGGTAGTGCATGAAAAAGGGGTGTGAAATGATATAGTTTTGACTTTCAGCCCACCTCGGCGTCAGAGGGTGCCAGCCGATTCACTGAGAGACTCGCGCTCTCCCAGCTACTCTCCCCCAACAAGAGTGCGACGTCCCGCTCTGTCACCGCCGACACACAGGTTTGTAGTCGATTACTTTCATGGGCTAACGATTCCTGTGGATTCACCTGAATGGTGGGATGTGCGTTCCACATTCCAAAACAAATGATGGTGTAGTTAGCTGGGGTCCTCCGTAGGCCTTTGACTTGTGCTCATCCTGGCTCTTTGGTTGGTCACTTGCATGTGAGGGCTTTTTAATACAGTGTATATGTGCTTCTGTTTTAGGAGCAGTAGAAGTGAGGAAAGCAGATCGTCGAGCAAGAAAGAAAGGAAGTAGTTCCAGGAACACCTCTGCAGTGCATTGTGGGCTGTGGTGGTTTCATCTTGTGAGCCATGTAGAAGTATGGTGTGCAGGAGCATGGACAGGTCTGGAAACGCATAATGCCATTTGTTCTTTTTAGGGTATAATCATTATTTTTTTTAATTTTAATTTGGGACTGAGTTGGATTCCCTCTGTCTACAGATGTGTTCATGGTTATGTGATTATATGAACTGTACAAAGATGATTGATCCATGTATACTAGCAACACTGAGAGCAACTGTGCAGCCAACCTTCTGACTTTATACCTCCAGTCTTATTGATATACTTCTGAGTAATTTGGTTTTCCCACTGTCAGGAGGGCTGAGATTTGTCTGTGAATAGAAATCTTGACTTTTGTTTTTCCTTTTTGTGAAAATATTAAATAAAAAAAAAATGCAATTGTATTCTTTGTCTAAGCTTTATAAAATGTTTGTCTCAAATGATTTGAGTCCTTAAATGACTTGTTTGAGCACGTGCTGTGTGCTTACCAGTGGTGCATTTAAATGCCTTTCTGCAGTTTACATCTGTATATGAGTGTGTGTATATATATGTGTATGTGCATGCATGTGTGTACACTCGCATATATAACCCATCCATTTTCTGAAACTGCATGTCCTATTCAGGGTTGCTGTGGGGGGGACAGAACCTGTGGGCAACCCAAGATGGGGCGCCAACCCATGACAGAGCATACGCACAGCAGTCACTCACACATGCACCCCTATCGGCAATTTGGCAACTCCAATAAACCCCAGCATATTTTTTGACTGTGGGGGTAATTCTGGAGTAGCTGGAGGAAACTTCGACAAGGGAAGAACACGCAAATTCCACACCCATGGAGCCACGGCGTTGACTGAGGCCACAGTACCTACCACTGCCCTACTGAAATTATTAAATTGAATAATTTGTAATATAAATACAATGTAATAGATTAAATTATTTAATCAGGCGAAGGAGTAAGTATGGTGTATATATTTAACTCGTTGCACAATGAGCAAAATGCCGAGTTCGGCTCACACAAAGAACAACACAAATTCGATTCGTGCTTGTGTGATGACGCGGTTTTTTTCCGCCGGAGAGTTGTGTGACGTCATATTAAATGGCCTTTGTATGGCCAATGAAAGCAAGAAGCAAGATACGTTGGTGTAATTACGTTGTATGTCAAGGTTTATTCTATTTTCTGTTATTTGACTTATCTGGAAGCGTAAAGCAAAAGCATGGGTCCAGTCGAGGTAACTATATTTATACTAATAATTATTCTGAGTATAAAAAAGTCGTTGTGCCGTTATGTAGTACCGCCGATAAGTTACGTGTATAGTAATAGTAATGTATTCATCGCCGGCTTTTTGTTTATCGGCATCAGATTCTGTGAAGTTACTTTAAATACTCTTGTTTTATTATGCTGCTCTCGCGTGAGGAGTAATAATCTTCTTCATCGTTGCAGCTCCTTCACATGTCAGTGTTTTCTCAGAGCCTCTCTCCCTGCGGTCGGTTTTTAGCTGCGGGGAACAACTACGGTGAGATCGCGGTTTTCAGGTGAGGCAGTGAATGTTTTAATGGTACCATACTCGTTCTGGACAAAGTCGTGTTTTGGTTAAATATATAGTGTGTGTGACAGTGAGGTACTCCTCTCATTCCGTCTCTATAGTATTAGTACTGGCAGACAAGTGGTCACATTAAAGTATTGTCTATATCTTTTGCCCGGTATTGTGGTGAGTGATATTGCTTATTGATTCTGTTTTCAGTCTGTCATCCTCACTTAGCCCAGAGGCAACAGAAATCAACAGAAAACCCATCCTGACTTTCACGGGTAAGTCTTTGCTGATCATACTGAGCGTGGACTCTCGTTAATATACTTGTATGAATAGTTCTGATTCCTATAGTGAATTATAAATGTGTACAAATTATTGAAATACCGCTAAATAAATAAATATCAAGTATCGAATACTGCAGTCTGGCAGTGTTTTTTCTGAGCTTTTGATAAGTGAAGTGAATGATATTTTTCACTCTTTCTCAGCTCACGAGGGACCTGTTTTTTCTCTTCTGTCCACCGACACACATCTTCTTAGTGCAGGAAATGGGGAGATCAGTGCTTGGAGTTGGACAGAGCTGGCAAAAAGAGTAAGTGTTATATAATGGGAAAAAGAGAGATTGTGTGTATGCCTACATTTATGAAAACTTTAAAGAAATTAATGATTTTGTTTTTATGTGTCCATCTCCCAAGAACACCAAAGCTGTCTGGATTAGAAGACCACAATACAAGTAAGTCTCCTCTGATCTTTGACACAGGTTACTTTGTCCAGTTGGGTTGGTGTGTCTTTAAATTCTCACATTCTCTTATAGATTGAGCTTGGAGATCCCCGAGATCAATGCAATGGTCATTAATACCAGAGTGAGTAAATGCAAGAACAGAAATTGACACCATGCAGAACTGGCGTCTAACTCCTTCTGGAGTTTGCTGTGTGACTTATCAGATGGATAATGTGAGACATCTGCGGTTTTGTGATTGTAATCTGTACTCGTGGTCATTTCCATTCTCAGGACAACAGCCTGGCTGTGGGTGGGGGTGACAGCAATGTTCACATTATGGATTTGGAAAGTGGCGTTTTCAAGGTGAGTATATAACCTGTCCCTTTCTGCGGGAAGTGGGTGTGGATGTTTTACTTTGATTTTATGAAAAAGTCTTTTGGCCTAGAAGATTGTTCCTCAATTGTAAAACCCACTCTAGATGAGATTACTACATGGGATCTGACACACTTGCTTTGATGTGAGTTTAAAGAAAAGTGGGTTTAACCAGAGTTTTTATCCAATCAGACATTCCATACTGACAGACTGTAACGGTAACCCTAATTATGGCTGTTCAGTCTGTGCTGCAGGGCCACACTGACTACATCCACTGCTTGAGCATCAGAGAACGGGAAGGAGAGCTGCTCTCCGGTGGAGAGGATGGAGCTGTCAGGATGTGGGGTGAGTCCTGCTCCTGCAAGACTCTGGTTCTGAAGTCCTGATGTTGTTCTATCACAACTGAGGTGCCTCTGCCTTCTGCCCCCAGATGTCCGAACAGGACAGTCTGTGCACTGTGTGGAGGTTTACAAGTACGAGGTGAGTCTGGCAGCCAGTTGACTTTGGTCCCCTGGAGGTGTTTTTTTTTCTCCCTACTGGGAAGTTTTTGGTTTCTCCCCCCCATTGTCATCTGGCATTCTTTCTTCCATTTCTTTGTTTTCCTTTATCCCGCTTTTTAAATTATGCTGTATAAATGATGCAGGAATGTATTACAACACACCCATGTAAAATGCCTTGTGGTGACTCTACTTTGAAAGGCGCTATATAAAAATGAATCGAATTGAATCTGTCCTTCTGCTGTGACAGCAATGTGCTCGGCCCCAGCATGGGAAGTGGATCAGCTGTGTCACCACGGATTCTGACTGGATGGTGAGTTAGGAAAAACCTGAATGCAATCAGTTTTGTTTTCTGCACATGGGAGTCAGGTGATGGGGTCAGTGGACAGGACTTTGTGTTTATCTGTGTGGCCATGTGACCCAGGTCTGGCTTTGTCTTCCTAGCTGTGTGGCGGGGGCCCTTCCCTGTCGCTCTGGCATCTGCGCTCACTTTCCCCCACCTCCGTTTTCCTTCTGCCCGGATGCCAGCGACAGGCGATGTTCTACCAGGATCTTGTAAGCCTCGCACTCCTCCTTGTTAATCCCTCACACACACCGATCTGCCAGCAGAGGCAGATGGGTGACACAGCCAGAGAGCTACAGAATGTGACATCTGTCTTCCTGGGGGGGAGGTGTGTGCTGGGGAGGTCCGATATTTAATCCACAGAGGTCTCCATATTCCTGAGATCTTGCTTGGAACCATTTCATGCAATCCAGTCTGTCCATAGCTGTAACTAAATACACAGAGTGTCTTTATTTGTATATTTGTATTAGGAATGTGTTGATTTCTCCTCTGTCTGTGTAGATCTTAGCAGTGGGGGAGGGCCAATTTGTGTCCCACTGTCTCCTCGGCGGTGAAGTTAAGTCACTGATTCCCTGCACACCCCCGTCACTCAACACACTGGCTCTGAACACCAACAGCACTGAGCACAGGGTGAGTCCCACTGTGACCTCCCTCTGCTTTATTTCTCACCCATGTGTGCTGGTCTGTGGTTAAGCGTCAGTGCTACTCTCTTTCACACTCTCTCCAGGTGCTGACAGTAGGGGGCAGCAGTGACCAGATCGATGTTTTCACCAACCTATCATACAGGGCCTTCTCTCTTTCCTTTTGATGCACTCTCATCCTTGCACCTCCACCACCTACTTAAAATGCAGCCCTGTCTGAAGTGTCTGGGAGCATTTGTTTTTATAATAAAGATTTGTTGGCCATTTTGTAGAATTGTGTGTTTTGTCATTCATGAATGTCGATGAACGTGTGACGTGAACCACGTAGATATTAAAAATGACGTTGAACATATTCATGAGGACAGCGATCCTTCTTGCAGAGCCACTGCACAGAATGTGAACCTGGGTTGCATGCTTTCAAATTAGATTTTACTGGTTCTCAGATCGTGATTTCAAGTAAAATACTGGCGCTCAGAGGAACCAGGAGGCGGCTGACGGTGTCTGTACTACCAGGTGTTGCTGTGCTCCTTTTTCCCCAGATTTCCTGGGTGGAGTTGCTCTACTTTGCCTTATCTTTACTGTTCCTACTGTACATGGGAAAAGTCTGCTCCGCACTTCTGTTTTTAATCTGTTTTAGGGTACCCCTGGATACTACATATAATGTAGTTGTAATAGGTCTACAAATTACTCCAGTGCTCCCTGAAAACTGTAAATGGCAATCTGGGGTCTTTCATGCACTACCTGGTTAGTGTCTCTGCAACACTGACAATGTAGTTGAAGAAGTTTAATGGATAATTAGAAATGCTTTGAGTATTCGGCTGAAGTGGCTTTCAGGAAATGGATCAGACAGGAGTGTGAGATGTATGAAAATCTTGATGCCTGCTGGGCCGGAACACTGGGATGAGCTGGGGAAACATTTGCGGTCACCTGCTGAACGGGCTTTAACGGCAGCTGCTTAAGATTTCTGAGACGTGCTCAAGAATGGGAAGATGTTTCTTCAGAAATGAGAACATGGAAGTGGCATTTTTTTTAATACTGAACTGAAAGGGAAACCGAGTAACTGGCAGAAGAGGAAATGCTGAACGGGCAGTGGATCCACTGCTTTTAAATTACCGAGTCCGGCAGCAACAATACGGGTGATATGACAGCAAAGGATTTCCACCATCTCTTCAAGCTGCTCATCATCGGGGACTCCAGTGAGTGAAAGCTCTCGCAGAAGTGCTCGAATGGTTTTTATGGCCGAATGTTCACATCAATGTCCCTCCTGTTGTCTTTTAGTTTCTCGCTAACCTAGAACTATGTCAAAGCTGCGGTTGTTGGGGAAAAAAATCATCTAGTTGGATGAACAGCTTTGATGACACGTATATGAGACGTATGTTGTGATGATTATTTTCATTTTCCAGAATCAGATAATGAAAACAGAGTGTCCAGTTGACCTGTGCTATTGCATCTGCTATTACAGAATTAGTATCAACCTGAGACAAGTAATTCTGTTGTTAGAGCACATTTATTCAATGACTGTTGGGTCTGCTCTTAATTATCCATCCATCCATCCATTTTCCAAACCGCTTATCCTTACTGGGTCACGGGGGGGTCTGGAGCCTATCCCGGAAGCAATGGGCACGAGGCAGGGAACAACCCTGGATGGGGGGCCAGCCCATCGC
>JAODJX010000048.1:4639742-4657896 GCA_026776945.1 Isichthys henryi | reverse complement strand
GACCCAGGCGGGGATTCGAACCCAGGTCCCAGAGGTGTGAGGCAACAGTGCTAACCACTGCACCACCATGCCGCCCCTCTTAATTATCCAATATATATATATATATATTTTTTTTTTTTTTTTCTCTTCTCCATTGACCTCAGATGTCGGGAAAAGCAGTTTGCTTCTCCGGTTTGCTGATAACTCATTTTCAGGTGAGTGAACTTTTCTGTGATGTTGCAGATTAGGGCAGGCAGAGCAGATGTGGCACCAGATGGGTCAGTGGATGTTAAATTGTCTGTACTGGCTTCCACATCCTTTACATCCAGCCGTGTCCTACAGGGAGTTACATCACGACGATTGGCGTCGACTTTAAGATCCGCACAGTGGACGTTAATGGTGAGAAGGTCAAGATACAGATCTGGGACACAGCTGGACAGGAGCGATTCAGGACCATCACTTCCACGTAACTGTCAAACTAGTTATTTAAACTGATCTGAACAGCCTTAGGAGCAATATTCTGAATATATGTTTCTACACTCTCCTGTGTACAAATCAGAAGATGGTTTAAGGCATGTGTCACTTTAACCGGTTCATAAAGAACTCGGAATGCTCTAGCCAGTCTGGTTGGTTATTTATTTACTTATTTCTATGCCAGCAGGTAGTGTGCACTGAACGTGATGTTGTGTGCCACTGACATGACATGCACATGGTAGAAATTTCTGGTGATACTAAAGAGAGTTCTGATTTCAGGTATTACCGGAACACTCATGGTGTCATCATTGTCTATGATGTGACGAATCAGGAGTCTTTCATCAATGTGAAGAGGTGGTTAAATGAAATCTCCCAAAATTGTGACAATGTCTGTACGATCCTTGGTAAGTGTTTATTTCTTAGGATTGATAATTTGGCAGGACGGGGGCTTGCACAGGCTGGATTGAAGATGGAGGCCTTCTTCCTGTTAGTTTTGCTTCAGTGAGACCTACTTCACATCCTCTCTTATCTCTAAGTGGGCAACAAGAATGATGATCCCTCCAAGAAGGAGGTCCACTCCCAGGAAGCTCAGCACTTTGGAGAAACTGTGGGAATCAGAGTCTTTGAGACGAGTGCCAAGGAAAACGTCAATGTGGAGGAGGTGAATATCTGTCACATCAGTTACAGCTTGTCTATCGAGGCAGAGTGATGACAAACATTTGTTTGTATCTCATTCTCTCCAGATGTTCATGTCATTCATTCACATGGTCCTGCATGCGAAAAAACAGAAGCAACGACACACGAAGAGAGAGAGAGAGCAGGAGAAAGACGCGGTCCGCATCAATTCACACCAGGAGCGAGAGAGACGGATGAAAGGGAAAACACACTGCTAGCACCTTAGGGAGATTCTGCCTGTGTCCGGTGTGACCATGAAATATGGTTTCTTGATGTCACTATATCATCTCATACACCCTAATACTCATTTTCTACTTCTTTCATTCATTTTTGTTAATAATGGAGATTTGTATAGTTTCTAGTTGGACAATTACTTAAATATTCTAGAAATGCTACTAACATTGTGTTTTACTACAAATTGCAAACGTTTTGTTTTAAAAAGACTCGCTGTAATTAACACAAATAAAGAAATTATCTAAACATCTCCTGTAATCCCTTTTTAAGATGTCTGGACATGTCTGCTCACCGTAGTTCAGCAGCATTAAATCGTATGCAGTTTCACGGTTACAAAGAACTCAAAAGTTGTTGTGTATTTTTCGCTTTAAATAAAAAGACAAAGTTGGGTTAACTTTTTCAGTACTACGAAGCGGGGTTACCGACTAATTGGGGTAACTTGTCGGATTTATGGTACCACAATTTAAATGGACTGCATATCCGTTCACTTCCATTTTGCCCAGAGTACCTTAAATCTGACAAGTTACCCCGATAAGCCAGTAACCCCGCTTCTTAGTGTAGCCCCTCGGGTGTTCTGACTAATTGAAATACCTATCGAGACGTGCTGTCGGGCCTTTCTGCGCATATGCGATTTCACCGTTTTGGAATTAGGGTTAGGTTTTTGGGGTTAGGGTAAGGGTTTTAGGGTTTTTGGGGGGGTTGGGATTAGGTTTAGGGCTATCGATTAGCACTACGGTATATATATATATCTCTAGAGAAAGTGGCTCACCTCGTTGGAACACCGGCACCCCGGTAGGGGCGTGTCGGGCCGGCGCTGCACGTCACGTGCCTGCACGGATTGGCGGAGTGCAGGTGTGGGGCGGGGTCGCGCCTACGTCACCGCGCGACGTGTAGTTACTGCTGCACTCCGGGGTGGCAGAGTAAAGATGGCGTCTGAGAGCGAGTGAGTGTCTATGATAATATTGTTTACATCATTGATGCTGGCATTTGTGATTGAAAAGGCGTAGGGTTAGATTGGCACAGGCATCGTGAATAGATACTTACCCAGGAATTATGTTTATCTGGTGGATTCGGCAAATAGGGACCTGTCAGGTCACAGTCGTGACTTTTTAAAGCTTCATGTGTCTTGTTACTTATGAATAGCTGCTCTCATAACAAATATTTATATATAACGATCTCTGTATGTTAATGTAGGTATCAGGAATCATTCGAAAATTACTCAAAAAACTTATTTCTTAATATTTGTTTTCGTCCAAATCTCTTGTGGTTTGTTGTAATACCTCGTTTATCATCTCTGTTTCTACTCTAAGTGTCTTGTCTGAGATTGAAGTTCTGAAGTCAATTTATCTGGAGGAGCTGAGAGTCAGCCGGAATAGCGCCGGGTGAGACAGTCCACCCCCGCTTTGGCTGTGCCACGCCCTGGTCGCTGAGTATTAGTTTAATTAATACGAATGTCACCATCTTTAAAATCACCCATACTGACATCATGGTTTATTGTCTATTTTTTGCTAGGGACTGGGATGTGAGCTTGGTCCTCCACCCCTCTACAGCTGAAGACTCCCTTTCCCAGTTTGTGAGACTTACCCTGACATTAACTCTAGACTCACAGGTAGACACTGACACCCCATTTGCCTCTCTCACCTCAACTTGCCGTTGCTGTCAGTGTTTCAGTTGTAGAGATCTGGGCACCATGGAGGGGCCTCTGGTCCATTTCAGTGCTCATTCCCATGCTGTAAACCCAAACAACTTCTTCAATCTTTGAGCGATTATGGGCAGTCTTAATTTTTTGCATGACTGTTGCCAGATGGCAGTGTTTCTTAAGTAGTAATTTTGATGACACTGTGCCTGGTGGGTGTAACATCTGTCCTCCTCTTGCTCAGTACCCTGCATCTCCACCCTGTATCTCCATCCATCACCCTCGTGGTCTTTCTGATGACAAGATCCTCAGGTAAGCAATCAGCATAATCATGTTTGATTTCCTATCCATAGTGCCCCGGTGTGGGTCTCCAAGCCACTCACTGTGCTCTCCCTGGCCTTATAGTGTTCAACGCTGTCTGTACATGGAGGCACAGTCCTGTCTAGGAGGGCCAGCGCTCTACCAGCTCATTGAGGTCAGACCTGTCCCCATCAGGCCCCCTATGAGCCTCTGATTCCCATTTTGAGTGACTCGTCAAACAGGATGCTGAAAGCAGTCTTTTCTTCTTCCACAGAAAGCCAAAGAGTTCCTGACGGAGAGCAATATTCCCTACGGGAACTGCGTCATCTGCTTGTATGGCTTCAAGGTGCTGCTCGACGCAGTGGCCCAGTTCACTCTCCTTCGGTGGCGCTGTCGCTCAATTGTTCACTGTCGTTCTGACAGGAAGAAGAAATATTCACCAAGACCAGCTGTTATCACTATTTTCACTCGTACTGCCTGGGCCGCTACATTGCTCATTCGGAGGCTGAGATAAGAGAGAGGAGGAAGGAGATGGAGGAGGACAAGACCAGGGCTAGAGCTGACAGCCAGGTGAAGAACACCTCTAATAAGTTTTAGAATAATTTGTAATATATTCTATATACACAGGAACACATAAAGCTGGGTTAAGTTTAGTAGATATTTCTTATTTAAGAAACTAGAACATTTTGCTGTGGTGTCTCTCTTTAATAATATATTAAAAACTTTCTTTTTCTACTTCCAGGAGTTGACTGTAGTGTGCCCAGTTTGTCGGGAGCCCTTGACCTATGACCTGGAAGTTCTTCTGGCCTCTCCTGCTCCTCATTTTCCCACAGTAAATCATGCTGTTTCATCATGGCTGTCATACTTGCTGCCATTTTCACAGAAAAAAATCTGTAAAAGTCCATTGACTATTGCTCATCTTCCACCCAACTTTTTTGTTTATTCCCTATTCAGATTTTATTTAAATTGGTTTTTCTCTATTAAGCTTGAAGAGACAACCGTACAAGCAGAATTTCGAAAGAAATGGACAGAACTTCAGGCTATTCTGGAGCGACAAAGGGAAAGGGGAGGAGTTATTGACCCTTTGGTGGAGTCTAATCGCTTTCTAATACATATTAATGAGGTGAGTTTTTTTGTTGCTCTTTCTGCTTTTGGTTGTTACTCTCTACTCAGTCCCAGCTGATGAACACCTCGAACTTGTCCCCTGCAGACGCCCTCTGATCCCAGCAGCCAGGGCCCTGCCCTAGACAGCCCTCCCTGCCAGGTGGAACCTGTGGCTCCTCCTGAACCCATTCAACTTCCTGGGTCTCAGAGCCAACCGGTTTCTGGCCACTCTCAGCGCAGGCCTGATCCCGGCCACAAACAGCACAGCCAGCCAAGGCGGAGGAGGAAAGAGCGGAGTCGCCTGCTGCACGAGAAGCCGGAAGAGCTGGCAGAGAGAGTGGCAAAGCTCACATTCTGCTCAGGGCCGCAGTCCACATTCAAGGGGAATGATGTCGCATCAGAAGGTCAAAGAGAAGCCGCTGTTTTGGTGAATGCTATCAGCTCAGAAGGTGGAGTGTACCCAAGTGCAGGCAATACTACAGATGGGGAGACGCATGCGGAAACGCGTTTATCAAACACCATGGCCAGTGGGCAGCCTGTAAACCCATCGAGGGGTGACGCCATCCCACCCCCCAGCGCGCCAGGGAGAGAACAAGGCCAGAGATGGGACCGAGAAAGAAGAAGGGTGCCAGGAAGCTTCAGACAGCAGGCTGGTCGACCAGAGGAAAGAAATGTCAAAGGGGCAGACCACTGGGAGGCTCCCAGGGACGGTTTCCATTTCAGGGGAGGTCGAGGTCAAAGAGGAAGGGGCAGTGCTAATCCCCACCATAGAGGTCGAGGACCAGGAAGAGGGAGTGGGAGGGGCTTTAGTCATAGGGGCACAGAGAGGGTGGATGGCTGGGATGGAGATGTCTGGAAAAAGAATGAGATGTATGTCCGTTTGAATTCCCCAGAGTAGCTCTCCCCCCTGCCACTTGGACGTTCTGAGTGAAATGAATGCATGCTCATTCATCTTCTAGTAATATGCTCACCTAGAATAAATTGTGGACGTTTTAGGTTTGTACTGGAGTCTTCACAGCATTTGAAAATTTCCAGTAGCTCTGCTGGCATTTCTAAAAGTTTAGAGTGGTTGTATTCCCCTGATATTACCTGTATCGTTCACAGATTAAGCTGTAGTACTTATAGAACTTCACAACACTGTAAGTATTTTAAATTCAGCACCTCGGTACCTTACAATACAGCCAATACACTGTGCTGTATGATATCAGAACTGCCAGACAGATTCACATTGACTGACGTTCATTTTGGTGCTCTGCTTGTCCCGAAGTACTGATTCAGACTGCGGAGGTACAATGAAAAGTTTAATAAAGCAATGAGAAGGCACGTGCTGAACAGCGCCCTCTGCTTGCAATGCGGTGAACGCTTCAACATTTATAATACATTTGACACCACAGAATTAATCTATCACCCGTCTACTTCTGTACGTATATATTCTATTCCGGGTGATCACTACAGTCTTTTGTGAACGGTCTTACAGATATGGTCAGCCCTCGGTCACCTTCATGCAGCTGTCAGCTACTCTAAACACTGTAACTGGGAATTAGTCACTAATTTCAGGAACTACACGTCAATATATCACCGGACAGGAGAGTTTCTAACTATTGAAAATATCAGGGACTAAGTCAGCTTTACCTGGGGCGTGACTGTTTTTTTCTGAAGGAAGATTGGCATCGGACTAAAATGCTCAAGGCTAAGCTTAAAATACTCGGGGCTATAGCCCCGGGTGATCGGTCCTAACGACGCACGTGTCACCGGGCATGAGGGATATATATAAATAAACAAAAACGTGGCGCTAAGGCGGCGTCCAGCGGTAACTTTAGACGCTTCTCTGTGCTGGAGTTATGGATAGCAAAATAAGAACTGTAACGGGATCTGTCTTGCGGGAATAGAAACGGAATATGTCTTCAGCAGTCTCCGTCAAAAGATAAAAATGTAGAAAGAGGTTCCATAGTTGCAAAAGAACAAAGCAACGTTAAAGGAAATAACATCCGTTTTGCTTGCTTTATAAATAGCGCACATCCAACATTTTGAGTGTGACACCTAAAACACAGTAACTTAAGCTAAGTACAATGCGGTACATTTATGACTTAAGCCAATAAATACACATTTATTTATTTATTTATTTATTTTGTGGGGGGGGGTCCGCTTACGCCAGTTGCAGCAGTTGCAGATGATGAAATTTGGGTAGCCTTCAAATATCATACCCATTATGCACTGCAATAGTTAGCAAATTGAAAAATATGTTTGTTTTTTTGTTAAACCCACAACTTAATAATATAGTTTCACTACAAAACATAAAAATATTACATTTCAAAACTGTTTTAAGTATTGTATAATTTTTTTGTCTTATTACTCTCACCATAATGAGACTGTATACATAAAAATGACAGATATAGAAGTAGCATGTTGAAATTAAAATGAAATGCAACTGTGTAACTGTACACCACCACCGTTACATATGAGCATTTGAATATTAATCGTTAATTGTCCATTTGTATTGCACTGTAATCTGTTATGTTAATCCGGCCAATCCAAACTGAAAGTTAAACGCAAATATTTAAATCATTATTTGATGTTCGTTTCATTTTGTTGTAATATGATGCGGCATAACACTACGGGACCATAAGGTTGCATGGAGGCGGCCGGGCGCTGCTGTGATTGGCCGAGCCGGCCAGGTAGCTTAGGTGTGCTTGTGGACGCTCATATCATTTACCTCCCTTCTGCTAGACGTGGCCGGTAAATGCCCGCATCAGCTAGGAAACTGAACAAAGACTGACTTCGTTAGCAGTTTTTAACACCGAGCTATATATGTAAATATAGTGTCTTTCAGCCGAAGTGCACGGTGTGATTAGTATTTATCTGACCAAGGGTAGCTCTTCTGTACGCCATTTGTGCGCTTTTACCTGGAAAGCGGTCAGGATCTGCAAAGGTAAGTGCAAGAATGCACATAATATGCCGGTGAATTTGGTGATGACGAAACCCACTTCTTCGGTGTTTAAAATATTTTGAGTTTAACACACGGGCTGAATGATATCAGGGTCCAAGGTGGGGAGGATGGAGGCCAAGGTGCTGCTGTTCGCCGTCTGCCTTGTTGCAGGTGAGACGGCATCTTTCCGCGGATCACCGCTAAATCGCTTTTCACCTGCCGGCAATCACATACTGTATTAAAATCATTAGTACAATTGTGTTGCGATGTTAACCCTAAGGCATAATATATTTTCTGTCCTTCTAACCAGGTCTTCTGACATGTGATACACAAGGTAATTAACGCTGTAATTACAGCAATTATCAGGTGTGGTTGGCTGTGGCTCAGGTATTACTAATTTTTTCCCAGAACCGTGTAAGAGTTACACACATTCTCAGCTGTTAATCCGGCAGAGTAGGGGTTCCTGACCACCAGCCCGCGAGGAGTTAATCAATTAAAAATGACACTTTTCAGTTTTTTACGGGCATTCGCGTTCTGGCGTAAATTTGGGGGGGGGGATGGTAAATGTTAAACCTATGAAATCGCCGATCAAGTTTTGTACGACCTACACCGGTCCACGAACATCAAAAGATTGGAAACCCCCTACTGTAGAGTATGCACTTCCTGGTCATGCTGATTGGAAACACTGTGTAGTGTTTTTTTTTTTCTGAGTGCTTGCAGTGTGTGGCAGGAGACTCCTAGGTAACAGGATTGTTGGAGGAAATGATGTGCGGGAAGGGGCGTGGCCATGGCAGGTGGATATCCAGATGGGCGGCCGGGGTCACGTCTGTGGGGGATCACTCGTAGCCAAGGACTGGGTGCTGTCTGCTGCTCACTGCTTCCCGAAGTAGGTGCTGCCTATTTCCCTTTAAATGGATGTAGAAGCTTTGGTTGGGTGGGCTTCCTTTTAAAATGCAGCATTCCCCAGGCTCATCGACATCTCGTCCTACGGGCTGTACATGGGCAGGCACCAGCTCAGTGGCATCAATCACCATGAGGTGTCCAGTCGGGTCCGACGAGTTGTGGTTCCAGCAGGCTACACCAATCCTCAAGAGGGTCAGGATGTAGCTCTGGTCCAGCTGGCCACACCGGTCCAGTGGTCAAACTGGATCCAGCCAGTGTGTTTGCCCAGTGACGGTGCTGTGTTTCCCAGCGGGATACAGTGCTATGTCACTGGCTGGGGCCACATCAGGGAGGGGGGTGAGTGCTGGCTCGGCTGATCATGAGGCCGGTTAACCCAGGAGCCATATGAAAAGTGTCAAAATGCTTCTACTGATGCTGTTCAGCTTAAGAGAACATATTTCCAATCCCAGTTATTCCTCCTTAAATCGTCAGCTTTCTTCTGCGGCTAAATTTATCCTTCCGCTCTTCTTGTTTTCCTTGGCTAGTGCCTCTACCTGGCGTGGGGACCCTACAGGAAGTGCAGGTGCGCATCATCAGACAAATGTCCTGTCAGAAGATGTACCAGGTTCTGCCCTTCACTTCTGACCAAGTGGACATACTTCCTGACATGATCTGTGCCGGGTACCCAGAAGGAGGCAGGGATTCCTGCCAGGTACAGCTTACTACACTCCTTTTGTATGCCAGACTCTCTTCACATTTACTCTTGATTCTTATGTCACTTATGCCACGCCAACCCTGCCCTGTCTCGCCCTCACTCCCCAGGGTGATTCAGGGGGGCCCCTCGTGTGCCCCATGGTGAATGGGACCTGGGTACAGGTGGGGGTGGTGAGTTTCGGTCAAGGTTGCGCACAGCCTAACAGGCCTGGCATTTACGCTAAAGTCTCCACCTTCGCCAGCTTCATTCGCAGCACAGTGCCAGAGATCCAGCTGCATAGCGCAGCCTTCCGGGCCCAGGCCTGGAGCCTGGCTGTGCTTGCTGCTGCAGTATTGTCTTGGCTTGGATACCATCATATGCCATGACCAGGAAGGGCTGTTTGTGTTTATTGGGACACCATAAGCACAATAAGAGCCAAAGTGAGACCTGCCAACCTACAGAAGCTGGGTTTTTGTGTACTGAGTACAACAGCACCAGAACACCCGAGAGCTAAATCGTGTTGAATTAGTCACATATTTGACTTGAGCGACGATGATTGTTGCTGTCTGAAGCAACTGCAGCAATGAGGGGGTCCTGCAACGTTCACATCCAGGCGAAGCTGCTGCGGACTACTCTGAAAACGCCGAGCAACTGAAAGAGAAACCCTGCGGAGTCAGTAAATGTAGAGAACTGCAAAAGCGGACATTTGCAAATGTATAGGAATAGCAGTGACAGAAGTTACTAGGGTGTGTGCTTAAGGGTGCGATGCGGGGGCAGGAGGAGGACCCATGCTTATGCTCTGAAGTTGCTAAACCAAATTTCTAAAAACATTTAAATGATCAAATAAATGTGTGATTTAATGATAAACATTAGTGTCACTAAATGACTAACAACAAGAAATGGTCTGGGAAAAGCAGATTCCAGTCCAGCTTGAAATGCTTTTACTAAAAACAGTAGTTAATGCAAAGTACATTCATGCTGTATTCCCTATTCCTGTTTTCTATGTCCTTACCCATGCATTCATGTTTTTCTGAACAGAGATTGCAAACATTACCTCTGTAGTCGGTGTCATTATTATTAAACTACAGTTATAACAAGGAATCACATTGCTGTGTCAATCAAGCCATTATGGAATCAGGTCAATGTCCACCGTTGATCAAAGCATCAGTCTTTATGTAGTATAAAACATCTCAGGTGTCAGAAATGCTGGGTGTGTCCGAGAGGATCATGGGAGAACCCAGCTGAAGTTCCTGCTGAAGTGATTCCAAGTCAGCTGGGCTCATCCGGTGCACCTCAAGCCAATCGGAAAGCAAGGAGGCTGACAATGGGGCAGAGTCACTGTGGCTGAAGCAATAAATGGAAGAAAGAGGCATTAGTATACAGTAAGTTAACATACTATATCGAGAGGTAAGTCATCTGGGCTTAAGCTTTAAAGCCCTGCTGACCTGTCCCTGGGGTCGGGTTGCTGGAGGTCGGTGAAGGACTGTGTGAGGAGCTCATCCAGGTCAAAGCCCACCCCATAGCCAGCCCCGCTGCCCTTAGGCGTGACTGAGAACACGGGAGGGAGCACGTCATCAACCTAAGTGCATGTGCGACAAGGTCAGAAAAGTCAAGACAGCAGAACTGGAAAAACTTACAGGGGCAATTACCCTGGCATGAGTTTAACTGTAGTTAAGAGTTTAAACTAAATCATCATGCGACTTTTTAAACTCCTCTGCTGTGTCCTCAGACTACAGTTTAAAACACAAAAAATGTTTTAAATTGAACCCAACCGTTCTTTCCTATAAGAAATAACCTGTTAAGCCGAATCACAGTTAAGCTGATGATAGAGAAATTATTCACAATCACAGAGTAGTAATCATACAACAAATGGCAACAAAAACAAATAGCAGAAGGAGGATAAATGGGGGGGGGAACGAAACACTGTGAACATACCTGAGACTTGGAGAGCTGCAGAGTGACAGTGTGGATGTCAGGTAGGCTGCCCCCTACTTGTTGCTCTGGGGCCGTGGGCTCCTGGATGGGCCGTGGCAGCACAGTAGATCCTGATGGTGGGCTTTGAGAATGGTTACTCAGGGAGTGATGAACCTTCTCCATACTTCTTGGCCTAGTAGAACTCAGATTAGGGGGCAATTTTCCATTGGTTTGGGTAGCCATGCTTACATCCCCATTGACTTCAACCTGGAGTTCTTCCCCCCCAGAGGGGATGTGAATTTTATTAAGGAACACCCCAAGAGGTAGCAGCTGGTGTTGGGGGAGCGACGGACCTGTTGCTGGTCTGTCTGGCCCTGGCCAGTTCTCCATCGTGTCATATGTGTTGCCCCCTCTGAAATCTACTTGGTGCCGGACTGAACTGTTTTTGACTGCCGTGCAAGACCCAAGGCCATCGATGCCCACATGGGTACTGAGCACATCCATCCTGCCCACTGGTACCTGCATGACAGGAAAAGGCAGCGGAACGGCCGGGGAGCCTCTTGGCTGGTAAAAAGTAGGCAGGGTGTGGTTCGTTTTGGGGACCGTTTGAGGCGGAGACCTTTTGCTTTGTAGCTGGTGCTCCCCTGCACCATTGTTTCGTTGGCCAGAGTCCGACTCTACCAGCTGAAGCCCCTTTCCCAACAATGGCTGGATCTGACCAGTCGGTTCTGCGCAAAGCGTGTGGACCTGACCGTCTTTCTTCCCACCGATGCTGTCTGTGATTGGCTGAGATCTATCAGTGCAGCTGTCCATCATCCGTATCCAGCGCTCCAACAGGCTCTTGTCGTTGTCACTCAGTGGCACTCCTCTTATGGACTCAGCTGCCTTTCCGTCTTTCTTTTCCTTCTCCTTCATCTTCCTCTCTCGCTCCCTGGCTCGCTCTTTCCTCTTCCTCCTCTTCTCTTCCCGTTCTCTTTGGCGTTCTTGTGCTGTGATGGGGCGTCTTTGTTCCGACTGTGAGTTTGAGACGGAGCAGCTTTGCCCTAGGACGACTCCTCTCCCCATCTCTGTGGGCAGTGACATTGAGGACCCATCTATGAGAGAGAGAAAGAGACTGGCTCAGATCATCACCTTCAATCACCTTCAGGTAACATAATTCCACCACCTTTTATCAGATTTACTTCTTGAACCCAACTCACAGATAAGCCAGCTAATTTGTGTCGATAGTGATGAATTCATCCACACTGAAGTACTTCATTATCTATTGATATTTGCTCTATAGAGCAGCACTCAAGACCACCTCACCAGCTTTCCTGCTTTGCACTACCCATGACCTCATGACGCTGTCCCACTGGCTCACCTGATCTGGCCCTCTGTCGTAAGGCCGACTTTTGCAGTACTGCTTTAAGGGCAGCTTTTGTGTCATCCGAGATGGCCCCTTCCTTTCTGGCCCCATCCCCCGACCCCACCTTACTCCCTCGAGTCAATGAACGGGACAGGGACTGAGAGAGGGACTGTGAGAGAGACTGGGCTTGTGACTCGGAGAGAGTCAGTGAGGGACAGGGGCGTGAGCAAGATGGTGGGGCTTGGCCAAGAAAGGATGAGGGCATCCGATTGGAGAGAGTGTGGTTCTGACTCATTGATGTAAGAGACACTTCATTCTGAGGTGGTTCCTCTCTCCCTGGAGTATGTTCAATTGTGTGTGAGGGTGAGGTGCCTTGTGTGGAGACAGGTGTGGTCAGATCAATGGTCTCTGGTTCTGGTTGGCCATTGTCAGAGTTCGCACTCAACATATCCACATCCTGGCTTTGGGTCAATCCGGGCTGTGACTTGGTCAGATGAGGTGGGGCTTGTTTACAGAGTTTCGGGGTCTGATCCGTAAATGCTGCCTGAGAGCCTGCGATGTCCGGTTCCTGCTGAAATTCGTGGCTTGGCAAATGCGGAACTGATAACTGCCCTGGCCCAGTGGTTGGCGTGTTACCAGTGGCACCCGCACTGGCTGCAAGGGAGCCGTGCCGCTCGCCGTAAGCTGGCTTGGGCAAGAACCGGATCTTCCTCCCGCCCCCTTCTTTCTGCCGGTGGAAGTCTCGGATCTCGTCCAGGATGGCCTCTTTAATCTGCTCCCTACTCAGCGGGAGTTTGTCAAACTCAAAGTCAAAGGCTGGCACACACACAGGCTCGTCGTCTGGGTCATGGTACTTGGCAAGGTAGGGGTGAGCCAGCGCCTGGGTCACCGTGATCCGCTCATGTGGGTCAAAGCGCAGCATGGCCCCTAGCAGGTCCAGGGCATTTGGCTCAGCCTGGGGATACAGCGTTGTCAGAGGAATGGGTGCTCGGGGCGGAAGGCTCTGAACATATGAGCGGACCCGGTCTGCTCCTATGGCCCCTATGATCCCCTCCGGTGGCGTACCCAGTACAGAAAGGATAAGCTGCAGCTGGTGGACATAGTGCTTGCCAGGAAAGAGCTGCTTCCTCCCCAGCATCTCAGCGAAGATGCAACCCACTGACCACAAGTCAATGGCCAAGCTGTAGTGGTGCAGGGACAACATTAGCTCAGGGGCCCGGTACCACCGAGTCGCTACATACTCTGTCATAAAGGAGCGGGACTCCTCGGGCCGCTGGCTCAGTCCCCGAGCCATCCCAAAATCTCCAATCTTCAGCTCGCAGTTTTCGTTGACCAGCAGATTGGAGGGCTTCAGATCTCGGTGGATCACATTGGCAGAATGGACATACTTGAGGCCTCTCAACAGCTGGTAAAGGAAATACCGGGTGTGCTCTTGTGTCAAAGGCTGATGGGAGTGGATGATCTGATGGAGGTCACTCTCCATCAGGTCCAGAACCACATAGCTGTTGGGAAGACATATGGGGTGGTTATCACCATGACAGCATATGTTCCATTTTATATGGTATAAGAATGTTCCCCGAGAATCCAAGGCCTTCCATACACTTACACGGACTTGAAGGCAGAGTGAGGTAAGGCTGGCTGCAGGATATCTTTAATGGCAATGATGTTGTCATGCTTGAAATGCTTGAGAATCTTGAGCTCCCTGAGGGTACGCTTTGCATTGGTCAGCACCTCAAAAGCATTGGGGATTTTCTTTATAGCCACCCTCTGACCTGAGATCATGTGGTATTATTGTTAGTCACACAAACAGCAGGACGCTTTCACTTTAATAAAGAGGGGAAATGGGAAACAGTGACATAATACTGAATTTTGTGGGTTTCACTTCCATGAGAAAATTTCATTAGCAAAACAGCCACTTGAATGAACAGGTGATTTTTAAAATCCTACTCAATATAAGCCACGTTATCTAAAAACTTATGCTAATCAAATGAACTATAATAATGCCATCTCACCATTGTCCCGCCTCCTGGCAGAGGAAACCACACCATAGGCTCCCGTTCCAATGGTCTCTATGATTTCATACTCCTCACCCACCTCAAACTTCACATCTAGCGAGCGGGCTTTAAGTAGAGCCAGGTTTGAGTCAGCAGTGGAGGTCGTGTCGTTATTAGACTCAGTTTGACATCCAGTCCTTGCTTGGCTGTTCTTTTCGTTGTCATCCATGCTGGTCGTCATGGTGATGCCAGATGTTGAAGACCCTTCTTGTGGAACACCAGCTTTCCCATATTCACTGGCTGACATAGTCCTGAAGCAAACATAAATGGAATTATAACGAACATGAAAAGGAGCCATGTCCGCCAGTGACCGCGTTATGAACGGGACTGACTAACGGAAACGGACAACACGTGTATGGTGGCGACAATAACAAATCTACATGTTAATCTTAAGAAAATTAAACAAGTAAACCGACTATCTTTATACATAATCTAGAGTTTCCATTATATACTAAACACGATGTTCCATGTTTTAATGAAACCGGCTGTACTAATATTACATTTATATCTCAGAGAACGTTAGCGGCACATATAACGGTGATGATTAAAAACTGTTTGCATGTATAAGCGTCCAACACCATGAACATTTCTTGCTTATTTCTACATTATTGCAGTTTAAGAAGTTGTCGTTCTGGTTAATGTTTATTATTGAAAAGTTACGAAATATCTAGCCATGTCAACCACAATTGCCAAGAAAACTAGCAGGAAATCGTTCGATTCGGGTTCTTATGACAATTTGTTTCAGTTGTACGACAAACAGTAATCGCACAATGAAGCCGGTTAAATGTGTTTTACTATGTCTCTCACGAAAACATTCGCTTATATGATGGTCCAGAGTCGAAGATTTCCTTATCCAGTTGCTATGATGAATATTTTTTATTCAATATTATGGATTTCAGACTAGACAAACTTAAGTTTTTGACACGGCATCGTATTAATTATAAAATATGTAGTCAAAATTATCATTAATATAATGAAAGACAACCAACTCACGCGATTTACAGTCGGTGCATACCGATAAACAAACACATTACCTTAGTCTTTCACGCCTCTTGTCTACTTCCTAGTATTCTTCCGCGTTCACTTTGAAAAGCAGTTCCTGAATCCAATAAAATTGAGAACCCTATCAGTTTGACCAATAAGACGGCGGGGCGGTTCTCCTGGCTGTTTGCCTTTGGTCACTCTGCTTGGGCGGTGTATGGCTGAAATTTTGCTTTTCTCATTAAAGCTCCATAGAACATAGTATTGCAGGCTTCGCGGTTTTTATTCAGAGATGGAGAATTCTTCCTCACTTCATGCTGCATGTTAATTATGCAATGAGAAAAAAAACAAAAATTCACAATAAAACGAAATATAAATACTAACATGCTCACCCTCTTGTGCTCACAAAGATTTTTTTGTATAAGTAATACGCTCACTGTAAAGCAGAATGGTAAACGTCCCAGCTGCTCAAAACGATGCTCCGTTCGGGAAAATGTTTTAAGGCTATCGTGTCTTACAAAGTCCATTTTTCCTAAATTCCAGTTTGAACCGCCCACATCCTAAAAAGTTCTCTTCTTCCAGTGATCTGAACAACCAATTGACTGTTGCCTAAAGTGCGCGTCCAATACACTCTAGGAGTCCGGACTTTAAACACGTAGCTGCTTTCATATACGCTGTTAGAAACTGGGAGCTTTGGTATGTGTAGAGAACGGTTAGGAATGCTGCTCTATTAACTCCATCGTTTAGCGGTTTGTAAAAAAAAAATTTCAGACACACTTGTACCGTACAGGTACAAGATGGTAGTGAGGGCTCCCAGCTGGGAGCGGGCAGCCCGCTGGTCGCTCTGCACTCTCGGCATGCTGCTGTCTGTGTACGCCCTGCATGTGGAGCTTTCCCGGGAGAGAGACCCGGGCTACCGAGCCATGTGCGACCTCGGCGCCTCGGTCAGCTGCTCCAAAGTCTTTACGTCCAGGTAGGAGGTGGCGAAGTACACAGTTAACGTAATACTGTTTGTGATTAAGTGGAGAGGGGTATATATGTGGCGAAGGACGTAAATTATAAGCCAAACTATATTTGCGAAAGTTCCAGACAAATAAGTTTGTTTTCTGCAAACTACTACGGCATACCCCTGAATATTCAATGTCGTGTTACGTGGCGGTGCTCCCTGGAGGCGAACTGTGGACGTGTTCGAGAGAGCACATTATGCCACGTTTAGTGCGGCAAAACCACACAAACCTACGGTAATGTACGTTGAACTGCTTATAGGGATATATGTATGTATGTAATATGTACATATAATATATGTGCAACATTTCTAAATAATCCTGACGTTTAATTTTGTGATTTGTGTTGTAGGTGGGGCCGTGGCTTCGGACTAGTGCAATTAGTCTTGTCAAAAGAGAGCATATTAAATCAGCCTAACAGTGTCCTGGGAATCATCTTCTACACGATGCAGCTGGCATTGGGTCCGTGTACGTCGCCTATATAAAAAGTGTGTGTGTGCTACTGGCACCCGACAGCGGTATGAATAACTTCTCTCCCTTATTGTAGGTCAGTCAGCGTCCAGCAAAGCAGCGGTGTTTCTGGTGCTTTCCTCTTGGGTTTCAGTGGCAGGGTCGCTTTTCCTAGCTGGAGTGCTGCTCTTCATTCTAGAGGACCTCTGCCTGGTGTGCGTCACAACGTACCTAATCAACTTCGCTTTGCTCTACACTAACCTCAGGAGGAAAAAGGGGTTGACTTTGGCCAAAGAGAAGGCTGGTTGAGAAGCTGCAAGATCTACAGCAACAAGCATTTGCACGTGGCCATAAAGGAAGAAGATGTTTCCTTGACTTTACCGTCACATTGAAACATGCAAAAAGAGGAATTCAGATTAATTAATTTCCCTCCCTGATTTTAAAGATTTTAACACAGTATTATATCTTTTTGAAATCGATTTCATATAGGGTATCTATTCTGGAGTGGTTTATGGTAATCCTACAGGACATTAAATAGTTATTTTGCATATGTTACTTTTCTGTTACCTATCTATACAAGATCCCGAATTTGTGTTTTGTTCCAAAAGTAACGTACCAGATTGACAGATTAAACTAACGCCTTTTAAATGCAGTATTTGTAAGTTTTCTAAGCAACAACCTATCGAAGAAATAGTTTTGAAATAAAATATGAAGGCTCGGACCATGTCTGCTTTGTCTTTCCAGGATTTACCCAGAGGTTAGAAAATGTGGCAAACACGAGTGAGTAAACTCAGATGCTATATATAGCTCATAAAGAGCACAGACACTGCGACCACCATTGTATATGAAATACCGGAGCACTCTAACTTGATGTCACAAATCGCACTTTGTCAACGATAATGCGGTGTTTACTTAAACACTAAAAAGTGCACTATTCTATCGACACCTGTTAGTTACATGAAACTGTGATACTGGCTTACCATATTAGATAAGTTTAATTGTCCAGAAGGTAACCTTATTTTAGTGGCCAAAAACTATTTTTCTGTGTGCGTGGTGCGCTTTTTGCCTTTCTAATCAAAGGTCAGATAAGCAAAACAAAAAATCTGAGCAGTTGTATGTCAAAAAAATATACAACAGAACATATTTTATAGATACGCATTTCTTTAGTTCAATTTGTATTGTACTGGTTGTCGCGTTTGATGTGGCGGAGCACAGACTGCATATATGGTCAATCGGCTACACCCAGTATGGTTAAACTTAAAATCAAATTGAATTAAATAGAATTTTCTGCATGCATTTTCTTCTAATTGTAACCGGTGTTATGACGAGTTGAGCTACCTATCTAGGCGAGCTATCAAGCCTTTCTGCGCATGTGCAGTTCCATCCTTTTGGGATTGGGGTTAGGTTTTAAGGGTTAGGGCAGTTGTCGGTCCTCAGGCCCCACTGCCCTGCTTGTTTTCCAGCTATCCCTGCCCTACACACTGCTGATTACCTGGATCAGG
>JAODJX010000048.1:4624205-4637945 GCA_026776945.1 Isichthys henryi | reverse complement strand
CCCCCCCCCCCCCCCCCCCCCCCCCCCCCCCCCCCCCCCCCCCCCCCCCCCCCCGCCCCGCCCGTGCCGGCGGGCGGGGGGGGCCGCCCGGCGGGCCCCCCCGGCCCGGGGTGTGCCAGGTCCATCATTCAGCACACATATCATGTGCCAGTTACAGACCCTAACCCTATGTCATACCCCAAGCTGTCTGTCTTTGGGCTGCGGGAGGAGGTCCACACACCACGGGGAGATCATGCACACTGTGCACACACACAGCCCTGCAAGCATGATATGCAGTACTCTAACTGTCATATATTTGTGTCTTGAGCTATGGCAGCAACTCCCAGTCTTCAAGTTATGGGCAGTCCCAGGGTGGAGGCAGTTATGGGAGTCAGAGTAGTGGCTACAGTGGCAGCAGTGGGCAGCAGCAACCATCCCAGCATGGTGGCGGTGGCGCCCCCTACAGCCAGGCCCCCAGCTACAACTCGCCACCACCCCAGGCCTATGGGCAGCAGAGTCAGTATGGCCAGGGAGGGGGTGAGTGCCCCGGCCTGCGGCCCCACAGTCTACTGTCAGCCCAGTATGGTGCTGGCGTCAGTGTGCCCCAGTGTTCCATTGCTCCTTCTCCGCCTTTCAGGTTATGGGCAGGATGCCCCTCCCATGGGGGGCAGTGGGGGTGGCGGTGGATATGGAGGCCAGGATGGCAGCTACGGCAGCCAGGATGGCCGTAGCGGTCGTGGACGTGGAGGCGGAGCTGGAGGCGGATTTGGGAGCAGGGGTGCAGGTGGCTTTGACAGGGGAGGTCGCGGGGGCCCTCGGGGACGAGGAGGCATGGGGTAAGTGTCACCTTGGCCGTGGGATGCCTTACTGCACTCACCAATGCTGCACTGTGGTGATAGATAGGCCCGCAGCCGCATACAGCACAAACACTGGAATGCACTGTAAGCGCACTCACTGTGTGCCAACAGCTGGGGCTCCTCTCAGAGGGCATCCATCTTGTAATGTTTTCTGTCACACTGAAGGGAGCTGCTTAAAAATAAAAAAGAAAGATCTGCCTAACGGAGCTCATTGTGCACAATGGCAAAAAACAAAAATCAATACTGAATGGAAACAGGATGTAATCTTGTGAGCTGTCGGACGATTTAGATCTGGTGGGAGCATTTAAGACAAACGTAAGGTCTGATACTTGTGGTTGTGAGTTAGGTTGTCCAGCTGTCCGAAGGAGACCATGTGAAAACCAGCCTCAGGTGTGCATGCACAAGCACATGTGTCGTCATGAGAGTTTCTTGGGTTATGGAGTGAGGGGACTTGGGATATATGGGCATAGCAGCCTGGGATGTGTACCTCCCGGCGGTGTGGCCTCCCTGCTTGGGATGTGTACCTCCCAGCGGTGTGGCCTCCCTGCTTGGGATGTGTGCCTCCCTACTTCATAAGAGGGTTCACTTTGAATTTAGGAGCCACGAGGACGTCCACTGTGTGGCTGGTCTTGCACGCTTCCCTGCTTCCTTTCATAAACGGTGGATTTTAGGAAGCACGCAGTTCAGGACACACGCAAAACGCCTCTACGTTTTATTGATTGGTATGTGTGTATATATACTGGCTGGTTAACCCCAAATCTCCCTTCAACAATCCTGTCTGCAGGTACACACACACACACACACACACACACAAATGGATATGACTAAAGAAGTGTTAATGTCAGTATAACTGGTTTAGTGTGTAAAATGGAGTGTAAAGTTACTGAAATGCCAACCAGATTTTAACAAGAAGCAGGCTGGAGTCAGTTGGCGAAGCAGCCCAATCAGACTGCGTATTCCCATTATTGGGAAAAGCAAAAGTAGTTGCTTTTTTGTGCCTTTCTTATTGTTTATCATTGCTTTAATCAATCTTTGCATCTTCTCCTAGGGGTTTTTTTTGTTTTAATTTTTTTTTTTCCTCTTAGAGGGGCACCCAATGGTCAAGATATTAGTAAGTGACAGTGGAAAGGGGAGAAAATCTTATGCGTTCATAAACACTAAAACCAAATTGGGGGGGAGGGGCTTTCTTTTCAAAGAGAAAATGGTCGATTCAGAAAAGGTTAAAACAAAAGGGTGATTGTTAGAAGTGGAACATTTCCTTGGAATGCTTCCTTCGGCTTTTTCTGAAAGAAAATAAAAAAATGTGCAGTCCAGGTCAGCCCTTTCCTTAGATGGTGTGCTGGACATCAAAGCTTGGGTGACTTTCACTTACTGCTGATACGTACATAAATATAACAACCCAAAATGGTCTTAGGGGTGCACTCAGCCTGGGTTATAAGATGGTATTTAATGCACCTGTATTCACAAATAGCATTAATGTCCCTCAAGTATCCCTGTGCAATTGAAGGCTACAGAAAACTGTGGCTTTGCCGCCGTACTGGTAGAGCCAAGTAAGTAGTTAGAATTCAGAAGCAAAAGCTTGGATTTAAAATGCCTGGGCTTGAGGAAGGTGGGGTCTTTGGGATGGTGAAGAGAAGGTGGGGCGAGGCAGAGAAAGTTCAGCACGGAGTTAATGAGAGGCCCCGGGAAGGGCCCCGGGAAGGGCCCCGGGACGGCAGCCTTCAATGCGTCTCGCTTTTCTCTCCATCAGAATGGGCGATCGAGGAGGATTCAATAAGTTTGGTGGTAAGTGACACACTTTCAAAAGAATTGCGGGTTGAGCAGGAGACAGCTGGTGGGGAGGGGGACCGGAATGAGCCCGTGTGGCCAGATGGGAACAAATGGCAATGCGGAAGGTAGCCTGTAGGGGGTGTGTTGCAGTCTAATGTGACTTGCTGAGATATCCATTGGCACATTAAGGATCGGGATGTGGTCGGGACCCTAGGGATGCATAGCATCTTGAGGTGGGAAGATGTGGGAGTTTACGCCCGTGCCATTTCCGTTGTAGACTGAACGGCCAGGGCAAAGGTGTGTTAAGGGCTCCCTAGAGCAATGACATCAACACGGTCTTGGGTATTTCAAGCATGAATTATGAAGGTTCACACCTGAAGCACCTCAACATGTTATGTGGCATGTGGCCTAGTTCTGCATGTGAACACAGAAGGTCATGAGCAATGCTCTGGAAGGTGGCTGTGCAAATGTGTGTGTTTGCAATTACTGTGCCTCCTACTCTATATGTGTGTGTGTGTTGTGTTGTGTTTTTGCGTGTATCTTATGGGCACAATTTGGATGGAGAATGGGTGCTGCAGTTTCATGGGAACTATGTCCCCGGAATCTTGCAGGTCTCCAGTTGAATTCCCTTTGGTATGTTTCCTGTAAATTCTTATAAAGATCTGTGTGAAGGTCAGTGTAGTGTATTACCATCGTCCACACGAGGGCACCATAGTATGCACTCAACTGGCAAGCATGAAATGCAACTGGGTCTCAACACACAAAGTTTAAATCTGAGACGGTGAAATATGCTGAACTTGCGACGTGTCTGGATCCCCCATCAAAGTGTGGTGTATGGGTTTTGTAGGTGTGTAACAAGCAAAGGTATTTCTGGTACTCGTGGAAGAAACTGCTTTTAAACAGACCCCTTGGTCCTCCTGGTGGTGGTGGTGTGCTCTGTAATACCGCATGTTACATAAGATCCACATATAACAGGACTTCAAAAGCCAATACTCAAGTCTGCTCTCCTAAAAAGTAACTAACTTGCAATAGTTTGATGTGTTTAGAACCCTTTAAGAAGTGTTTCCTGGAAAACCTTGGTCAATGACTTTGGAATGGCTTGTAACCAAGTGTGAGGTGATGTGTTAGATGGTTGGAGGGGCAGTATCAATGAGGGGCTTTGATGTAGAATTTGGAGCCATGTCCTTCACACTGTATCCCTGTATTTTTCTCCATACTTGCTTGGAGCAGGAGTGTTCATAACCTTTTTGATGTTCTAGCTTGGCCTGGGGGTGGTGAATGGTCTGATCATGCACACACACACGCACACACACACAGGGCTCCTTCAGCCTCTCAGAAGTGGTTCTCTGGATGAAGGACATAATGCTGATGAACCAGAACTGGACCTTGCTGAATCCAAAGAAGAGAAACCCAACAGTATGATAAATGGTTATGGGGTTTTTGGGTTGTGAATGAAAATTCGAGACACAACATTTTTGTGCTTTCCTGGTTTTAGCGTTACGTAAGAAGGGTCATTGCATGGTGTTCTACCTGTGTAAAATCTGTGTTCACAGTCTGAGTCCATGGCTCTGATCACAATACCACGAGGTGTTTGATATGAGGAGGTACTTCACATCAGTGCTGGTTTCCCTAATGCCCTGGTATCAAAAAACAACGTTGCCAGAAGCAAATGGGCCCAAGACTGGACTCTCAGATTGGATTTGGGTCCTGAAAGAAGCACAAACGATGTACGTTTTGGTGGGAAATCTCCGGAGCTGACCTGGGGAGTGCTGTGTACGTCCTGAGAGCAATCTGAAGAAACCACCTGGGGAAAATGCTCTTTTCATTGATTTTGTGGTCTCTCTTTTACCTTCACTTCGGTTAATATCGTCAGCTTTATGTAACGTTCTTTTTCTGTCATTCTCAGAATGAAGATTATGATCATTTTAATGATCTATATTTAAAATCCCAGTAAATAATGGCAACCTAACAAGAGTGTAAAGTTACTGAAATGCCAACCAGATTTTTTATTTTTTTTCCCCTGAGTGAATTTCCGCATTTCAAATGACAATATAGAATGTTGTATATTGCTGTATTTAAATGTATATGGTTGGTCTCTTTTTTTTTTCTTTCATATTTGAAGAGAAACGTTCATCTGGAATATTACTCTCACTTTTGGTATGAAGGAAATGGGTAAAAAATATAGTCGGTGGCAAAAGTCTTCCGTGTTTCTCAGCCCTCAGGAATCTGTCATCCAGGTTTCCTCATGACTTGGCTTTTGCTCGCACAGCTCAGGCGTGGTGAGAGCGTGGACTGCACTCTGTCTATAGTCACACATCAGTGGCTGCTCTTAAAACATGCTCCCATGAAACTGTAGGTAAGGGTGTCGTGTGCGAGAGTTGCCCTGGCGTTAGGCTTCACCTGCACCTGCTAAGAAACCTGGTGGTTTTGGGGGGATCGTTGTTGTCTCACTGTCCCAAGGGTGTGCTTTTGAGAGTGTACACAATATTTCATAATGAAGAGTGCTTTATGTGCAATGGTCTGCAGCAACTTCAGCAGAACAATGTCTCGTTGTCTAGGGTTATGGTGGTTTGGTATCTCGGCTGCTGGTCAAGGTGTGTTCACGGGTAAACAGCATGTGGTTCTGATGAAAGTTTGAAGTGAAGCTCTATAGTGTGCGTTTCCCAGGAGCTGGTCTGTCTCGGTCTGCTTTGACGACCTTTGGAAACAGACCCCCCCCCCCAGTGACATTCATAGATAATGGGAGCACATGGCACACACAGCCATGCGTAGATGTGGATCTCTAAAAGGCTTTGGTTTGTGGTGGGTTGAGCCTCTGGCACACACACAGTTGTTTCGGAAGCTGGTCATTGTATTTAGGTGTGACATGGATTAGGTCAGGCTGGAGATGGATGTGAAAGACTGTGTGTGGCAGGACTGTGTGGAGATGACTGGTAACTATTACGAGACACTAGTTTCTCCTTGTTCATCATTCTTTTTCATTTTTCTGAAGGACTCAGAGACCAAGGTGCGGGAGGACCTAACTCTAGTAAGTCTACTTCCCTCGTTAATCTTTTAAAATGGTGCAGCAGACCTGAAGCTTGCCGTCTATCGAAAGGCTCTTCGAGTTTTCCTGCTGCTGCTGATTGGTGAGAGTTGATGTTGACCCGGCCTCCTGCAATGTCCCAGTGCAGGACCAGGATAACTCTGACAACAACACCATTTTTGTGCAAGGCCTTGGGGACAGCTACACTGTGGAGTCCGTAGCTGACTTCTTCAAGCAGATCGGCATCATCAAGGTGCACTCACTTTTCGATCACCCTCCTGCTCCTACACTCCTCTCATTATGGCCGTTGACCTCTAGGCTGTTCTCTGCTCAGGTAAACAAAAAGACCGGCCTGCCCATGATCAACCTGTACACAGACCGAGAGACCGGCAAGCTGAAGGGGGAGGCTACGGTGTCTTTTGATGACCCCCCTTCTGCCAAAGCAGCTATCGACTGGTTTGATGGTGGGTAGGAGGTCCGTCCTTGCTGGCGTCCCAGTCATTGCAGGGGCCCCTTTGACACGCGTCTCTCACCTCCCTCCTGCAGGCAAAGATTTCAATGGGAATCCCATCAAAGTGTCGTTTGCGACTCGCAGGGCAGATTTCAGCGGCGGTCGTGGTGGCATGAGGGGAGGCCGCGGCCGTGGAGGTGAGATGCTCTCCTCTCCCCACACCCTGGTTCCCAGAATCAGCCTTGGGCTTGATCTCTCCTCCACACATGATATCCGGTCACTGTCCGGAGAATCAGGTCTGGGCATTTTGCGGAGTTTCCCCCTCATACATGGCACACAACTGGAGATTGTCCATGTCAGACATGTTCGCATCTGGTTTAGGCAAGGGCTGGAGCTTGGGTCGAGCATGCAGGAGACAGGACATGACAGGAAAAGTACGTTGCAGGAATTGCAGGGTTTTATTTACCACACAACTGAGTCTCTCGCCTTTCCTCGAGTCTGTCAGATGATTTTTGGCTTCAGCTCTTACTGACAGATGTTCCAAATCTCGTTCCCCCTCCAGCTAGTCATGTTTGGAGTCTTCTTCGTGTAAATGACCCTTTTTCTTCATCCTGGGAAATTAGAAATATCATCAACATGCCCACTCACTCTCCCCGCTCTATTGACACATGGGGATCAGTTGGAAATTACCTGTATTTTGCACTATCGAGCTAACAGGGTGAGGTCGGCTTAATGCTCAGTGTGACTGATTTGGACATTTGCGTCAAAGCGGCAGTGCTGAGGGCTCTGATGGGTGTTTAGGGTGTAGACATCCAGCTAGCGTGTGCTGTGTTTTTTCCATCCCCTTTGTAGGGCCCATGGGCCGTGGCGGGTTTGGTGGCGGTCGGGGAGGTGGTTTCCCTGGCAACAGTGGCGGAGGGGGGGGTCAGCAAAGGGCAGGAGACTGGAAATGCTCGAACCCGTGAGTACAACACCTGTGCACGCTGGCTGAGGTTCTGTATTTGGCAAACAGTGACGCAGTGGCAAAACATCTCTGTCACAGATTCATTTTGTGTGCAAATAAAACTAAAAAGGTTGGACCCGTTTCATTCAGGGTGTGTGGCAACCTCAACTTCTCATGGAGGAATGAATGCAACCAGTGCAAGGTGCCCAAACCGGAAGGGGCAGGGGGAATGCCCCCCATGGGAGGTAAGCCATGCCTGTCCATCAGGGGGCGCCACAGAGAGGGGCAAATGAGCCACTTGTGTGTCTCCTCGTGTTATTCCCACGGCATGAATCCTCTCTCTCTCTCTCGTCTCTCTCTCTAGGCTTCGGTGCAGACCGTGGAAGGGGCGGCTTTGACCGTGGAGGCTTCCGGGGGCGAGGGGGGGACAGGGGTGGCTTCAGAGGAGGCCGTGGTGGTGACAGGGGTGGGTTTGGCCCTGGGAAAATGGAAGGCAGGTAAGGGAAGCAGCCGGGCCCTAAGTGTGTCCTGTCATGTGTCATGATCTGAGATCTGTCTTTGGCCAGTCGCTCTCAGGCCCGTGGGCTGACATGCGCACGGGACAGAAGCTCAGACAGCCTCAGGCTGCTCTTCACATGCACTGAGCAGTCCATCTGATGTTCTTTCCAGGGGTGAACACAGACAGGACCGCAGAGACAGACCGTACTGACCGCCGCTCACCCAGCATGGGACCAGTATCTCCCCCCCCCTTTACACTTGTGTTTGGACTCCTTTGCTGTTGTGCTGACATGTTTTGCTTTTCTTCCTCTGCCTTCCCACAGCATCTCATACCCATATTAAACTTTTTACAAAGATAACCTCTCTTAGATTTTTTTCTTCCATGAAGTGAATGTTTGGATTGAAATTAAAACAAACTTTGTCGACCAAATTGCATCTTGATTTTCTTTATCATAGGATTTAAGATGGAACTCAAATTTATTAGTGTGGTTTTTCTTTAGTTGCTATCAAGCTCGTTCTTTTCCATAAAAGATTCATAGAAACCGAGCCTTGGATTTAATTTGTTCTGTACAGACAAATCATTGGAATGTCTAGAAGCAGTTGGATGGCTTCTTGCGACAGCATCTTTCAGATGATATTGTCATGCGAATCACATTCCTGTCAGTTCTGTTTGCTTGAAGTCCATCTTCAGCTCGCCAGACAACTTGCATCTCCAGTTGGCCAATGTTGCTGTTTTTTGTGTGCAAAAGTTCAACAGCTTTTGCTGTAGTTCGTTTGAAAGGTATTTAAAGAGCTCTTGTCAGCACTGTCGAATCAAGCACTTTTGAGGCATGGTGGTGTTCATGCGTGTACAGTTAGGGTGACTGGAGCAGATAAACTGGTTTCCAGCGATGAATGGAAACGAAGCAGAAAGTGGATCCTGCACAATCCCATTCCTCCCAATCAGTGAAGCATGATGAATATCCAGAACAGCAGCTGTTTATTCACCCTAAAGATGTAGATTTCACCACCCTGAGCCATTTGCCCCAACCTGTTGTGCATTGTATCTTTTTTTTTGTTCACTGTAATGTACTTCGTGAAATTGTTTTAGCTAATTTACTCATATCTCCATGCAGGTTAATGTAAGTATTTCTGAGTGTGTCTGCAGGGTCGGGGGATTTGTCTGTGTGGTGTCTGTAGACTTTTCCTGGGTCACCTAGGTTTCTTCATATAACTGAGACATGCACTTGGGTTCATTTGGTGTCTAAATAGCCCGTAATGTGTATATTTGCCCTGTGATGCGCTGACACCCCACCCCCCACACACATTAACGTGTTCAATGCATGGGGTCAGTTTACCTGCGTTTCATCCATGACATTTTTACACGCTCTCATTAACAAGGTGTCTTCACCCTCAGACCTGTTGTTGACTATAAACTTTAGACACTAATGTTTGCAGATTCCAGGATAAAAGCTAGAAAGGTAGGTTGACATGTGTTGAGGGAAAAATTAAGTTAGTCCTAGATAAAAGTTTAACAGTATCAAAGGCACGTACACAGAGTGGGAGCTTCACTGGAAGCAATGGCTCTTGGGACAAGAGTGTGCTTTGTGGTGGTGCTGAGTCTACTCACTAAGGGTAAGTGATACTTCAGCCACAAGAGAAAGGATCACGGTTGAGCTGTACTGTCTGAAAGTTACATGTATAATAAACTTTTAAATGTGTACTAGAATCCGCTTATGGATAAATGTCATATCTGGCATATCTTTATTCACATCCGAACAGATGCCCAAAGGTTGGTTTCTTATTGCTTTACTTTGCTGCTTAACCTTCCTATGCTTCGGTTTTAATTGTATTCCCCATATCTTTGGGATTACATGTGGTTTTACCATCGAGCCGCTGCTACTTTGCGTGTTAAGATGATGACTCAAAAAACCATTTGGCAGTTGTTTTTTAAACTTTGCACACGCGTTGTACGTGAGTGGACCTAAAAATGGTAATATTTTGAGACGGACTGCCCCAAAATTGGAGCAGTATGCATAGTAATATAAGGGGCAGTTGTGACACTTGATAGGCCTGCTGTCAAGACAGTAGCTCATGGTTTTTGACGGATACTTTCCAAACTTTGTAGAAACGTTGTCTGGGTGCTGAACTGCCAGTGATTAAAGTTTGAGACAGATCGCCCCAAAATTGCAGCAACGCTGCTTAGTGAAAGTAGATGACATTTGTCCTTGTGAATGTGATAAGTCAAAAACTATGTCATGGATCATATGACTGCTTCACAAAAACATTGTATGGATGAAAATTTACACTAGGGCTGTGCGATTTGGCCAAAATCTCATATCCTGATACCGATATACAGCTCTGGAAGAAATTAAGAGACTGCTCTATATATTTAAAAAAAAGTCTGCTTCCTTAAATCCTGGTTTAATCCCGGTTCTGCTGGCAGAAGGCTACGCTGAGCGGCAGGTTGCTTCCTGGCTCTACGTTTCTAAGAAAGGAATACACAAGAACAAGGTGAAGCAGGAGACACTGGGAATGACCAAAAACTAGCCAGGTAGAAGGAAGAAGTGACGTTCTAATGCCAGTGATGACCGTCAACTTATCTAACAGTGCCTCCTGAATTGGAGAATCACATAAAGCAACATTCAAACAGATTTGGAAACATTAAGTGGTGTGAAGTACTCTGATAGGACAATTCATAACAGGCTAACCTGAAAAATGAGTGAAACTACCGATTATGCTGTGGTTTCAGTTTTTTCCAGGGCTGAATGTCATGACTTAGTACACTGTCTGTAAATTCAAGGAATTAATAATTAAATATAATGACCAAAGTACTGTGTTGTGATTATTTAGAACTTTTGGGCAAATGTTTAATAAAGAATGTAAAAGAATAAAATATTAATGTAATACACTTTTCAAAAGCAAATGATTACAGGCCCAATATAAAATATTGCTATATAAAATACCAAATGTAAGACATTGTACTTTCAAGTTTAAACCGTAGCAGCAATATAAGGCTCACTAAATATAACAAGAAAACAAAATACACCTTCAGGTTTGAATTATAGCATTATATGAAAACAACTAAAATATAAACTTTAAGCAAAAATAAACACAAGCCTAACATATTATGCAAAATTCCTCATGTAAACATGAATTTTAATTTATGAAATACATTTCGTCCACCAAATGGCTTTCTTTCACTTACGAAATGCATTTTGTACACAAATGAATTTATTTAGTTGACAGAACAAAATTTTGAGAATGAAATGGCTTTCTTTTTTGTTCACGAAAGCAGATACATTCAGACTTCTGTCCGCGAAATGCAACGTGCTGATATCAGTTGTGTGCACAAAATTAAAAGTGCTTTTTATGCGTATGTTGACAAAATGTAACTGGAGTTTCTCTTTCTGTGGATAAAATGCAGCAAGACATTACTTGATTTTGTCATGAAATCATTCTTTTGTGGCACAGAATGTATTTTGGTGCCCCAAATGTTTCTATGGCACTAACGCAGCACTAAATAAACAGCCCGGTTTTATGTCCATGCGCTGTTGTAGTTGGTCTGGATGATGCCATCGTATGGAAAGAATAATTGTTATTTTCTTTAACATGAAACCAGCGGCACAAAACAGCACAAATGTAACACTAACCAAACACTGGATTTTTTTTGTCTGTGCTGATTGTAGCAGGACCAGCTTCACGGAGCTTAACTAGAGACTCTTATTTTAGCCATATTCTACCTGCTAATGTAGCTACAGTAATACCTGCACCTCATGTTTGTGGATTTTTTTCTACATATCAGGTGTGGTAAGAATAGGACAAAAATCCTTAAATAAGCAGGAGGGAAGTCACAAGTGTCACGTGATCCAGTAGTGGAAGGGAAGTGATCCACAAATGTGTAAAACCTGTTTCAGGTGTACAAATCACTTGATCAGCCTCAGTACGAAATGAACACAAAATCTGCAAATAAGTAAGTAATGTGATCCACAAACAAGAAGTGATCCACAAATCTGGAAAAAAAACCTATTCTGGTGTACAAATCATACTGTATTTTTTGTGGATATGATTTTATACAAATACAATAAAATGCATATTTTTGGATAGTTAAATTTATGGATCACGGTACATATTTGTGGATTGTCTTCTGTGGGTTACAGAAATATCAACAAAAAATGAGCAAGTGAAACCCCTCGCAGGGGAGTTTATGGCGGGAAACAGGCAGGGAAACAAATGCAGAGAAAAATGACTGAACAGGGAGCAAAGGACTAAAAGATGCTAATATACCTGGCTAAGAGAAGAAACCAAGGGATGGACAGAAGCAGGGAGAGGGACTGTAAGGATGACAAGCTGTGCAAACAAAAGGACAGAGAGAGGACTGACACGTGGAAGGACCACCAGGACAGGGATGCAGCAGTAGTGGTGAATTCTGCCAAGTTGGATGCTGGCGGAGCAGCGGCCGCCTTTCCCGGACCAGTGGTGGCCTTTTCTGGGCTGGGTGCTTGCAGAGCAGCATCCTTTTCTGGGTTGAATGTTTGCGGATCGCCTGAGGCCTCACTTGGGCCGGACACAAACGGGGCAGCATAGGCCTCTTCTGTGTATCTTTGGAGATGAGCAGAGTACATCAGGTGACAGGCGGAGCACCTTGGATATCTCAGGAACCGGGCGGAGCTCGAACACCATGGAGGACGCAGTTAACACCAAGGCAGGGGTGAAGGGCACAGGGGTGATCTCACCCTTGTCGGGGTCAGTTCAGGCGGGACCCGGAATCGATCGCATCCCCTTTTTCCACTTTCACCTCCCTCACTTCGAGGTGTCGGACATAGCCAGAGTGGCTTCTCCCCGGCTGAACTTGGGAACTGCAACAGCAGTGGCAACTACCCCTGCACTGAACTCTGAGATTGCAGCAGCGCCGGCAGGTAACTCATCCTACAGCGGCGTGGATTCCGCAGGCTGCGCGGTAGAAGGCAGTGTGGAGGCAGCCGACAGAGGGCAGGAATGGAGATTAGTTTCCCTCCTCAGGCTGGAGCACCTCCTTTAGGCTCTCCGCAACCGTTTCACCTCCTGGGGTGGAGTGATCGGACGCACAACTGCCATCTCCCAATCAACCCTCTGTAGTAGCTGGACATCTACAAGAGAAGCCAGTACCAGGGGATCTTCATATAGTCTCCCACACAAGCCCAGGAGGGTGAAATATTCATGGCCCATGTTTCTGGTTGTTGGGGTGAAGCCATGGGCTGTGCGGCCTCCCTGAGTTCATGGTCCAGAGGGGGAGGGTCCAGCATCTCCTCACCGGACCCTATCGTCTGTTGCTCATCGTCTGGCCAGATCCAGGACGCTCAGCTCTTCTGGCTCATCTGACGAGTTGTTGATGACCAGGCGCTTCCAATAGTAATGGGTGGGTGGGCACGTAGCCTCTGGAAGTGATTGGGAGTCCAGATCCTGGGTGAAGTTCGGGAACAACCGTGATTTAATAAAATCCAAGGCAAGAATTACAGAGATATGAAAAAATTACAGTGCAGGACATCCGTCATTTAAGGCCAAAGTCCAGCAGTTCAAAAGAAATAGTGCATCCGGAAAGTTTGCGAAGTTTTGTACTCATGCACTAAGAAATTTCACTAAGTGACCATTGGCATACTGTGTACTTTTTCCTCATTTAAGTGCATAGTGCGTAGTGTGTGATTTCGGATTCAGCTTTAATGTTTGGATTTTAGCTCTGAATTCTGGGATACTATGCAACGTCACAAAGTTTGTTTACAATCAGGCAGTAATATTATAGGTTTCTATTAAAATCTATGCTCATACTAATCTCCCTTTTGAGTAACAAAATATTACCAAGAAATATGTGTTATGACTTAATGCGATGCGTTAAGGCCACAAATTTTCCCAGCCCTAATGTATATAGGCATGTCAATGACATGAGTTCATCCATCAGTAGGCAATATGGCCAAAAATGCCATCGCGATTAAAAAAACCTCAGTTGATTTAGAGAATTATCACGATATAATTCATAAATCATTTTTCCAATAATAATTCATTATTTATTTAGGCTTTAGGCTTTGAGGCTCTATTTATGCTTAAAATTCCATTAGGAATTGTTCAATAAATTTACTATTTACAACACGAACACACACATTATATTACATGTACATATTGCACTCTGGGGCGGCATGGTGGTGCGGTGGTTAGCACTGTTGCCTCACACCTCTGGGACCCGGGTTCGAGTCTCCGCCTGGGT
>JAODJX010000048.1:4504642-4544018 GCA_026776945.1 Isichthys henryi | reverse complement strand
CGGCCTACATGGTGTCAGTGTTCACCCCAACTAAAATGTGCCCCCCCCCCCCCCCCCCCCCCAGACTGGAGACCGGAAGCGGGAGTTTGCCATGGCCGCTGCCAGCGTGGGAGACAGCCTCGGCATCGCACTCTCAGTTGCCCTCTCCTTCCCCGTCCACAACTACTTCTGCTCCCTGTGACCCGGAGCGAATTTATGACGCTGTCCTGCCATTTACAGATACATTCTGTGCAGCCCATTCACTGACAAGCTCCTGTTACCCACTAGCACGCTGCTATTTCTCCATTCTCTGACCAATTCGATTAATGTATTTTTTGGGGATGGGTGATTCCGAGTCTTATGTTAAAACAAAACTCTGATCACACGATATAGAGGTTTCTGTTGTGGAATAAAACGGTTGTCTGCTCCCACTAATCTGCCTTATTACTTTTTATATCTGTCTCCCAACACCTGAACTCTGCATTTTGGAAGTGAACTGAACTGCCCAAGGTTGGCTCTTCCTTAGGCAACATTTAAATTTATGGATTATTCCATTTAAAGATGATCCATTATCCTGCCCTTGCTATTTATGAACAATATGCCCCCTCCCCCATCATGAAATAAACAGAACATCTCAACTAACAGTGATGGAGGTTAAAAGCTGCTACGACCGAAGATGTTGAACCATACAGAGTCAATGTCGTTATTCATCCTTTATTCATTATTTTACCCTGTGACTGGTAACCATCTTGAGCAGGACAAATGTTCACATTAACCAGTACAGATTACAAACCATGGAAACAAAGACGTCCACTCTGTACATGCACATGCACACAAATGTTTGACAGGTGTATGTATCCACATATGCGCAGTTATGTTGATCTCAATATCAATTTTGCATCTGGTTTGAATGATGATGGAAGGTGTGAGGCTTAAATGCCTGTTACATTCATCACATCTAACCAATTAGCAAAATTTCCTGATTCCAAAAAGCGGCCAGAATGGGGCAGCTTAAGCATGGCCGTCACACACAGGGTCACAGTTAGGCTGCTTACAGGTGGACACACACACAACCTGCCACATTTCCCCGGTTCTGACCTTTGTCACTTTTACAGTGGGGAGTTACCAGTGAGCTTCTCTTTCCTTGGCAACCATCTCCAGGAAGTGGGAGTGACTGGCATAGTAAGAAAGGGTGGAGTCAAGGTCCATCCAGGTCACCTGACCTGCGTCGTCCCCAGCTTGTAGTGGTAGCTCGCTCACACTGTCCCCTGGGAAGTGACAATGACAGTCACTCATTGATACAGGGAAAGCAGCATTATAAACACAACAGAAAATTTCTTGGACTTTTTTAGAAACCTGTACTTTTTACATGACAGTAATCCAAAGTCGGCCATTATTACAAAAAAAAATGTACATATCTAATGACCTGTTTCATCATGAAAGTTCACAGCCACCGTTTCCATCCAAGCATTGTCTGTGTTTCGGGGGTCATCAACGTAACCTTTGTAGACCTGTGATGGACGGAACAGAAATGTAACAAGTGCAGATGTGTGTGCACATGAATGGAAGATTAGCGTGAGGCTCGCTGCCGCCACCTGCAGGCCTGGGGAACTGAAGAGCTTATCGATGCGCTGGTGGAGCAGCGCCCTCTGCTGGGGGCTGGTAGCCAGGGAGTTCAACGCTTCCTCTGAAAACTCACGCTGCAGAGTGAGGGAGACGCGCTCCCCCGGGTCGACCATCCCCTGGAAGAGAGCCAAACCTCAGTACGGCGCTATGATTACGGCCCAGTCTCACGCAAATCACACAGCCGGGGTCGGCATTGACCACAGGGACCAGAGCACCACCCAGTCCCTTGAGGCCATCCGTCACATGCGGGCAGATGCTCGTAGCGGCTGTCGTCCCTACATGCACAGTGACAGAGGACAGGCAGACTTACCCCAGGAATGGCCCATTCCCCACAGTCCTTCCTCATGATGGAAACAAACTGAAGAAGTGGGAGCCCAGAGCGGGGATTGACCACGGGCTGACCACCCACGTCCATCTTCCACCTGTCAAACACAGAGCATCGCGGTCAGCGTTTTCCCATCAAGAAGAGTAAGAAAAGGGGGAACGGAGATCTCACCTGGTAACTATCGGATCTGCTGCATGGTTTGGACCCCAGCGTCCCAGCAAGCCTCTCCCAGTTAATCCAGTGCGGCCATGCGGGTTTCTGTAGAGGAAAATTAAGAGGAGCTGAGACTGAGCGACCATATGGTGGCGCTACGCGGGTGTCTGAGCGCAGGGGGTACGGCACCTACAGTGGCTTTTGGTCCAGCACCCTGTACTCTCCCTCGTGGCTCCTGCGCTCTACCGATCCATCCAGGATGTTGAACTGGGGACAGAATGATCTATGGCGAGAGAAGCAAGCTCAACTATGGCTGACCATCAGCTGCCCCGTGAAACAGCAGCCGTTCCCCCTGGTGCTCACCCTACGTCAGGGTCAGCCCACTCCGGCTGAGCTAGAACGGCCGCGGCGGTGTAGACGGTCGGCCGGTACTCGGGCCACTCCGTCTCCCACTTCACTCTGTCATCTGGAACTGGGAACCTGGAGATCTGTGAGCCAAGATACACTGGGCTTCTGGATTTGATATGTAGGGTGGACGACATGGAAACCTGAGTAGGCGCCCAGGCACAGTCACTTGGGACGGCGGTTAAGAGGCTCTTACGGAGAGATCCGGGGGAGATGGCACACCAGAGAACAGGGCTGCTTCCAACAAAGGGCGAGAAAGAACGGTACGGGTACGCCACCGGTTAAACACGTATCTTTAAAACAGATCAACAAACCAGACATTTCAGGACTGGGTCGAAGATCTGTATCGAAACGTTAACAGGTATAATGGTGTCATATATTACAAGCAATGCATCGATTAAAACAACACAGCTAAACGCCTTGTCAAATACACACGCAGAGGTTTGTGCTACCCGTCTTGAAAGGGCTCAGCTCGGGTCGGTCGTGTTGTTCTTACCTGCCTCCAGCCGAGTAAGCAGAGCTCCGCAGGGCAAACAGTGTCGTAAGAGCAAGTCGAACCGGCCCGGCCCACGACGCGCTGCCCCGTATCATCACACACCAACACACACCGGACGAGTTGCCCTGCTTGTTTGCATTCACCAAGGAAGCTGAGCGATGCTGGACAGGCTACGCCTCCATCAACGTCATGTCAACGCGGAAGGGACATGCGGCCACCAAATACCGATATCCAAAGTGCACCGATGCTTAAAGTGAAACGGCCTGATTAAAAACACCGAGACACGGTCGTAAAATTAAAAATATTAGGGTAGGATTAGAACAGGGAAGAGACCATGAGCGCGTGAGCATTCCTAGCGTGCGCTTATGGGTAATGTAGTTCTGCAGTAGCTATTGCCGGGTGTAATTTTGTATTTTGATAGAAATGTGTTTTTTTCTCATTACAGTAGGAGAGGACGTTTAGATATGAATGGTATTGTTATCAGAGACTTGTACAGCGTATCAAATCATCAGAGAGATATACAGTGACTAATAATATCCGTAGTGCCAAGTCCAAACTTTCTTCTTGTAGTGCAGGTTCTCCACAAGCCTGAAGATGGCAAGGCAGAGGAGACTCTGGACGGGAGTCCGCTCACTCGCAGCTCTCACTAGTGATGCCACGATAGAAACCGAGGCCCCGAAACGTCTGTCGGATACGAAGACAGGGTCCGCTGTAGTCTTGTGTAGTTCTCAGAAAATCACATTATCGTTGTCTGCTACTTTTCCGCTTGTTTAATACGTAAGATGCTGAGATCGGTAGGTGGCATGGTTACAGATGCAGGTTTGACACCTGAATGGGGCTCAGCAGATCCAAGCCAGTACAGCATCCAGTTTTGGAAGAAGGTGCGTCTTCTCAGCTTGACACTGTCTATTCCTGTTTCCCACCAGCTCAGCCATGGGCATTATTAACAAGCTACGGATGGCCATCAAAAAGATCAGCCCATGTGAGCACCATATTTGCGCCAGCGCGCACTGGGGGAGATCAAGGTCCTGCTACCTTTCATATACGAGTATGAGGGATGTGTATCTTTCTGTGGCCACTAGGTGGCAACAGTGGCACTTTTCAGCTGCTCTCTGTTCGTTGACTTGTGTACATTACGGCCAGCCTCTCTGTCAACCTTTAATTTTTTATTAATATCCCCTTCTAGCCCCCCTTTGCAGAGCATTGATCTCCGCAGATGTTATTGATTGTTGTTTCCTGGTTGGGGGATGGGGGAGCAGTATTGCAGAGCCTACCCAAGGGAACCTCTGCTGCAATTTCAAAGGAGATAAAAGCATATTATTGGTATGTCGGATTCCTTCCTGCTTTTCTCCTAAGTTCTCATTTCTCAGTCATGAATGACTTGCTGTTGTTATGTGGGAACCACAGGGTGGCTTGATAATCTACAGCGTGTCAGTGCTTGACGCTTAAGTCAAGTCGAGTCATGGATCATCTGCCGGACTTGGCTGTTAGGCGTCTTGGCACCCAGCTGGATGAATAAACATCATGCTAACTGGGAACACCACTGGACACACTGGAGCAGAGGCTGCCTACGGTGACGAAGACAGCTTTCGGAGTGAAGACATGTCCAAGGTGAAGCTGGATTTAGAGCCACGGTTGTAGTGTGACTCTACACATTCCTGTTGTGCTCTCATCCTCTTACTGTTATATTAATATTGCTAGGTTTACTAGTCAAATATTCCCCTCCCCCGCCCCATATGTAAAGGAACAAATTATTTAAAATGTGAGAATATCAGTATGATGCAAAGGCGATAGTGATTTAGTGTACAATTACACTAAATAAAATGTTACACCAAAACCTTGTTTTTTTTCTCAATTAAATATCTCCTGAACCAGCTGAGCTCTTGCTTTCAGTTGCAATCCTCTCTTTCAGCTGTGTGATTAGAGACTCGTCTGTCAGGTTATGTGAGGTTTCATAACATCAGTTATTGAGAGTGGGGGCCTGGGTGTCACCCACTTATGTTTTTACTGACGTGTGAAGTCACTGGTTTCCTCCCTGGATATGTAGAGAGCCTGTCTCGCCTGTAGTCATACCTACATGCTCCCCTCTAGCCGGCTGCTCTTCAGGCCATTCAGGCCTAACTCGCCTTCTGTCCTCCCCTGTCCTGCTCTGTGCCTCTTGCATTCACTATTCTCCCTTGTCCCTTCCATCCTGCTTTGTCCACTCTGTCCTGTTCTGTCCCCCATCCTGCTTTGTCCCCCTGTCCTGTTCTGTCCCCCATCCTGCTTTGTCCACCCTGTCCTGTTCTGTCCCCATCCTGTTTTGTCCTCCCTGTCCTGTTCTGTCCCCCATCCTGTTTTGTCCACTCTGTCCTGTTCTGTCCCCCATCCTGCTGTGTCCTCCCTGTCCTGTTCTGTTCCCCACACCCTACTCTGTTCACCCCATCCCCCAGCCCGTCTCCCTCCACATGGTAGACTTTCTGCAGCTCTCAGCATTACCATTCATCCACAAGTGCCGTTACGCCCCATGCAGCTGACAGAGTGGCTTCACCTCCCTCTGCTCCTGTAAACATGCTGGTGTGTGTGTGTGTATGTGGGGGGGGGGGTTCATGTTTCACACTGATACTTTATCTAAAGTGATCCAGTACGAATTGTGGTATTTCTCTAAACATTAATTTCTCGTGTTTCAGTTGCTCTGTCTGCTTGTCACTTTGCCATATGCTCATAGCAAGAGTGTAAAGTGGGAACATAATGGTGAAACCCTCACCCCCCCCGACAGACACACATACCCCAACGGAGCCGCCCTCGGTTGCGCCACCTATAAAGGCAGCTTCTGATCAGCTCCGGTTCTCACAGAGACCTGCAGCTATTCAAAACAGCAGCACTGACTGATTACTTAGATCCCGGGATCAGACTGCGTCCATCTGCTGTCTCTGTAGGTATGCACTGTCTTCGATTTCTTAGTCCACTTTTACCATCAAAAATTTATGTACATGTATTGTTGTGTGTTTTTTTTGTTGTGGGGAGGGGGGATGTTTGTGGAGTAGTTCTGTTTTTGTTTTGCTCACTCCCACATATTTTATTTCGCTAATTTCTTTTAAAAAAGGGGAAAGCGTGTAGTATGATATAGAGGTACAGAGGTAAGGAACATGCACTGATTACAGCGCGTCGCTGCACCCACCACACAACAAACCATTTGTTTTTTTGGTTGCTGGAGTGCCACCAATCTCTGAGTTTTTCCCAGCAAGTTGGAGAACCTCCTTATAGGGCTGGATGTAGGGTAACGTCACACCCAGGAGGAAGCAATTGCAGGTTAAGGGCCCAGCGGAGTATATTATAGATAGTTAATTATTACTTACATATTGCCCAATAAAGGTACACGTGAAAGAGAAATGCCATCAGGTGAATGGAAATGGGTGTGGCATCAGTGCCCCCCTCCCTGGCTGAGGGTGGGAGTGTGCAGGTGAGCCCTAGATGGGGGGTGTGCCGTTTCTGGCCTGTTTGTTCATGCCTTGCGGATTTACTCTCACCTCTGCTAGCTCACATTCCATTGACGGCTCACTGACAGGCATCCAGGTGAGAAGGAGTGGCTCTGTCAGGCTGGGTGTGTGTGTGTGTGTGTGGGGGGGGGGAGGAAAGGGGCAGATTGGATGAAGGAGTTGCGGGCACATGTTATTATCCAGACGGTAGACTTTCCAAATGGATTACAAAGTTCTAATCTTTGAAAGTTTCTACATCACAAAAGCACATCAGTATAGATTGTATATAGATGCATTATGTTACTTGAGAGTGATGGTTTCATCCACAGTCTTTAGCTTTATGATCATGGTTGCTGCACTGAGAGAGTCATACATGCCTGTTTCTCACACAGTATGCAGTAATGGCCGGTTCCCTGTACTACATAATCCCAGCCTTGGGGGGTTACGCTCTTGCTTCCTTCTACCTGCTGAAGAACCCCCACATCCTGCACAAGAAAAAACATGTGGCCTTCTACTGCAGGCATATCTCTCACAGAGGGGGTAAGATGGCCGAGAATGGGGCCCCAGGCTGTCGCCTGCGAGCTGGAGCAGCGCCCTGCACCGTATTCATTCACACTCCTGCGGTTTGTTATCAGTTTCCTGTGTTTTACCATGTTTCACTGCATGACAGGTTCAGGAGAGAGAATCGAGAGCACAATGGAAGCCTTTAGACAGTGAGTAGAACAGCCACCACCTTCACCTCTGCATCACCTGGGCATGGAAAGTCAGTCTAGCCCCACGTTTGTTCCCTCTGCCCTGTTTTAGTGCTGAAGAGGCAGGAACACATATGCTGGAGATGGACTGTCACATGACCAAGGACGGTCATGTGATTGTCTCACATGATGAGAATCTCCTGCGACAAACTGGAGTGGATGTCAATATCTCATCTGTCAACTTGGAGGTTAGAATTTAGTGTGTTAAGCAAAGTTCAGCAGTTCAGTGTAATTCCCTGTACATTCTTACCAAACTAAGTTTAAACATAATGCATACAGTTTGCAGTTCTAAGTAGTTGTTGTTAACAATGAGATTAACTCTTGTGTTTTTTTCAGGACCTGCCTCTCTATAAAGAAAGGTTAGAGGTCACTTTTCGTGAAGGTTAGTAACATATGCATAAGGAAATAGGATTATTACGTGACTTGCAGATTTTATTCCCAGAGCTGCATTTGTATAGTTGAGACAAAAAAATCGCTGTAATTAATTAACACCAATGTGAAAAAGTCAGCAAAACTGATAGCCACTGTAAGAGGCCCATTAGCAAAAGAAGACGATGCTGTGTTCTTCGTCAGCATTCGCCCCCTTGTGGTCAATATTGCAACAACTCGCTTTGTAAGACACCGCGCTTCTGGCAGGGTATTTCGGCACGGGCACAGACAGAAAGTTTGCTCTGTTGGAAGACGTCTTCCGGAGTTTTCCGAAAATGCCGATCAACATTGAGATTAAAGAAGACAACGACCAACTGATCAAGAAGGTGAATATATGGAGATTGATTAGCCGAAATAGAAACCGTGAAAATGAGGTTATCCTACGTTTATCCACAGGGGGTGGCTAAGCAGCGAATGCTATCTGATTTTACTTTACACCTCCCCCCATTAACAGGATAACGATTATTGTCCATTTTAAAATCCATCAAAGATCTGGTGCCATTTGACTTCATACATCAGTCCCCCACATTCTCTCAGTGAGTCTGGGTTTCCTCGACATTGTGAGAAGACTGTATCCCAACCACAGGTATCCTCGCTCGTGCGGCAGCATGGTAGAGAGGACCTCACGGTGTGGGCCAGCGTTGAGTCCGGCATCATGAAAAAATGCCTCAAAGAGGTGAGAGCTTCCAGTCACTGCCTGGAACCCACACTGTCCACTGTGTCTGAGTAATGTTCACTGGAGGAGCTGCAGTGTTGGCATGGTGATCCCTAACTTCCTATTCCCCTCCTCAGTAGGACAATCATTCAGCGAGGCAGATGCTTCTGACTGTAGCTCTGACCTGACGACACACTTCTAGCTATTTGGGCACCTGGTTTATGGGATGTTTAAGGGATGGTCAGTGTTTAAACTGCATGGATTCCGCTTTAATGCCCACTTGTTTAAAAGAAAGTTTTGTTTAAACTACGTGCATATGCTTCTGATTTCTCCTTACGCTTAATGTCATTTATAATAAAATGTCTGAGGAGCAATGATGCACGTCTTATACATGCACCTCATTTATCGCCATAATCAGTGTTCTAGCTGCCTCCCACCTCCCTCCCTGCAGAACCCTTCCATGCCGTACATGTTCACCATGGTGAGAGGCCTCCAGCTCCTCCTGCTCTTCTACACCGGCCTGCTGCCCTTCATTCCACTAGGAGAGAGCTTCCTGCAGATTTACCTGCCCCACGTCTTCAATCGGTGAGGGAGGTGTGCCCCCACACACGCCTAACCCCAACCATAACCCTAATCTGCACACACCTAAGCTTAAACCAAACTCTAACCCTAACGACAACCTACACACACCTAACCACGACCAAAACCTGCCAAACACCTTTTCAGAGTGCCAAAGACTAAAGGTTTCTGCATTTAAGTTCTGCTAAAGCAAATGCATTTGGTCCCCTGTGTAGGAGTTTTGGATATATTTGTGTGTTTTATGTCCACATGTTCCATAATTCTGTTCAGATTTAGACCATCTTGCTGTATTTGTCTTGCAGGACATACATTCCTGATTCTCCAATTCTGAGGAACAAATTTGTCATCTTTCTGATTGAGAAGTAAGTATTGCCCCCCCCGCCTCTGCTGGTGGGCTCGGGGACCAGAGCAGAGCCGATCTTTATTATGGACCTTTCCCACCTGCCAGGGCTACAACCCACTTCACTCTAGTCGAAGCTCAGTTATACTGACTTCCCGTCAAACTGTGACCTGCTCGCCCTCAATGGCCAAAGCCCCGCGTATCTTATTGACCTCCTTCCTGCGCCCACCCCCCACGGTCTAATCAGCTGCACAGGACGATCGGGAATGATCGGGGCTTCCGTGAAGTTCTTGTTTATGTGTGATGGGGCAGGGGGTGGGACACTCATATGAAGCCAGGAGTGACAGGGAGATCCTCTTACTGGCCTCTTGGGGCAGGAGATAGGCTTGCTCCACACCGCCACCCCACACACTAAGCATATTTCTGACTGCTGTCATTGTCTGTTATGGCATCTGAACCTAACAGAGCTTGTCACCCTAAAAACAAGTCTACAGATAATTGCCTGTCTTGTTGCAGGATAATGATGAGGAAAAGTCTGTTGAAACACATGGTGAAACGAGGCATTCAGGTACGATCCCACACCCTGTGAGTCTCCTGTCCACACGTATGCTCTTGCTCTCTAATGATGCTCTGTAACGTCTGACTGGAGGCTTTTCTCCAGCGTGGTTAGGGTTTGCCATCTTTCTTAAGCATGACCAGTGGCCAGTAAATGGTAAATGGACTGCATTTATATAGCGCTTTTCTACTCCTACGAGTACTCAAAGCGCTTTACATTTTATGCCTCACATTCACCCATTCATACACTCATTCATACATCGGTGGCGGAGGCTGCCATGCAAGGCGCCAACCTGCTCACCGGGAGCAATTTGGGGTTCAGTGTCTTGCTCAAGGACACTTTGATGGGGTCAGAAGGAACCAAGGCTCGAACCTGCAACTCTCCAGTTGCCGAACGATAGCACTACCTCCTGCGCCACCATCTTCCAAGGGTCCTTCCAAAAAGCCTATTCCATCTTCAGCGGTGACTGATGCAACCTTTTTGATGCGTCTGCTGTGATGGTCTTCCTGGAATGGCTACACCGAGCCCCTGATCCCCGCGACTTTCTCTTTCCTCCTCAGGTACACCTCTTTGTCTGTAATGAGCTGACAGACATTGAGGAAGCCTTTGCTTTTGGGGCAACAGGAGTGATGACTGATTACCCCACGCTCCTGACGGATTACCTCCGCACTCATCCGCAGATCACTCCACCCTGCAGCCATTAGGAAAAGATCTGCCAGAGAGGAGGAGCCTGACCTGCCCTCTCATGCCAGGAGAGAACAGCCTGTAGCGTATCTGTGTTTCATTTCAGCTGAACATCCTTAGCTGACAGTGAAAGGGAGCATAATCATCCTTCAAACACCAGGGGGGATTAAGCCCCAGTTTTAAGCCTCTGTAATAGTGAAGGTTGTTGGTTTGAGCCCCGGCCTAGGGTGGAATAGGCATATCTCCATCAGGCATTTCAGCAAAACCCTTAGCCCTCTGGAATGCAAAAGTATACAATTTTTTTGTGCCATTTCTTTTATTGTAACATGTAAGTCTGTTGATGTTCAGGGTTGGACATTTCCAGGTAAGTAAGTACATTATAATTAATAATTACCACTCTCACTGGATCCAATAGACATCAGTAGATCAATTTGCCATGTCAACTAAGTATTTTTGTTAACTAAGAAATTTTATTTAAATTTTCGATATCCTGTCCCAATGTCAAAAAATAATCTTTTGGTGCACGCAAGAGGATGCCATAGTACATTGAATGTGATTCGAGTCTTGCAAACTGTGGACCAACTGGTGTCTAGCTGAGCTTTTTCTTGTTGTATGGAATGTATCAAATAAAACTTATTTTGATGTTGTGGGGACCATTTTCAAATTTTTTTTATCCTCACAAGGGGAAATTAAATTTTATGGAAAATCTGTGACTACAATCAAAAAACTAAAAATGCCGAAAGACTTGCTTAGTTTGATTACTTATGGTTAATGTTTTTGAGTCTGTGTAGCTATGGCATTAAGTCCTGTAGTGCATGCGCAGTCTGCCTAGAGGGCGCTATACTCAGCGCCAATACGCAAAACAAAAACATGTTCAACACGCAATCCAAACCTGCGAAAGCGATTGGTTGGCTGACGTCGCGTCGAGTTTCCGTCCTCTGATTGGTGGATGTTGGGTTTGTTTTTTTCGGGGTGCTGGTGGTGCTGCGTATTGAGATCGCGATTCGAACAAACTGCACATTATTTTCGTCACGACTGCGACAGAAACAGATCTGGGAATCTGACAGCCGTATGAATTTCTTACTCTGGATGTGTTTCATGGTTTATATAAAACCGCCGAGATTGTAGCGTGGCTTCTGTTTTTTTTTTTGTGGGCGTGACCTCCCATGCGGCAGGCTCCAAACCCCATGCTGGGCTATAGCTGATGTATCAGCGTTTCCTTCGGGTTAAAGCAGCAAAACATCTGTTCGCCATACATTAGGCCTATCGGTAAGAACACAAATTATAGGTTAACGTCGGTGTTTGCCAGATAGGGGCTAATAGTCGTCTGCAGTGATTTGTGTGCTTTGTTTCGTGTCATGCGAAACTCTGCTTGTATATTTTTATTATATATAGTTAATATGTATAGCAAATAGTCAGTGTTGTCTATGTTCTGTACAGTGCCTGTTATGTAGGCCAAATGCGTGTTTATTCTATTTCAAGATTTAAGCAGCATCGACGTCGGTTTCTTATCTTTCAAAGCTGTGCTTCGCCTAACGTGGCTTTTCTTGTTTCTATTCCTGTGATATAAATAGTGACGTATTATTTCCCATTTCAGTTGCTTCCGCCCGGATGTAAGTTCTGGTTGATATTGTCATGCAGGATATGAAGTATTTGGAAAATGTACGGCAAAATTGAGCGAATTTTATATTAATCAGTTTCAGACATGGTGAAGCTGTCGAAGATTAAAACTTTCCAGGCATACCTGGACTCCTGTGAGCGTAAGTATAGCTGTGTCCATTGCCGGGCACACCTGGCCAGCCACGATGAGCTGCTGTCTAAGGTACGATATACTGGGATTCTCTTATTTTACTGCTCTAGGACCACAGGAAGCTTGTACCACTGAAATCCTGTTTTGTTCCTTCTAGTCTTTCCAAGGCAGCCAGGGACGGGCCTACTTATTCAACTCTGTGTGAGTCCCTACCCTCTCAAGGCAGCTCTGAGTGGCCGTTCTGTTTGAGCAACTGCCACTCTGGCTTCACCTCTGCGCTGGCTGTGATTTCAGGGTGAACGTGGGCTGCGGGCCAGCTGAGGAGCGTCTCCTGCTGACAGGACTGCATGCGGTGGCGGACATTTACTGCGAGAGCTGCCACACCACCCTTGGCTGGAAATACGTAAGCTGCCCCCTCCATCTCACCGCGGCTTCTCCTTGAGACGGTCGACAGGCTATTGACCTCTGGTATCTTCGCTGGCCTCTGGTGTGCCGTTGGCCATCTTGTCTTCACGAGCACCTGGCTGCAGGAGGGGCCTGAGAGCATGTGTCCTGTCAGTTCCCCGACCACTCTAAGCCCCAAAACATCATTCTGTAAGACGCTATTGCTTCTTCCATGCTAAAAAGTTTAAAAATCGTATTTGGAACTTGTTAGCATGAAAAACACATAACATGTTTTACTCCTTTTGAAGGAAGTCCCATGTTTCTGTACAAACGAGATACTGGCCTTCCCAGAGGCTGCGTTAGACCCCATGAAACACTTATTTACTAGTCAGTTAATTTAGACTTTAGACTTATTTTTAGTCGGGTGGTTTAGAAAAGTGTGGTCATATCGACTCCATGAAATAATAAATATCATGCAGATGGACAGAATTGTTTAATGCGAGATCTTTGTGTGTGACCTACAACTACTCACACATACTTAAGGGCAAAGACATGTCGCCTGTAGTTAGGAGAGCCGTTTGACACACGTGCATGACAATGTAACCATCCATTTATAAATTAAGGCAGACCTCACGTACATTTAAAGAAAGCCGGTAGCGAAATGTAAACAACGGATGCCATCGTAGCATCTTTACGTCTTCGGAAAAGGCGTATTTTGGGCTTGAGAGTGGAAACACGCTGTCAGCTCCCCCCCAGCTTGACTCTGATCCTGTCCCCTCGTCTTTCAGGAACAAGCTTTTGAACTCAGCCAGAAGTACAAGGAGGGGAAGTTCATCATCGAGGTGTCCCACATGATCAAGGATAATGGGTGGGAGTGAGACGGTGCCCTGTCACTCCCAAAGGACTTACAGATACTACAGCACAGTGTTTGTAAATGCGTGTTTTTAAAAGCCCCCCCCCCCCTTGTAACTTGGACTGCTATGTCTGTGTTTATTATGCACTTGTACCCATGGAGAAATGCAACCCTTCGGATTCTGTGGTTTAGTAGAATACGTGGTTTATTGCAGGACTCCTGGATTGCAGATCACATTAATAAATACTCTCTTTGTGTTTCTAAGATAGTTTGCACAATAGTTTCTGCATTTGTATCTTTTTTTCCCACAGGTTGAATAATGTGAAAGCAAGAATAGTATGTAGATGTAGAGGGAGAGCATGTGAAATGACTGCTGTGTCTGGGGAGACTGTAAATACTTTTGTCAGGTTCAGCTGACGTGTATGAAGTACATTGTGACGGTGTGACGAGTTTGTGTGATATGTGTTTTGGGGGAAAATGTCTGTAAATATGTATAGAATCGAAGTGTTGTGTACAGTGTCTGTCTCAGAAATGTCTGACTGTACAGTCTTAAAAATAAATAAGGAAACAGATCCTGGACATTATTGTAAAATGATCATAATAAATTATTTATAGTGTCTGGCATGTCAGTGTTAATGTTCTGGTCTCCTTCCAAATTGCATTTAGTCGCATTACGTAAGGTAGGCTACTTCATTAAAATTTACGGACTGAATCAAAGCACATCACTTTAGGTAATTCTAGATAGGTTTGGCTGTTGTAGATGTAGTTTAATTACCGGTATGATAGAATGCCATTAATTATGGAGGAAAATGCAGCCAGTCGTGGCGGTGATTACGCAGCGGAGGTGCCAGGGAGCGGCTTCCTCGGTATGTTTCCAAGTTCCCCCGGTGTGATGGGACGCGGCCGGTCTTATAGAGCGCTCTCTCAGAACACCGCCGGCTCCGGCCACCCTCTCCTGCCCCACACCACCGGGTCTTGCGGCCCCCGTCCCTCCCCTCGCTCGCCGCTCCGTGACGCTGGGGGAGGGCGCACGTTCCGTGTTTCCGGCGAGCGGATCTCGGCGCTGGAGCTGCCCGGTCCGACATGGTGCTCATTAAGGAATAGTGAGTACAGCCCCGTACTTAACGGCGCCGCCGCAGCTTGCGCGGTATTTGCCGGCTCCTAGCCGGGTGTTAAGCTTCGGGGTGACGCTGGGTGTTGGTGCGGCGCCGATGCCGCGATCCGGCCGGCCGGTAAGCGGCTTAATACCCCCGTGGGCCGCCGCCTCAGCCGATTTATATTCATCTGTTTTTAAGGTCCGAGTGGCTATCGATCTGTGCGAAACCGTAGCGCATTTTGTGCAAAATCCGGAATAAATACTGTCACCATGAGAAACCACCGGTCATTGCTATTAGTGATTATAATAACAATAATGCCGAAATCGCCTGTTTGAAATTCTGTCTTTTTCAGCCAAGTGCTCCTGCCATGTTCTGTAGAAGAGGTAAGCGGACTCGTTGCCGTGCATCGCCATTATCATCCCCCTTTTTCAACCTCGCTCCGTGAATTAGAGGCCGGTCACTGGAGCGTGCGGTTGTTACGTTTCCCCCAGTATCAGGTCGGCCAGCTGTACTCTGTGGCCGAAGCCAGCAAGAACAACACCGGTGGAGGGGAAGGCATCGAGGTCCTGCGCAACGAGCCGTATGAAAAGGACGGGGAGAAGGGCCAGTACACGCACAAGATCTACCACATCCACAGGTCTGCCCCTGCATCCAGCTGCAAACAGACTGTTAACAACCACAGGGTGACTGAACTTATAGCCGCTTTGGTCGCAGCTACCTTGAATGTAAAATTTAGATACGCAAAACTAGTGTCTGTATTTACGGATTTCCGTCTCGCTGTCATGCAGTAAGGTGCCCAGTTTCATCCAGATGTTTGCCCCTGAAGGAGCCTTGATCTTCCACGAAAAGGCTTGGAACGCGTACCCCTACTGTCGCACCAGTCAGTACACACCCCCGCCAGCCGCGCCTCTCCAGCCCCAGTCTGCCATCCAGTCCCTCATTAACTAAAATGCTGATACGTTTTTCCTTTCCCCCCCGCCCCCATGCTGCCTGCCTATGGAATGCAGTTGTCACTGTAAGTTTCCTAATGTGATTTAGTAACATGTACAGCTGCCTTCTGTCAGAGAAGGTGCTTAAAATGCCCACTTTAACCATTGTAATACCCTGATATTTGCAGAATGAATACATGAAAGACGACTTCTTCATTAAGATCGAGACCTGGCACAAGGCGGACATGGGAACCACGGACAACGTGAGTGTGCAGGTCGCTCGCCTGCCTGGCTGCTCCCCAGCGCCCTTCTCTGAGTCCGACCTCCTCTCTCACTGTGTCCCCGAAGCCTCACGGCTTGACCCCAGAGGAGTGGGAAGACACGGAGGTGGTGCCTATCGACATCGCGGACCGCTCGCAGGTGGATGACCTGGTGAGTTCACCCACCCCTGATGGTTCAATGAGTACAGATCAGCTGATTCTCGTTACTCTGAACTGGGATCAGCACAGAGCTCTGACCTGTTTTCTGCATCGTTTCTGAACCAGGACTTCAAGGCTGATGAGGATCCAGCCATCTTCCACTCAGAGAAAACTGGCAGGGGGCCCTTGGGTCCGGGCTGGAAGGTAAGGTGATCACTCTCCTCCATTGTTCCCCAGGTCCGCGTGGGACCAGACCTCCCAACCTCCTTTATTGCCATTAGCATGTTTTCCTCTCTCGTGTCCAGTTGAGGCTTTTGTGAGGTCAGATGAGATCATGCATGGATAGACACCTTCTCTGTGCCGTCCTGTGCAGACAGAGCTGCATGGAAGTAACTGGCCCTTCATGACCGCCTACAAGCTGGTGACTGTTCACTTCCGCTGGTGGGGGCTGCAGGGCAGGGTGGAGAAATTCATTCACAAGGTAAACCACAACGTGGAGTAGTACAGGCTGAGGTTGCGACGTTCATCCCATTGATGGCCTGTGTCTCTCCCCCCCCCCTACTGTCGCCAAGCAGCAGGAGAAGAGGCTCTTCACCAATTTTCACCGTCAGCTTTTCTGCTGGCTGGATCGCTGGGTGGACCTGTCAATGGAGGACATCAGGAGAATGGAGGAGGAGACGCAGCGAGAGCTAGACCAGGTGCACGTTCAGACTCGCCTCACTGGTGTGCTGCTTGTGTTTCGTTTGGTTACTGCAGCCCATAATGTAACATCAATAGTTAACACCCACCACAGTCATTCAATGCATGTTGTTTGGTTTAGTCAAATTAATCGATTGTACTGGATGGAATGAAATGACATCATTTTTGGCTTAAATTTTTTTGATGGTGCATCAGATCTTTTGATAACCTTTTTTTTTTTTTTTTAAATCCCATCTCCCATTCAGATGCGTAACCAGGGACCGGTTAGAGGGATGAAAGCAGGTGAAGATTAGAAAATGAAGAAGGGGGGTGGGATTATGGGACTGTTTGCTCAGTCTTTGTTTTTACCTCAGAGTCCCACACAATGCCCTCCAATTCTGCGGCCAACCAGAATGTGCCACATCACCGAGTCCTTTCACACAGGAAGCTGTCACGCCTTGTTCAGGATTTGAATATCCTTTTTTGTGTGTCTTTGCGTTTCTCTGTCCATTTACGTGTTTTTTTTTTTTTTTTTAACCAGCTTAGCCCATACTCACACATGGCCCCAGAGAGGCATTTGTCACTCTGAATGATCGAGAAGTGCTTGCTTGCTAAATGCTGCTACGAAAGCCAGCGATTTTTTAAGACGACCAGTAAGAACCTCCCACACATTCCCGGCACATTCAGCCGGCCTGTGAGGCTGCTTCTCACTCTGGGTTATGACGTGAGGGTGATGTGGAGATGCCTGGATCCCAGCTCTCCCTGACTGTTTGTGTTGGGACTTTTCCAGGTTCCTTGGTTTTTAGCCAAGGACCCTGAATAAATACAACTGAACTTATGCTATTTTTTTTTTCCATTTTGCACCATCAGTTACGGTAAGGCCGAGGGTCAGTGGGACAGGTGGGTGAAAGGTGCAAGTCAGTAACACATTTAATGGCAGCTGAATTGGCCACTTGATATAATCTATGTGCTACAGGGCACAGTGGTCAGCGTTTTAAATGAGCATTTCTGAATAAAATGACATAACATAAGCAGCTCTGTGTAAGATTCCTGGGCACTGAGGTTGTGGGTGTTCCAGATCTTCACTCGTATGCAGGTATCTATACATCCAATCATGGACCGGAGGTGGGGAGGGTCTTGCAGCCTGTCGCAGAGCACAGACCCAGCAAGGCACTGGTGAATCGCAACCTCGTAACCAGTGCTGTGGAAACGTGCATTTCACACAGTTACAGTGATTTTCTACATATTTCAGGAGTATGTAGGAGCTTTGAGATACATAAGGATTATGTACCCTGCATATGTCCTACATGCGCTCAGTTAAACTTTGTTTGCAAAGTTTACTTACTTGCTTACTTTAACACCACATACAAACAAAAAAAGAGATTCAGCGGTGACACAGATGAATGTGTGGCTGGTGACAGTTCTTGGTGTACAAATTGTTTCCTTCCAAACACTTTCCTACGCTAAAATCGTAAAACTCTTTTCATTTTGGATGCAAAGGCAGAGTCACTAGGTTATACTGAGAGAAGCACTGCAACATAAGACAGGCAAAAGATAGAGTCACTACAGACAGTTGTAAGACAGTGAGAGGCACTGCAATGCAAGTTAGACACTAGTCATAATGAGAGGCACTGCAATATAAGTCATAAGTGAGTCAAAAGTGAGTCTGCTAGTTATAACAGTCATAAGACTGAGAGGCACTGCAATGCAAGTTATAAGACATTAGTTATAAGAATGATAGGCACTGTGACACAAAACAGTGAAAGAGGCGCTGCGATACAAGTCAAATTTTTACTCCTAACACAATCACTGCAGCGCAAGTTATAAGACATTAATCATAAGACAGAGAAGCACTGCACAGTCAAGGCATTGACTTGGAGTTACTACAACACAAGTTATTAGTGATAACAGTGAGAGAGGCACTGCAATGCAAATCATCAGACACTAGTCATGGGATTTGTCTGTGTATCATTGTACTGGCGTAATATGGGTTGGGTTATATCCAAAGTGATATAACCCAATGAGCACCATCTATATCTATAGAATGAGGGAAGTACCAATGAGGCAGAGAGGGAGAAAGACCTGGGCATGAAAAGGTATGTTTGACATCTTGGTTAAGGCCAGTAGTGGCACGGGGGTGGAGGAGCTCAGTCAACAGCCGTGGTTCATTGGGGTCTGCAGGACCCCGATCAGTAGGAGCACATGACTATACCAGAGGGGAGTAACTATGCTCTGACTTGTGGGATCTCAGGAAGGACCTGATTACGGCGTTCCACTGACCGCTTCTGCGCAGAGCACTGCTGCTGTCACTTCTTCTTGGACAGTCGCTTTGTAAATGATCATCTGCCATTATTCATAGGGAAAAATTATAGAAATCGGAGCCAAAAATTTGACACACAAAAATATCTTGTTTTTCTTTTTTATCAACAATGTATTAACATTCCATCACATCTATACATGCATTAGTGGACACATTTTGTATTTTCAGTGTGAATATATGTTTTAAAGATATGTGTTAAAATACATCTTTACACAATTTATGTAACCACTTAAAGCAGACGTGTTTTGAATACAGATTTAGACAAGCACTCAGGAATATGTCACAGTATTTCAGAATTACTTACATCAAAACTGTTCAGGCACAAAACCAGGAGGAAAGGTGCAGACAATGTGTTCACTCAGGTAGGAATGCACCTTGTTCTACTTCACAGTTTTAAGGAGGTGCTATATTCAGAGTCCATAGTGTCTTGTACAGAGTTATATCAGACAGTTTCTGAAGTTAAACTTTGCAAACCCCGAGAATCTCAAAGTCCAGAACACCTTAAACAGCAGGCTTTTGTCTGCCCCAAAGGTTACAATGTTTGTGTAACAGCACAGTATATCACAAAATACCTCTTCCTCTTAATTAAGGAATGGGCAGTAAAAACAGAGCACTCTGGGAGTTGTAGTTTATTTCTCAGGTGAGAATATGTAGTCCAAGGCTTGTCTTTCAGCTGCAGCAATGTTTGGATGCCACAGGTCCACGCTGAATATCACTCTTGGTCCATCTTCCGCTCCACCTGCAGTTGGAGATATCAGGAGGCGCAAGGTAATGGACTTAAGCTACACATGTGCTATGTGTAAATAAAATTTATATATCCCCAGTATTAAAAACCAGTCCCACTGTTTTGATGACACTCAACCTTCACAGCAAAATTGTGAGGTTCTGGTGCATTTGGTTACATTGATTCTAGTTCAAAGATCATCGCTGAATCTGTGTTTATCTTGCAGTTGATTTCTTTCACTTTGAATTTTTACACTGCCATGCTCTGTGACATATCATGGTTAATCGTGACTGATCTGAACAAACTCAGATAAAAATATGATAAAACCAGAAAGGAAAGGCTGCAGAGTGGTGCCAGAGCCGCAAAGCACTATGGGAAACCCGGGTGACTCACCATTGTGTGATACTGTGTGCAAGAAAGAGTCGTCCACCAGGAGGCAGTGTCCCTCTGACCAGCACTGGGGCTCCCCCCCGACCACTAACTCACACTGTGGAGGAGTCTGCAGCCCTGGGTGGGGGGGGGGGTTGGAGAATGCTGAGGTTTTACTTTCCACCGATTTTTTACGTCACTGACTGTCTGTATCGCTACAGCAATATGACACAGTCCTGTGTCCGCCTGCATTAACACCCCATCCTATCATGTGAGAACGCCCCCCCCCCTCAAATCTCTCACCCAGATGGCAACGCAGCCGAGTGTTGGTGGGCCCGTAGCCCCCCCCCAGCACGGCACCAGGTCGCAGGATCCAGAAGCCGGCGGCGCCCAGCGAGTTGCTGCCGATGAATGTGCGGAGGGAGAGGAGGGTGCGGTAGCTGTGGGGGCAGGAGCGGCAGTTCCTCACCACACAGACACCGGCGTTGTACAGCGGGAACACAGCCTGCCCCTGCGAAGGGGGGGTTACAGCGAACCGCGTTTAGCATTCGGATATGTAACAGGATGGACTGAATCCCATCACTGGGCGCTGCTCTTTGCGCTTGGATGGCAGTATTTGGAGCAGTCCATGTGTCACAAGAGGGGGAAAAAATGGCGTCTGCATTTAGTCGCTATATCTATAGAATGAGGGATGTAAATTTCTGTTTGTTTGGTTGAAGGAGTGCATAGTGGGTTTTACTTTTTAATGTATTTTTTTATATTTTATTGCTGAGTCAATATGTTGCACCCCTGTTAGTTTATTTTTTTTGGTTTGAGTGGCAGTCGGTCCTCAGTTGGTCAGCGTGCTGACAGCCAGTATATATTTTCTTTTCTCATGGTAAAAGGAGAAAAGACAGTGTTAAAATACTTATATTAATTGTATATAGTTATGTATTATATTTCATAATAATTTAATTTCGTCTGATTATTAAGGGCTGCGTGTGTACTTGCTGTGAAGCATACCCCTACAGCTGTATTGCCCTATTTTAGAGCAAATGTTTGGCCAAGACTATTATTGTCTGCATGCCCAATGCTCATGAATGAGAATTAATACACAGCCTGATAAACAGGTGCAACCGTCATTCTCATACCCAAATACAGGTAAACAGACAAATACAATTTCCTCCTAAGTGTTGAATTCAAACAGCGATGTTTGCATGCATCTTTCACTGGGATCTGAGACATGGGAAGGCGCACATGAGACAGGTATGTGACACGCGGGACTGTCGTGTGTCGCTGAGTTACCTTTGGCCCTACATAGGTCCATCCCAACTTGGTGTCCACACCCCGCTGATACACTGCCTGGAACTCCGTGAGGATGACAGGATAGTTGGCCTCTAGGACCTCGATGTCGTGCCGGTGGGCATCACGTGGATAGAAAGGGATGCTGGGAACATCGGGGAGATAAAAGAGATGGGGCTTCTGGATAGATGAGCGATCGCTAAGCTGAGCCTGCAGGAAAGGGAGAGAAATGGGGGAGAGGCACAATGAGAGAGAGACAGAGCGAGCGAGCCGCTAAACTCCAGGAATTACACTACAAGATAAATATCAACATGTCTTCTTAGCAAATGTGTCAAACACTGTCTGATGGCTTGTTAACCCCAGGGTGTAAGATACTGGCCTGGTCCCTCAGTCCTTTGTGAATCCTTCCCATGCCTGCCCAGCTGTAACGTTTCGCATACTCCTGCAGGGCGCCATACAGCTTTTTGCTGGCAGGTGGAGCTTGAGCAGGGAAGAGTGTGTGACTCAGCACAGGTGTGAGGTAACCACGACGACGCCCCATCTCGGCATCCTCCTCTTCCTCCTCTTCTCCTAGTTCCATGGTGATGCAGGGGGAGCCGCTGCTCCCGGAGGCTTTAGATATCCCCGCTCGGCTGCCTGCCCTGGCGCCACCAGCTGTGCCCCCAGGGGATCGAGGTGTCCGGCTAGAGCGAACAGAGCTGGACTTCAGTTTTCCTGGATGGCTCCTGCCTGCCACAGGGGGGTCAGAGCCCACCCGATAGCAGTACCAGAGAAAGAGCACCAGCAGAGTCCACAGTATCCCATTTAGAGGTTGGGCCCCAAGCTCAGGGCAAGGGGGCAGAGGTAGGAGCTCCAGCGTCCAATGCATTCTGGGATCAGAGGGCAGAGCTGGTGGGCTGGGGGAGAGACACAGGACGTCAGGGCCAACAATCATCACAATTCACATAGTAAGCACAGAGACTGAGGCATCATCAGGATTCACTCATCAGAACACACGGAGAATGTGGGATCATCACAATTCACTTAGTAAGCACAGACACTGAGGGATCATCACAATTTATTTAGGGAGCAGAGACTGAGAGATCACTGCAATTCACTTAGGGAGAACAGAGACTGAGGGATCATCAGAATTCACTTAGGGAGAACGGAGACTGAGGGATCATCACAATTCACTTAGGGAGAACAGAGACTGAGGGATCATCAGAATTCACTTAGGAAGAACGGAGACTGAGGGATCATCAGAATTCACTTAGCGAGCACAGAGACTGAGGGATCATCAGAATTCACTCAGGGAGCACAGAGACTGAGGGATCATCAGAATTCACTCAGGGAGCACAGAGATGAAAGCATCATCCTGATTCAGTTAGGGAGCACAGAGACTATTTGGGGGGATTTCACCACCCTATATTTGTCTCACCCTCCTGAAAAAAAAAAATCATTCTATATACATTTAACAATTTCCTCATGCATTTCTGGACGCCGAGCCCCCCACATCCTAAAATTGCTCCCGCCCACATATTAGGAAGTGTGAAAGATTTGAGAATTTATGCTCTTGCCACTGAAATAAAATAAAAAAATCATTATTCTCAAACAACTGATTTGTCACCTCAGATTAGAGCGAACCATGACGTAAGTACACTGTCAATGACAGGAACACTCCTGCATGCATCGATTGATACAATTGAGGATTGATACAATCCTCTACAATGTACTGTACTCTGTACCAAACATGAAATGGGCATCTCCTTTGTCGCACAGCTTCTGCAATCACTTCCTTAATTTCTACTTCTCATTGTTTCTTAATACCTGTTTCATTCATTTCATTCAGGTTAATAGTAAGTGCCTCAAACAAGACCAAATTATACCAGATTCGGGACCAAACAGGCAGGATCAAGTACAGACACCACTAAATCTTATTTTCTGATTTACGTTAAATACGTGTATTCACTTTTGACTTTTCAAAATTTTGTTTCTCGAAACAAGTACGCAAAAAGCATTATTTGTTTCCGCAAATTATGCGCGTATGAGGGATCGAAATTGTCGATTTCGTCAAACGTGATGGAGAGAAAGAGTGATGGAGAGAGTTGGAGACACACAAACACGGAAATTATCATGTGAACACACGGGCAGAAAACGGGAGCGACGCCATTTATCTTCCTTCCTTTGCGTTTGCTGGGTCTCCTTTTTGTATGTTTTTGTTGCAGGTACACATGAACGTATATGATTAAAATGTTACCCTTACCACTGTTTTCCGCTTTTCTGTGCCTGCGTGTGGATTGCGCCTCTGCGACTCACGTATCTGTTCCGCATTCGGTGTTTCCGGAGTACCCCGAGTGCGAGCCCCCCGCTTACGGAAAATCCCGAAGTTCCTCGTTGTTGGGGTGATAACGCGCGTGTCTTCCCTTACCTGTGTATCCGTTCTCGTTATTCTGTGCGCTGATGGCCGGCGAGCGGTGCCCGTGGCAGCATACCTCTGGAGGAACGTATTTCAGCACCGCGGTATTGGACAGCTCTCGGTGCCGAGCGGCAGCTCGTAGACTCCACGGTGTGGCGCTGTGCAGTACGCCCGTGCGGCCGCCGGGTGGCGCCACCGAGCCTTGGTCCCTGCGCAGAAGACACACATTCTCTAAGCTCGCACATATTGACAGTGGACGCGTCAGGCATACGAAAAGGAGCCGCAAGCTACACTTGTTCCACCCACCTGGCCGTGCGCTCCGGGGCCTAGAGACACGGCTGGACGGAAAGACGGATGGTCAGAGGCGGCGGCCGGGCGACGGACGAACGGACGCATCTGCCGGTGTGAGCTGCGTCGTGATCGGTGGGGCGGCTCGCGGACCGGACGACATTCCAGGGCACAAAGGCGGCGCGGATACATAATTACGCGCGGTGCTCTCTCTCTCTCTCCCCCCCCCATGTTAGTGCGGAGCCGAGGGGCAAAGGTGGCTGAAAAGGGAGACGAGCCATAAAAAACAGCCAGCTTTAAAGGACGGAAAATCCATTTAACGGGCGGATTATAAGCAGAGAGAGAGAGGGGGGTTGGCGGTTCGTACAGGTACGTAATAGCGCTCTATCCCCAATGCCTCTTATACGGTCATTTCGTGCTTGAAACTGCGTGTCTAAACGGTGTTTTTTTTAACGTCAGAGCGATGAGGTTCCCGGTGGATGTCAATGCATATTTTTGCACCATATTTATGTTGAGACGCCAGGTCTCTGTGGGTACAGGGGGAGTAAGCTGGTGGTTGCCGAGGGGAAGAAATCAGCAAGGAAAAGCGGAAAACGCAAAGCGGACGGACGGGGGAATACATGAAGGAAGGCTAATGAAAAGGACTGGCGCACTCGGGCCACGGCGTTAGTCTGTTTGTGTACATGCATGCGTTACCGATCTTCCTTTCTTAATGCCATCGCTTTTCTTGTGATTGCTTTATTATTGTCATGTAATACAATATCATTGTTGTTGTCATTATGTCATTATAATTAGAAGTTATCGTTATAACATTTTATCTTATTTGTGTACAAAAATCCAAACAGGTATATGATGCGAGATAACGTCATTAATTCTTTTCGTTTTAAGGTAGTTCATCAGTGATTCGTACGTTTAACTCGGCAAACATGGGTTAGGGGGGCAGCCATGCTGCTAGCGCACAGTGTTTAAAATACGTGTAAATACAAAGTGTGAAACTGAGGCAGGACCCTGACGTTAATCACTTCGCCGGTTAAGGATTCAACAAGAGGTCATGTGATATTTTCTGTTTCCCCGTTTCAGGTTCTGTCTCCTGTCACTGCCCCCCGTGTCTCTCGCATCTGTCTCCTTGCTCGCCCTCTTACATCATCTTCTTTCCCCTCTTAGGTAGCAGTCTCTCTCACCTTAAACCATGGTGTCCACAGTTCTTGCTGTGACACTGTCTGTCACCTTACTCCACCTGTCCTCAGGTAACTAGCCTGTGTTTCTATGCTCCCTCTTGCTCATTTCCGATGCCTCAGTCTGATGCAGTCGCAGTTTACATGCTAAATGGCTAACCTCATCCACATCCTCAGGTCAGACTGCCGCGCCAGGTGAACCGGGGGATGATGTCATTGGCGAAAGCGCCGGCCCCTCACGGAGATGGCCTCCTCGGCAGCCAACATCGACACCGCAGTCGCTTGGAGACCTTATCCATGCAGCTCTTCTCAGCAAAGAGCATCTTGGGCGAACCCTGAGTTCTGCCGGTGAGAGGCAGGCGCATGTTAGTACTTATAATCCCAGTCGGCCTTTTGTATTGGTTCAGCCAAACTCAGTGTGGCATCGTCTTCCCTTTAAAACCAGGAACAACCACCAATCCCACGCAGGCTGTGCCTCCCATCCACCAATCAGGGCCCTCATCCACCATGATGTCACCGGGAGTTCTCACCACGGCCGCCACATCGTCAGCTGGCCAGCCCCGTGCGTGGAGCGCTGTTACATCATCACCCTCAGAGGAGGAAACCACGACGACTCTAATTACCACGACAACCATAACAACGGTGCACACGCCTGGTACACACTGTTCCGTTTCTCAGATATGTAGCATCTGGGCCAGAGTTGACCTCAGGCAGAGTGCTTTTACCGTTTGCTTCTGTGCCATAATTCTGGCTCACCTCCCTCAGCTTCAGCTCGTCTCTGATCTACCCTTGACCCACAACCTACCACATGCCCTTATTTTTTTTTCCTCAGTGCAGTGCAATGCCAGTCTGTCAGAGATGGAAGGAATTGTGGAGTCCCCAGACATACACTCTTCTTCCTCTCCTGTGTACGCCCCACTGGAATGCACCTACACCATCACCGTCTACCGTGGCTACGGGGTGGAGATCCAGGTACAGTGGTGTCCGCAGTACTGCCAGGTCAGGACTTTGTCGGTGCTTAGATTCCCCTGTCTTCTGCCCTAAGGTCAAGAAGGTGAATCTCTCCAAAGAGGAATCCCTGACCATACTTGGATTGGGTGGTGATGGTCCGGAGCTCCTGGCCAATGAGACACTGATGAGTGAGGGTCAGGTGATACGCAGCTCAACCAATCAGGTGCAAGTTCACTACCGCAGTCTCCAGCCAATCAACCATGGTGTCTTCAGCCTGCATTATCAAGGTACTGTTATTCTTTTATGCAGGATGTTCATTCGATTAGTGTTGTTGCCTAGGTGATGTTTATCTCTGCCCCCCCCCCCAGCCTACCCAGCCTTATTGGAGATATTAGCTTGTCTAGAGTATTATTTACACCTGAGAGATCATGGAGAGCAGGTCATGAGTTTATGACCTGTAATCCTGTTATGTCACATCCATCTACAGGCTGAGTTCAGGCCTATCATGTCTGTCCTGTAAGCCTGTTATGCCACATCCATCTACAGGCTGAGTTCAGGCCTATCATGTCTGTCCAGTATAGAGAACCAGGCACTGTTTGCATTTGCATAGTATAATTCAGCAATATCAGACAGAATGCAATCTCTTTTTTTCGCCCCCACTCTTAGCTTTCCTTCTGTCCTGTTCATTCCCTCGCTCTCCTGAGGGAGGCGGTGTAACAGTGACAGATCTTCATCCTGGAGGTCAGGCCCACTTCCACTGTGACCCTGGCTTCCAGGTCAGAGGTCATGAAGTGGCCACCTGCCTAAACTCCACACGGCCTCACTGGAGCTCCACGGAACCACAGTGTGTTGGTTAGCGGCTCTCTTCCTCTTCTTAGTTTCTCACCATTTCCAGTGATACTTCGTTGCCATGGTTTTGCTCAACCAAGTGGCTAAAATTTAATAGCACAACCTTTCATATGCTAAAACACAAGTATTACATTATTGACCAGTCTGTCACTGCCCCAGCTGTATCGTGCGGAGGATGGATCAGAAATGCCACCGTGGGCCGAATCCTCTCCCCTGCACCCCCCTCTGCCAGTAACCATAGTACCACCAACAACCTGAGCTGTCATTGGCTGATTGAAGCCAGGGAGGGGCATAGGCTCCACCTCCACTTTGAGAGGATGGCGCTGGATGAGGACGATGATCGGTGGGTCTCCATTAAGATGTTTTCAGTACCTTGTTGCTGCTATTGCCAGTTTAACTTGTAATTATTTTGTAAATTTTTTCTTGAGTGGAGGACTGTAATTTTTCACTTGTGTTTGATTTGGTCTCAGTTAAACTCGCATGTAAATGCTTCATCGGCCGAATAGTATAAAAACAACAGTATTTTTGTTTCATAGATAATATAAACAGGGGTCCATGTGGCACCAGCTAAAAAGACAAGATTTATACAAACATACTTTAATGATGCCGTAACTGCTGATTAACTGAAACAAACACCTTTAAATTCCCATTACTTTTTTCACTTCTAAAGGCATAAAACATGCGATTATGAAAATGGCCAGACTGTGTTTCACTCTGCTGATTGTGTAATTAAAGCTCAGTATCCAGCTCACGCCCCCACCCACCTCTCCTTGCCCCCCAGGCTGATTGTGCGGGGAGGGAACAGTTCGTTGTCCCCGGTGCAGTTTGACTCGGACCTGGACGATGTCCCCGAGCGCGGCATCGTCAGTGAGGGCTCCGCGCTCTACCTGGAGCTGACCGCCGACTCTTCCAGCATCCCGCTGTTGCTGGCACTGCGTTACGTGGGTTTGGGGAGGCCCGCGACACCCCCCCCCCCCCCCCACCTATGCTCTGAAGCTGTCTTTCCATGACCTGAAAAGCCTTTTTTTTCCTGGGAATGTTTCCTGAATGTTCCTGCTATGGAAACATCTCCATGGAACAGAAACACAATACACTCATGCTAGGAGAATGTAAAATGCAGTATTTAAGCATCTAGCCCCCCCCCCCAGGCCTCTTGCCCTCACTCTCCTTTCTGGCCCCCAGCTTTCGACGGTGAGCACTGCTACGAACCCTACCTGCCCCACGGTAACTTCAGCAGCAGTGACATCACCTTCCCGCTGGGTACAGTCGTTACCTTCTCCTGCTCGCCTGGGTTTGCTCTGGAACAGGGCCCGGGCGTCATCGAGTGCGTGGACCCCAGTGACCCCCACTGGAATGAGAGTGAGCCACTGTGCCGAGGTACCTGCGTCGCCCACGCCGCCCGCACCCCTTGCCCCCCAGCTCGCCTCTGAGATGCATGTGCCGGCCTTACTCTGTCCCTTCCTCGTTTCAGCACTCTGTGGGGGGGAGCTGACAGAGCCCATGGGCACGGTGCTCTCGCCTGATTGGCCACAGAGCTACGCCAAGGGGCAGGACTGCGTGTGGCAAATACACGTGAACGAGGACAAACGGATTGAACTCGACATCCAGATGTGAGTGTCAGGAAAGTTTATACAGCTTTTATCATCTAGTAATACTGACGGAAAATTCTAGATAAACACCCTTTTACTGTGCATTATATGATGTATAACTTGCTACCTGTATTTTGCGTTTATTGTCTTGCGAATTCATGAAACGCTTTCTGTTCCCCTTCAAGCTTAAATATTCGCCACAATGATGTCCTCACTATATTTGATGGTCATGACCTCACCTCGCATGTGATTGGCCAGTACCTGGGATCACGGGAGCGTTTTCAAGTTATGTCAGGGGGGTCAGATGTCATGGTTCAGTTCCAGAGTGACCCTGACGATTCCACCTTCATCCTCAGCCAAGGATTCCTCATTCACTATCGAGGTAAGTGCTGAAAACCAGTGACAGCCATTGTGAAATCTATGTATATCACACCTATAAACAACAACATGGTATCACAATAATCTTGTATCATTTCTATCAATTAGAGGTGGAGCGTAATGACACATGTCCTGTCCTCCCTCCAATTGAATTTGGTTGGAGAAGCTTCTCCCACCCATCTATGGTGAGGGGCAGTGTGCTGACCTATCAGTGTCAGCCTGGGTATGACATAATTGGTTCTGACATAATCACCTGCCAATGGGATCTCTCCTGGAGTAACAGCCCGCCTACCTGTCAGAAAGGTAAGCTATCGAGGTTGCATATTAAAACACACCGTGATGGATCCCCTGTACAGGACCTTAGCTGATAATGCTGTGGTAGCAGAAGTAAAGAGTTGTCCTTGAGTATGTATGCACCTGACATTTCTGCTTTACATGAAGGTGTATTGTGATTGGCTGATTCACTGCCCCTTCCCCACACACACAGCCCAGCAATGCTCAGATCCAGGGGAGATAGTGAATGGGGCACGCTCCGTACGCCCCGAGCCCGGCTTTGCCGTCGGGACGGTCGTACGCTTCTCATGTAATCAAGGCTACCAACTGGAGGGCCCTGTTCAGATCTCGTGCCACGGTCGTGACACCGGGACCCCCAAGTGGAGCGACAGAAGCCCAAAGTGTGTCTGTAAGTGTGGGTTGGGTACAGGGTTAGGCCGTTACACCTGCCATTGTACCCTGTTTGCTCTGCGTCTCAGTCTGTAGATGTGCCTCAGTCTGGTTGGATGTAATCCCCCTTCTCAGGCCCCCAGGCTGATGTAATGCCTCCATCTTGGGGCCCAACGGAGTTGCGTGGTCCTCTGACTTGCTCTCCCTTCCATTCTCTCCATCTCTCTCCCCCTCGCTGTAGTGAAGTACGACCCGTGTCCAAACCCAGGCGTGCCCGATAACGGCTACCAGACTCTGTACAAACACAGCTATCAGGCGGGGGAGTCGCTGCGCTTCTTCTGCTATGAAGGTTATGAGCTGATTGGTGAGGTCACCATCAGTTGCATCCCTGGTCACCCGTCGCAGTGGAGCAGCCCGCCACCTTTCTGCAAAGGTGAGCAGGACGTCACTGAGATGATCTGCACCCATGGAGTTTCCACTCATTACAGTGTCTGCTGGGTGTGTTGTGTTAACATGGATCTCTTTGTCTTTCTTTTTTATAGTGGCTTATGAGGAGCTTTTAGATGATCACAAGCTTGAAGGTAATAATCTCTGTCCACATATTGCTGTAGATTAATAAAACATAATAAATTAAGCTGCATTCATTCCTAAAATCTCCCTGCAAAAAAGTACCACTATTATTACTTAGAAATATGAACAATAAACAGGGTATTCCGCTGTAGTATCCAGGACCACTGACCCATCACACCAGATGGATGGTGAGAACATCGCCTTGGCGATCTTCCTGCCAATCATCTTGGTCATCTTCCTGATTGGCGGAATCTACATGTATTACACCAAGTAAGTTGAAGTCCTGCGGGCCTGAGATGCTCCTGGTCCAACAGCTTTTCAGCACGGATACTGTATTTACGTCCCATCACTGTGTCCTCAGCATGTGTAGGTTCCAGTGGAAGCCAATGTTTTGGAAATCCCTGTCACATACCCACTCCTACAGCCCCATCACGGTGGAGTCGGATTTTAACAACCCTCTGTATGAGGCTGGGGTAAGACACGCTCCTGTTGGGGAACCCGCATTCATCCCCCCCCCCCCCGTGCTCATCCCACCAGCAGTGGGCACAACCCCTCGGTTCGTTCTGCTCACCCTCTTCTTTTTGGTTTCTCCAGGACACACGCGAGTACGAAGTGTCCATCTGAAAACAAAAGACACAGAAATGACTGGAGCAAGCTGGAGGAGTGAAGCCTGAATTAAAAAGAGAGGGGAGCACTTTTGATCTCTTCATGCCCACTACCTTCGTCACACTCTTCGCCCCGCCTCCCTGTCTCTGCCCCACTCCATGTACCTCCCCGTCCCTCAGTCTGTGCTCCATCTGTCTCATCATATGAATGTGTATCTTACGGTCTCTTTGCCCCTGAGCATCATGTCTCTTGCTGTCCTGTACATAACAGTCTCCTAGCACTGTTGTTTTCAGTGTCAGACTTCCAATCTATAATTAGGACTGGTGCCTTAGAGAGAGAGGGATGAAACTGACGAAAAGCGGTGGGGAAAAACATGGAGGCAGCAGTACAGCTGGATTCTGCGAAAGGCACAGACAGCCAGGAAGGTTGCCACACAAAAGCAGGAACAAAATGAATGTAAATATTTTGATTAAATACCGGGGCTTAAATGCATACGTAACACGTGCCAAAATCCCATTAATGTGATGTCACCGCACATTTCACGTTTGTAGCCATAGTAGTTTCTCCATGAACTGTAAAATACAAAGACAATGATGCATTTTGTTTATAGCAGTTCCTTAAAAAATATTCTGCTCGATCTTAATTTTGGAAAAAGGAATGAAAAGCAGAGTGGAAGAATGTGATCACTTTTGTGAAATTGGATGAAGAGGAAGTGCCAGAATGTTTTCACTTTTAAAGCACGCGATGATTGTATACTCTGTTGCTTCTGCTAAATCATATAATTACGATTATTATTATTATTGTTATTATGCTATTGGTGTTGTTGTATATGCACATGTTGAAAAAAAAAGTATAAAACTGGTTACTTGCCGTGATACCGTACAGAAAAGTATTCTTTTTATTATATTACGGTTTATTTTCCGTCCAGTGAGTTACGGTTCTCTCACTGTACCAGCATACGGGTTTAGAAAAAACATTGTCATTGTATTATTGTTATTATTTATTGTCGTTTTTAATCATCAATGGCAACTGTTTATGAATTTGTTGAAATTTAAGATGAAATTAAAAAAATCTGTTGGATGGTGAAAATTGCTGTGTGTTGTGTACTGACAGGCCGCTACAATTAAGAGCGTAAATATTGCAAACAAAGCGGATGACATGTGGCTCCTCTGGCTCGTTTGGATGTACAAATTAGAATAATATGAGGTTTACTACCAATGCCAGCTGGAATTATTTATACTGTTAGAATAACACACTCGTGTCGATACGCAGCCCTACAAAGTTATGATGGGTGATTAAGGTTATTATTGAGTATAATGAAGGTAAACACATACACATTGCTAGTTAATATCTGTTTTCTGTCTGAATTTTAGGGCTTCCAAGTGACACGCTCAGGTTAAAATTCTCATATCGGTACATCCTACGGCCACTGGCAACATAATAAACGAAGCACCTTGGATGGATTTTCTAACAAAACAAGAGCTTGGCTCAGAATTCAAAATTCGTCGTGTTTTACGTAGTTTTTAATCGGAAGGTAGCCTACTTGTGTTAAGATCGCACTGCGCAAAGCTTCGGCAAACCAAATGGCGACAGTGTGTTATGCAGTGGTGCTCCGCCACTGGTTTCGATTGTGACATATAAAATTCAGATAATCTGCAAGTATTTACGTGATCAGAGTTGCACATGGAAAACAAACGGGCGATTCATGTGCGTACTGGTAATAAAAATGCAGGATGGGGGAATGACTAGTACAGAAAAATGGTTTAGCACCTTTGACGCAGAAATTATCTGATACGCTTGACAAAATGCGACAGACACCACAACGGAGCTCTTGATTATAAAATAGAGAACAACCCGTTCATTAGGCGGGCCTTCGCAGATGTCATCCAATCTTAATCCAGATAATTCTGAACCATTGACCAATCATGGCAAGTCTGTCCAGAGTGCTTCAGTGGAATGTGTTTGATTGACGGCTAGTTCGACCAATCAAATTCCTAATTAGCTATGGTAGTTGGTGGGCAGCCATTGTAAGTGTTCGAAGTGAAAAGAAAGAGGAAGACGTGTACCGTAAGGCTGATATTTACCGTTTATTGATGAGATGGTGATGTCGTAGGGGGGATTTCTTTTTCCTCCATTAGATTTTCGTCTTGTAAGTGTTATTCTGTTGTAGATATTTATTCTACCGTAAGACAAGGACAGCGGAGTATAAAGAAGACGACTTTTAAGGCGGTATCGGTGAGTGTGTGCGATGGGGGAGTCGGGCGGTTAGTCCGCTAGCTTGACTACTGGGGTATCTGTCCGTCTCTGTGGGCTCAGTCAGCCGTAGCTTGGCATACCCTCATGGCAGCTTGTTGTGAGAGGTAGTACTGGCATCTGGTTTCCGTCACAGATTATCGTCACTGATCAGTTAGGTTCCCGGGGTACACTTTTACTGCCCATCCTGGTAGACGTGCACTCTGGGCTGTCACTTATATGATCGCATCATACGGTCTAAAAGCCTTGACAATGCCTGGACATATACATGGGCTCGCATTTGAAATAAAAAGACTGCCTTTTGCATTGCTCATTACAGAGTGACGGTAAATATGGTGGTCCTATGAGGATGCTGTGTTTCCTCCCCCCAGCGCCTCTGCACGCCTGATGTCTGCTGAAGCCTCCACGGGGAGCCTAGCGCTGGAGTCTCTTCCTGCTTTGCCATCCCCAGGTGGGGCAGGCGAGGACAAGGCGGGGGGCGGCTTGGCTGGGAGCAAGTATGTGAAGCTGAATGTGGGGGGCTCGTTGCACTACACCACTGTGCAGACGCTGAGCAAGGAGGACAGCCTGCTAAGCCGTATGTGCAGTGGCGGCATGGAAGTCACCATCGACCAGGAGGGTGAGCACCACACTCGGGTGGGGGCGGAGGGGACTGAGCTGTCCGCCTTGGCTTCAGGGACCTTCTGAGATGTGATGTCAGGCAGTATACACCAGCGCAATACATGTCATTTCACACTCAAATCGTTGAACTAGTTTGTGTCCTTAATCACCTTGTGTGACTTCTGAGTCAGCTGAACACAGAGTGACTCTAGTCGTACATGTGTGTACATGTGGAAATCCAGGCCTCCCCAGTTTGCTCGCTCTCTTTCTCTCTCAGGCTGGGTTGTGCTGGACCGCTGTGGCCGCCATTTCGGAGTAGTCCTCAACTTCCTGCGTGACGGTTCCGTGCCGCTGCCAGAGTCCCAGAGGGAACTGGAGGAGGTTCTGATGGAGGCCCAATATTATCGGGTCCAGGGACTGATCCAGCACTGCCTTGCAGCTCTCAAGGTTCGGCCCGTTCACCTCCCCATGTACTTTCACCATTAAAAGCATTTTGGCATCATGATCAGAGCCGAGTGACTCTTAAGTAATATTTTTCCATAAATATTTAACCAGGCTCTCCAGTGTCCTTCCCATTCTACTCACCTTTAAGGGTGTAATGACGGTGCAGAGGTTAGGTGGCACTGACTTTAACGGTCAGGCTGCCTCTCCAGCATCATCATCTTCCATGATGCATTTGTCCCTGTTTGTTTGGATGGCGGTTATGAAATTGTGGTCGGCCGTCTTATGACGGTAAGCGATTACATGGTGCTGCCCCGCAACCCGCGAGGTCACTGTGCTGTTGCTGCTGCCTTTCAGAGGAGGTCTGAGTGCTTTGAGGGCCTGTGCCGCATCCCCATGATCACATCAGCCAAGGAGGAGCAGCGCATGATCGCCAGCTGCCGCAAGGTGAGGTGGGAGACGGGGGGAGGAGGAGCGGTGAGGGCGAGGGACCCTCGGGACCTGGAACAGGTCTGGCCGGGGCGGGTCATTGCACACGGTAACCAGAGCCGGGGCAGTGCTGGAGAGCCTATCGTGGCTTTCCTGGAATAGTCCTGTGCCTTCATCACACGAGGAGGAAGCAGTGGGGAACGTCCAGCCTATGTAACTGCACTTCTGCTTTTCAGCCAGTGGTGAAACTGCAAAACAACAGAGGGAACAACAAGTATTCATATACCAGGTATGAGTCACAGCATGTGTACCTTCAGGCTGTGTGTGTGTGCGTGAGGGAGAGAGTTAACATTAGCCTGCTGGTGTGTATGTGGCTTAGTGTTAGCTTCCTGTTGTGAGAGAGAGAGTTAGCATTAGCCTGCGGGCTAACCATCACACACACACGCACTAGCAAGCTAACTCTGTACCACAAACACACAACCCGGCAGGCTAACGCTAACCCTCACACAGACACACCAGCAGGCTAACGCTAACACTCTCTCACACACATACACTCACGACACATATCCCAGCTGGCTCTAGCGTTAGCCTGCCGCTGTGTATATGTAATATGGATGACAGGCCATCAGGTGGCGCTTCTTCCCTCAGCAACTCCGATGACAACCTGCTGAAAAACATCGAGCTATTCGATAAGCTGGGACTGCGCTTCAACGGCAGGGTCCTGTTTGTTAAGGACGTGCTAGGGGATGAGATCTGCTGCTGGTCCTTCTACGGCGAGGGCCGCAAGATCGCTGAGGTCTGCTGCACCTCCATTGTCTACGCCACAGAGAAGAAGCAGACCAAGGTGCAGACATGGCTCTGGGATGGGAGGAGGGAACACAGAAAGGGATGAGACTTAACATCATTAGCGAATTAGGATTGGGAGCACGCACTCAAATGGGCATTGGGTCTCAGCAGGGCAGCAGTCTCAGGTTTGGTAGTCAGGCCATGCGTGGGATCCCACTTTGATACATCACCCGCCCACAGGTTGAATTTCCAGAGGCACGCATCTTTGAAGAGACCCTCAATATCCTCATCTATGAGAATGGGCGTGGCTCTGGCCCTGGGGGACTGGCCCTGCTGGAGTCTGGCGCGGCAAGCTCCTCACCAGGCGCTGGCCAATCAGAGGAGGATGGTGGTGGGGGTGGAGACCGCAGGGTGCGGCGAATCCATGTGCGGCGGCACATCATGCACGACGAGAGAGGGCATGGTCTCCAGACCGTTTACAAGGACTGAAGGCAGAGGAGCGAAGGAGGAACAGGCCGAGAATAAACACAAGCACTCAGACTGTGGAAGGGAGGTGCCGCATAGAGATGGAAGCGGTTGACGGCTCCTCCTTCAGAGGGAATCGGGCATGAGGGTGGGCTGCTGCTTCACTGAGTACATGTGCAGAGACTGCATTAACTGGGACCAGGCTAAAAACATCTCAAATGGAAATTCGTTTCGAAGTTTAATTTTATGTATGTTTATATGTGTATGTGAGTTCATTTCGGGACGTTTTATTCGTGTATTTATTGTTTTTATTTATTCTGATTTTTTTTTTAAATAAATGCACATTACAAATTAATGATAATTTAATGTCACTGTAATTTTTAGCATTTCTACGGAAAACGTGCAGTTTTTTTCGGAGGTACGGTGTACTTTTATCGTCGAACCTAAAAAAACGACCCTAACCTGCCAATAGTGACCTGTTTGACTTACCCGCGTTTCGCTGCGGAAACACTAAATAAAAAGGCTTTGTAATAGTAAAATCTTGTGGTTTTTGAGCGTAAACACGCTGTTGTATTTGGACACGGGGCTCCTGACGTGCAACGTCACGCCTTCCTGGAGCGCGTGGCCCGCGCCTGCGCGCTGCAGCCATCTGCGCAGCGCGGGAAGTGGGACGTAGCTGACCCGCGGCGGCTTTAATAGAGGCGAGCATGGCGCCCCTCCGAATACAGGTGCGAAAGTTCGTCTCCAAGCAGTTGCGCAGCTGTCGGGATCTCAGGTACGACAATCTGTAATTTAAGATATTTGTTTGCCTGTGTAGTATTAGTTGCTGCGCCAACCTCAATGTACAGCAGCCTCGGAATGGATCTCCGCTATGAAAGCGCGGCCGAATCCATGTATTTTATGCGCAGGGCTGAAAATTAATGAAGTCCACTCACCTTTGGCGAGTAATATAGACGAAGGACACATATAAAAAACTGAATATCAGCTCGCTGGCTATTAAAAAAAACTGCATGTCGGACTGCAATTCTTTAATGAATTAGCCAAGTTGACAAGTAGAAAATAAATTCTTAAGTTCCAATACTGATTATATAGTTTCCTAATTAGGGAGTTATGGTATGGAGACGTGAGTTTTTGTACTGTGAAGTGCCAGTGCGTCGGATTTCGCGTTAACTTGGCGAAGGATGCGGGTCGCGCTGATGCCAATAGGGTTTTATGGTTTTGTTTTTTACCCAACAGCAAACTGACCCAGGGCATAATCAAACAGCGGTATCTGCAGCATGTGGGCCGGGACTCGCTGAGCAGCGAGGAGCTGCTGCTGCTGAAACGCGCCGTGGAGGAGGAGCTGCTCAATATGGAGGTGGTAACCGCGTAGTGTCACTCTCTAACCAGGGTGGCTCAGGGTTTGAGCTGGCCTGTGTTTCAAATCCCCGGGACCGGCCCCCATCAAGGGCCTCTTTTTTTTTTTTTTTTATTTTATTATAGGTTTATATATAATATATATACGAACCAGTCAGGAGGTACATACATATTTCAATCACAACAATCACATTATAGAAAATCGTTTTGCTTCAAAAAGTCTACAGCAAAAAGTAGTGCATAAAATTCTTTTGAGATCCTTTACATTCTCAGAATTCTCATTTGTCTCAGTATTACTCGCTTAATAACATGACAGCTCCTCAAGCGATGGCATCAAAAACAGTCGAGATATTGGAACGCCATAAACATTAAGAAACTCCGAGTAATTCTACAGCGGACTACTGGAATTAATCAGCTGATCAACAAAAAATATATATTTTTATCCTAGTTCTTAAAAAGACAGACTTGTGTTTGTAAACAGTACTCCTATTAATCCAGATCACGGGCCAGTTATGTGGCCTGTGTGTGTTTTTGTGACTGTGCTGCTCAGTGGGATATGCCTCTGTGATCAAGAAGGCTGGCGGTCTGCGGGTGCTTGAGCGAGGCCCTTAACCCCCAGCTCTCTGGGTGCTGCTACGGGTGTCTGCCCTTCATGGGTAGCTTGCTCTCACCTCCAGAGAGCAAGTAGGGGGGGAGGCGTAAAGAGTGTTTTCCCACAGGGGTCAATAAAGTATTTATAATTTACTTGCAGGGGTGCTTACATCAATCTGGAGGATTAAAGGTCATGTCCACCAGGGGGCAATGCGAGGAAACTGTCTTGGTTTCCTTCATTTCCGGTCTCACTTATTTTATAAGAGGCCGTGGCATGAAATGTTGCACACTCGCTTGCTAATTTTGTGACATGGCAGCACCATTCTCTGTGTTCTACCCACTGCTGCACGTCGTATTGGTACTTTGCTCTAGCACGCGTCACTTTACGACCTCATGTTGAAAGTCGCATTGAGAAGGAGCACTCATTAAAATCGGAACGCTTGCTAAGTTTTGTTTCCTATACAAATGTAACGAAACGTAAATATCACATTTTCAGTGAATTATATCACAAGGGTTTCTAAATATTGCGACTATTGAAAAGTAACATTGCTTATTGAAGTTGGCAAGTAAGAAATTCAAGTATGAATTTTGTTTTACTTTTATACGTTGTATTTTGTACATATTTTTGTACATAGAGCAAGCCGGCTTGCATGGGGTATTTTGCTGGATGGCTCAGGGTTTGGGCTGTCCTGTGTTTCGGCATCTGCTGAAGTCGGGATTGTGAGGTGGACATCTTCATGGACACTTTGTCGCTGTAATGTAGTTGGCAGTAATTAGTGCTTACAGGTGTCAGCAGGATTTTGCCATGACTTTTTGTAGGACAGCAGCAGTGACGATGAACCTCTCAGTAGGAAGGTGTCTAAAAGGAAGAGACGGGAGGATGAAGAGGAGGATGCAGAGCATGCAGAAGAGGTGGCAAAGCTGAAGAAGTCTCGACTAGAAGTAACGCCCCCAGGTAGGTCTGCCCCCCTCCTGTCTTGAGGATGTGCATGCTCCAGTGCTTCTGTTCATATTCGTAGCTACCACTCCAGCTTTTGCCTTCGCAGACTCTCCAGATTCCGGAATAGAGAGAGCAGCCAGGGAGCCCCAAGGCGGTGGAAGGAAAGTGAAAGATGAGGAAGAGAGCAGTGAAGCTGGGAGTGAGGAAGAGGAAAAACCATCCATAGCAGCGGCTCCCACAAGGAAGGAGAGAGAGAAGGAACGACGCAGGATTACCAAAAAGACAGGCACTGGGAAGAGCACAGATAGCCAGGAGGAGGAGGGGAGTGAGGAAGAGGACGTCAAGAGGAGGAAGAAGAAAGGGAGAAGGTGGGATGAGAGAGCAGCGGACGAGTCACGCAGTGAACAAGAAGAGGGAGAGAAGGATGGGGATTCAGACAACGATGAGGTGAAAAGTGCAAAGGAGAAGAAGGGAGGAAAACGGAAAGGGTGGAAGGCTCCTCCGGAGAGTGGAGAAGAGGAGGAGAAACCCCCGGAGAAGGGAAGTAAGGTGGTGGCAGAATGGGACGAGGGGGACACTGAGAGTGAGGGGAATGAGCAGAAGGCTGCAGGCAAGAATCGCTCCAAATGGTCAGAAGGGAGTGATAGTGAGGAGGAGCACAAGGAGCCCAGGAGAGGAGCGGGTGCAGCAGAGGGGGCTTGGCAGCAAGATGGGAGCAACCGGTCTTCAGGAGAAGATGGAGAAGGTGAGGGAGAGGCTAAGCAGAGTTCTCCTCGTGGGTGGTGAGGGGGGGGGGGGGGGGGGGGGGGG
>JAODJX010000048.1:4480814-4495161 GCA_026776945.1 Isichthys henryi | reverse complement strand
CCCGATTTCGCCTCTCTGCCTGATCCTTTGGCCACCTGCCCGCACGATCGCCGGTTTGCCCAACCGTGATCGTGACACAGTTCAATAGAATACATTTTTTTGTTAACATATTGTAAAGTTTTCCCTTATATTTATCTGTGCTAAAATAATTTTCTGTCCCAAACAACATGTATAAAGAATCACACTCTACAGAGACAGATAAAATTTGGTTAATTTCTTGCCCTGTAATGCGATAGGGTGCTGAATTTTACTGCAAGACTACAGGCAATGAGTGAGGCTACCTGTCTCTATTTCACAGTTGGGACATTGGTGGGGGGAAGTTACTGTCGAACTTATGGCGTTGGCAGGGGGATGGATATGTGAGCTCTGTGCAGAATCTTAAGTTGAGTCACTTCAACTCTGTTAGAGATACCTAGTTTTACTTTTTTCCCAGACCTCATTCCATTCATCATTTGTAATCCCAACAACACATTCCCTTTCCAGTGTTCCCTTTAAGTGAAGGCTGCTTGCGACATTATACCCTTTGAGTATGTTATAGAGAACTTATGGTATTGCTGGATTGAAGCAGTAGGAGCTGTCTGTCTATATGTGAGACATTTTGGATATTAAGGACAGTAGTGTCCCTCCTGGCAAAAATCTCTTATTTGTAAATAATAGGAAAAAAGCTCCCTGTTGCATAATATCATATTTCTCGTTAGTTGGTTAAAAGACCAACTTTTTGCAGTGGATCCATCTAATAAATCAGGTGCTGTGCAAAGTTAGGCTCCTGGGGCCTGTATTACAAAGCAGGATGTATGAGGAGGGCCTGGCTGCGGATCCACTGTGAGGCAGATCCGTTGACAAACGGGACAAGAACAGACTGCGACAGACAGTTAGGACAGCAGAACAAATCATTGATGCCCCCCTGCCCTCCCTCTAGGACTTGCACACCTCAAGAATCAGGAGAAGGGCAGGAAAAATCATCACTGACCCATCACACCCTGGACACTGTCTTTTTGAACTCCTACCCTCTCTAGATGATTCAGAAGTCTGCAGACCAGACCCAGTCACCACAGGAACAGATTCTTCCCTCAAGCCAACACCTTTACAAACATCTGACCTGCAACATTACTCTACACCTGCTTCCCTGACTGCTACACCCTGCTCCACTCACAATACACCATTGAAGTTAATCTAAGACATACCATACACTTTGCCCCTTGTATGTTGTTTGCATTTTATGTACATTGTTCTGTCTATGAGTCACATGTCCTTTATATTGTACTTAAGCTATACTATTTTGTTCTATTGTATTGTAATGTCCCGGAGAGACACCAACTGCCGGAAACATATTACTTGTCTGTGCCATACAGACACATTTGGCCAATAAACCTGGTTCTGATTCTGAAATCACATAGAGAACCCTTTAATTGCCCAAATTCGAAAGCCACTGTCAATTGTTCCTGGTAAGAAGTCTGGGTTATCACACACCGGGGTAAATACAGAGGTAGCATGAGAGCTTCCATCTGGTGTTCTAACCATCCGCCGTGTTTATTCGCATTACCACAGGCCAGCTGTAGAGACGTCCTGAATGAGGCTTTCTTTCTTGCCATTACTGCTCTGGTCTCGGTCACTGGTTTGGAACAGCCTGTGTTCTGTGTCTTGCACGTTTCCGGCTTTGGGGGGGGCAGCCCAGCACTGACAGTACTGGACTGCAGTCGCAGATTTTCCCAGCCTTCATCAGAAACATACTTCCTCTGCTAATTGCACATTTTTTTTTATGGTCTGCTCCCTGATTTTACAGTTTCCCCCGCAGAACTCAGAAGTTCTAACAACCATCGACTCCTCAGAGATGCCACCTCTGCTGCATGCCGAGCAGGCATTTCAAGCTGACCCCGTTTATACTCATCGTGCAACAAGTTGCCACTGAACTTCTCTTCCCTGCAACGATAAGAATATCTGCATGTTCTGAACTGCTGGGCATCCACCAGCTCCCTTTACCCAGCATGATGTCATTTTGAATAATCTCTGTGGTCTACTCTAGACTCCACTCAAACCACAACTTGCTAACTGCACACTTCTGAACATTTGCTACATCACCACTAAGTCATCTCTACTCCATGATCTGATTATAGATAATAATATTGACATGCTGTTTCTCACTGAAACCTGGCAACAACCAGGCAAGTTTTAGCCACTGAATTCATTCACGTCCCTTAATTTCAATTACCTCTGTAAACCTCATCCTACTGGACGTGGTGGTGGTCTTTTTGTAATTTGTAATAACGACCTCAGAATTGGAAGTCAATCTTACTATGCATTTGAGTATCTTGCATTTAACCTTCGTATGGTGTTCGGGTCGGCACCGACCCCTTTGTAAGTTTTAAATGCGTAAAAGCACCACATAAATCTGTCTACTGTATCGGGAAAATCTGTTTTTTAAAAAAATTCTACATAAAAAAGATTAAAAATGCCCAGACATGTAGGGCAAGTTAAGACCAATTCAATCAGATAAGACCTGAATGCCACACCAAAAATATTAAAAACCAATCTTTTCATGGAGAAGGAAGCCTAAAAGATAACCGAGAGATAAGAAACAAATTGGATGATAAATGATTGTTATTTTATTGGTATTTTATGGCTGATTTAAGACACGGGTCAGCACCGATCCGTCTAGCGTAAGAGTTGCGTACGGAAAGCTAACACAGGACGAAGGTTAAATTACCTGCTCCTACTTCTGCTCGATTTAAGTGTGATCTTCATTATTCTCACACCCTATTTTGATTCACTCCACAACCTAGGAATCTGTGGGGCAGAGTTTACTTCATATCTCACTGATAGAAAACATTTCATTACCGTATAAGGTCATGAATTAGACACATCTGTTATATGTGGTGTCCCCCAGGGCTCTGTCCTCGGACCACTGCTCTTCATCATTTACCCTCCAGGTCAGATCATTCACTGCTTTAATCTAAATCTCCACTTTTATGCCAACAACATCGAGATATACTATATGTTAGTACCAGCTTCATAAACAAACTGCCACTGGAGTAAGTTGAATTTTGTCATTTGGAAATCAATCTACGGATGAACTAAATTTTTCTTAAACTTAATAGTGATAAGACGGAATTAATTGCCTTTGAGACAAAATCCACACTCAGAATTAGGCTGATTTACCCGACAGTTGGACCACACCACAATCTCCCTCTGTCATCTGGTCTGCAAGCTTGGTGTTACCTTTGACCCAACCCTCTCATTTGCCACACACATACGTTCCATAGCAAAAACAGCTTTCTTCCATCTTCACAACACTGCCCAGCTTAGGCCTTGCCTTTCTAACTCTGCTGCTGACTCCCTCTTTCACACCTTTATCTCTAGCCATCTTGACTACTGCAACTCATTTCTCAGTAGTATCACTGCTAAATCTCTCCAGAACTTTGTCAGACCTTTGTTCCCATTTGCTGCGATAACCTTAATTCTTTTGGGGTATGTATGCACAGGTTTTGCACATTGTTCAGTAGTGATTCTTCTCCATTCTTCTTGGCAGAATTTGTAGTGATCCTCTAGGTAGGTGGGGCATTCCAGAATATTCACCTTTCTGTTTTTGAGGCATTCCAGAGTCACTTTGGCCTTGTGCTTTCGGTCATTATCATGTTGAAAGACGAATCCTCTCCCCAGCCATAGGTTCTTAGCAGACTGGAACAAGTTCTCTTGCAACATTGTGCGGTATAAGTGTCCATCCATCGTCCCTTCAACTCTGACAAGACTCCCAGTACGTTAAGATGAAAAGCATCCCCGTAGCATGATGCAGCCACCACAATATTTCACCATAGACACAGTGTTTCTTGAGGCATGGGCAGTGTTAGTTTATGCCACACATACCTCTTTGTAATCTAGCCAAAAAGTTCTGTTTCAATCTCATCTGACCATGAAATCTTCTCCAACGTCTTTACTGGGTTTTTCTCATGCTCTGTAGGGAATGCCATATGTGCTTGTGGACCTTAAGGAGTAACGTCTTTCTTGCTACCCTCCTGTAGAGGCCTGTTTGATGGGTAGCTCTTGAAATTGTGAACCCATGCATCTTCACTCCAGTTTTAGCCAAAGAGCATGGCGGACTTCTGAGAGGGACCGTTGGATGTTTAGCAGCCTTCTCTCACCAGTCGACGTCTTTGATGCCTAGTTTTGAGGGACGGCCTGTTCTAGTGAAAGTCTGGGTGCTGTGATGAACCTTCCACTTTCGGATGATGAATCCAATAGTGCTTAATGGGACATTCAAACTGTTTGATATTTTTTTGCAGTCATTTCCTGCCTTGTGCATTTCAATCACATTTGCAGAATGATGCTTTGTCTTCATTTTTGCACGGGTTTGTTGTATAATCTCTTTAAGCCTGTTTGCCATTTTCATTTTGCCTGCGCCTCCTACTAGACATATACAGTAAGATATGATGAGATCTCTCGAGAAGGCTTCTGCAGTTTCCAGTAACAGTGATGGGTCTTTTGTAGAGGCCGAGGTAATACATAAAAATGATTGAAAGTCTTCTGTAAAATAGGGTACAATTGTGGAGCTCTGTAAGAGAATGCTCTGCAACCTGCCGTAGGTCTTTTTTACATTTGGTAAAGAAAAATAGCCTGCTCCTTGCGTTCGAAACCGGCGAGGAGGGTTGTAAGTGATCAGTAGATCTCTAAGATATTCTGTTGCAAGACCATTCAGTACTTATTAAGTTAACAGCAGTATTTTGGGCTCAAACCAAGACAACTGGATACCAGTAAAGGGAGCATAGAGCACCAGAGTCCATTGGCAGTGTACTTTGCACCATTCCATGTAACGCTTGTGCTTGCATGCTTAGCCAAGTTAGCCCATTCCATAAACCTCCTGGCGCACAGATTTTGTGCTGGAGTTAATGCCAGAGGAAGTCTGGAATTCTGCAGTTACTGAGTTGCGGCTGAGTTTGTGTTGTTCTTAAACATTTCCACTTTGCAGTAATACCACTTACAATTGACCATGGAATATCTAGAAATTTCACAAACTGACTTACTGCAAAGGTGGCATCCAGTGACAGGGCCACACTTGTATACACTGTGCTGTTCAGGGCGACCCATTCTTTGAGAAATGTTTGTAAACCCAAATGCATGGCTGGGTGTTTGATTTTATAGACCTGTGAGAATGGATCTGAATGAACCACCTGAATTCAATGATGAAGAGGTGTGTCCCAATACAGTTGAGGTTTCCTATAAGTGGTGAATGAGCCAACGAATGCCCCAGTAAAAGAGGTCTAACGTCACCCATGTTGTTGTCCCATCTTCATAAAAACAATGTGTGATGCAAAATAATAAGAAAAAGAAAAATGTATTGTCCTAGAATCATGAAAAAATTGTGATCTGGCTTGAGTGAAAAAAATCATACATCAAAAATCATAATTAATTTTACCCAGAATCATACAGCCCTACTTCAATGCAAACAGCTGCTGGTGTCCATGCTGTCACCAAACACCAACAGTTCCTCCCCAACAGTTAAATCGATATGAATTTGGTGTATAAATTCACACTTTTAAGCATAATGACAGCCCTTCTCATGGTGCATGGCGCACTCGAAACTGCGTTAAACATTTTAAAGAATGGCAGTCCTGTCAGTACTATAGAATAGCACAAAGGTACCCCACTGTGGAAATGCATCTGACCATTATGAATGGTATGGATGCTTCGAGTGTTAGTTATGACATCGAAGACACAATACAAACTTCAGTACGAGACACTCTTAATGACGATTTTATTGGGCGACGAAGAGGACGAAGTATTACAGTTAACAGTATAAGGGAATGCTTTTATTATTAAGTATTAATGTCGTACAGGCTGAAAGTTAAGATATAATTGCCCCAGAATTCCACAAGACTTTTATTTGTTACATCACTTTGGCATTTGACCTCCAGCACATAGCTTCTCACTGGTGTTTTTTCTAATGCCTAAAAATGGTAAATGTTTACAGTGTGAGGCAAGGATGCAGCAGAGAAGGAGCTAAAGAGAGGAGAAGGGAGAGAAGGAGAACGTTTGAGGCTCTGGTCATGGAGGAGGAGCTAAGACCTATTTCAGGACATGTGCTGTTACTATCATCATTGCCACTGGAGGTGAAATTGACAAAGCCTGAGTTGTTAGGGGTGATGGTGGAGATGATCCAGTTCTGATAATTGGACACCCTGGTGTAAACTCCAGGGAAGTCTGGTTGTGCACATCCGACACCAAAGCTGACAATCCCAGCCAGGATCCAGGCAAAGCCCTGCTGGACCACCAGTGGACCCCCAGAGTCTCCCTGCAAGTACATTATCACAAGTAGAGAAATTATTCTTTCATATACCAACACTGAAGCCTGTAAGCACAGAGGCAGCTCTCAGCTACATGCCCTGGAAATGATTGTGATGCTGCTATACCTGACATGAATCCTTCCCTCCTTGTAGGAGACCAGCACATATCATGTTGTCTGTGATGTTGATGTTTCCTGCGCCATAAAGGCAGCTACAGATCCCGTTTCCTACTATAGGAATTTGCACTTCCTGTAGAATCCCAGGTGATGGAAGGGAGACTGGTGTGGAAAAAAGCATTTAGTTATGATTACAAGTGGGCTGACTGCGTTTTACAAAAGCTGACCTGCATTGTGAAGTTTTGAAGGTAAATCTGCTTCAGCAGAGAACGTTAAGAAAATGACAAAGATTCACTTCCAGCAATGGAAGGACTATGGATTGGTCATGAGGGTTCGACTTATTTTCACACTGACCTTCAGAGCTGATGTCGCCCCAGCCAGTGACCCAGGTCTCAATGCCGCTGTAGAAGGTGCTACTGCTGGCTGCCAGGCAGACAGGCTGGGCGTAGTCGGTGAAGTTCACAGGGGCACTGAGCTGTACTAGAGCGATGTCATTATCGTGTGTCTGACTGTCGTAATGCGGATGAATGAAGATGTGGCTCACGGCAATGCACTGTCCATTTGGGTTCGCTCCCTCCTGGGTCTGCAGACCCACACACACTGTCCAGTAAGCAGGAGATGCACTACTGTGGACAGAGAATTTTTAAAGATGCTTTTTATGTGAAGCTGAAGAGGATTATTGAGGAATTAATACACCATCGTCATAGTGATTCACTTTCTAGCCTCACACCTCCAGGGCTGGATGGCTCCAATCCCACCCCCAGTTCTATGTGTGCGTGTGTGCATTTTGCACATCTACATATGATTACATGGGTTTTCTCAAGACCATACAGCGGCCTCCACAATTACTGGCACCCCTTGTAATGATTTGTTAAAAGGGTTAGAAAAAATCCACCTTTTGGTGAAGTAGCTTCATCTCACACTAAAAAAAAAATAGAAAAATCCAACCTTTCGTTTCAATAAATGCATTCAAAGAGAAACAAAACCTTCATCAAGCAATAATTATTTTTAACAAAAAACACAATGATTGGCACCCCTGGAAAATAAACTAAACACAATGTAACTGAAGCATGTTTCCCGTGTAAATTATAGATCTTTGTGTTGATTGGGGTGTGTAGGAGCCTTCATGCTGTAATCCATGACTTCCTGGTTAACTGAGGTACAAACATGAGCAGATACAAAGGCCAAATTCCCTTAGTCATCCATCAACGTGTGAAAAATAAGAGAACACACAAATGAAATGAGGGAAAAGTGTGTCGACCATAAGTCATGGGTATAAAAACATAACTACTAATCTGAAAATGCCCATTTGTACTATTAGGGCAATAATAAAATAGTGGAACTGTTACAAACCTGCCTGGAAGAAGACACACGTTTATTTTGCCCCCATACAGCGAAGGGGATCGCAAGAGAGGCAAAATAATCCCCAAAGATCACTGTTGGTGAATTACAAGACCAATAAGATCTTGGGGTTACCACGTCTCTGAAAAAAACATCAGACTCTACCTTCATGTTAACAGATTATTTGGATTGTATGCCAGACAGGAGCCTTAACTACAAACATAAGGGCCTAGAATTTGTGAAACACTAATACACCTTTGACTGGAATCATGTTCTATGGTCTGAGAGAGAAAAATGGAGCTTTTTGGCAATCAAAATTCAATGTGGGTTTGTCGTAAAAAAAGAAGGATGGCTATGATGAAAAGAACCAACTGTAACCAAAAGATCTCAACTGTAAATATGGTGGAGGTTCTGTGATGCTGTGGGGCTGTTTTTCCTCCTAAGGCTCTGGAAATTTTACATGACATTATGGACTCCGTGAAATATCAGGACATTTTAAATCAAAATTTGCTTGCCGTCACTGGATCTTCCAACAGGACAATGATCCTAAGAACAGGAATGGACTCAGATGCCCTGCTCTGTACTCTTGTATAATATAATATTATAGGAGAAGATTCAGTGCTGTTTTACTGGCAAAGGGTGGTTGTACAAAATATTAAATGCTGGGTGACAATAATTGTGGTGCATATTTTTATTGAAAATATTTATTTCTTGATGAAGGATTTGTCTTTCTTTGAATAAATTTGTGAGGTGAAGGTACTTCCCTTAAAGGTGGATTTTTTCTGTCCCTTTTTACAAGTCGTTACAAGGGGTGCCGATAATCGTGGAGGGCGCTGTATATTCCTCACACAGTCTGAAAACATTGTGTAACATGAATTGCCCATAGTTTGTGATACAGTTCCCGGCAATGGACGGGCATCCCACCCAATGGATACCCTGCCTTGTGTCCTGTGTTCATCTCCACTCTGAGACTGACCCAGATAAGCATTTACAGAAGACAGATGTACGTCATGTTTTTTACTCACTCTGCGAAGCAGTGAGCAGCAGTGAGCACCCATGTATTGTTAATGAGGGATCCTCCACACACGTGACTGCCATTCAGGAGCAGACTGCACTGCCAGGGCCAACTGCCCGGGACTGCATCCTCACCCCCCACTATCTTGGTGTTAAGCGGAGCCTGACCACACACTGGGAGGGGGGAGAGGTGAGCAGGTGAAGAGCTGAACATGAACAAACTGACACATTTTTGCTTATTTTAGCGGTTTTTTGACAGTCCAGTAGCATTACATAGGTACTGAGTCCATGTGTTGGAGGGATACAAATGCCAGGTAGCTTAGCAATAACTTTATTTAGATTTTATGACTGAACTGACTGATTCTCAACTGCACTGATGCAGTGCACTATATTGGTACAGGACTTTTACTAAAGCACTTTATGAGTTTAAGCTTTATGAGTTTATGGCCAATACCCTATAATATTCCATACAAAGACATTTAACACATTATTTATTAATAAAAGTGCAAATGCATTGACACACTAAGCAGTGGATATCTAAGAAGGAAAGACGGAAACGCAATAAACTTACCATTTTGTGCAAGCGATTCTGCAAAACAAACAAAAAAACTTTTTTATAGTAATAAGCAAAGTCAAGGTCAAAGGTTGCTACTGCATATTTAAAACAACCCAAGTGCTGAACAAGCAGAAATTAACAGTAAATAAATATAGTAATCGGAGTTTTTTTTTTATAATAGAGAAACTAATAAAACGTTTTAAGACATATCAAGGATGAAAATAGAAGAAACTATGAATGAAAAGTTAAATAACTAGACACCTAATCAAATAAATGCACAAACTGACAGACAGACAGACAAAGAAATAAAATGGAATTTTGAGTTAGGAAAGTCAAAGATATCATGCTCCATTTTTATTAAACGCTATTTGAAATAGATTAAATTTTAATGGGGACTTTGATATTTCTATAGACAGGGCAGTTTTGATATTTAAGGGCAAACTATTGCAAAGGGTAACAATCTGTATGTCAGTGTCACCTATCACCTAGTTTTAGGTGATGATTTCAACCATGGAAATGAAGTGTGTCCTTTGTGCTGTATAGTAAGTATGTAAGCTGCCTATGTACTACACACATAATGAGACTGATGACAGGTCATGCCACCTGTACAGGATACAAGATACAAGATATCTTTATTGTCATGTACAAGTACAATGAGATCCTGTAGAAGCCTCAATAAAAACTATACAAACTAAAAGAAAATTTTACAAAAAAAAGCAATAGCATATAGCAATGTACAATTACAAATACACAGTATAAAAGTATAAGAGGTATACTGCACATGAGTTATTGTACGAGATTTTTTTCTACCTGAGAAATGCAGTGATTGAGAATTGTAGTACTACTGCAAGATAATGATCATAATCACCAGTATTTAACGGTATAATGGATTTCATAGAACATAACTGTGATGATGAGATGATGTGATAGCAGCTTCATCGTACATTCGACATAGGTAACTGAATGATGGCTAGGAGTCTGGATAGTTATAGTACATATTCTGGGTGTGTAGTACCTGATGTCTGTGATGTGGAAAGTCTCAGTTCAGTTCAGTGTGGTGCTGTTGTGATTGAGGGGATGAGCTCAGTATGTTTACCAGTGTGACAGCTGGGGAAAAAACTGTTCTGCAGTCTTGCTATGTGAATGTGCTGGGCTGTAATGCTGTACAATGCTGTGTAATGCTGTGTAATGTGCCCAGGGTGGGCTGGATCACTGCAGATGTTCCTGGCTTTGCAGTTACCGCAGGTTCTGAAGTGTTCCTCTAGGGTGGGAATCTGCGAGGCAGTGATCCTCTGGGCTGTTTTGATGATGTTCTGGAGGGCCTTCTTGTTCTCAGAGGTGCTCCCTGGGTACCATGCTGTAATGCAGTATGTGATGATGGACTCTATGGCGCACTTGTAGAAGTTGACCATCAGCTGTTGTCGACGTTTCTATAGGCTTCTCAGTAAGTTCTTTTTTGACCATGGCTGCTGAATTTGTTGACCAGGATAGGTCATGGCTGATATAGACACCAAGAAATCTAAAGTGGACAGACTCCACCTTCTCGCCGCTAATGTTGATGGGATGGTGGTCCTTGTGTGTCAATCTCCTGAAGTTCAGGATCAGCTCCTTGGTTTTCTTCAGGTTGAGGGCAAGATTGTTGTCCTGGCTCTGGCTCTCCAGGTTCTCAAACTCCTCTCTACCACAGTGGTGTCATCTGCAAACTTGATTATGATGTTGGAATCATGGATGGTTCTGCAATTGTGTGCAAAGAGGGTGTATAACTGAGGACTTGGCACACAGCCCTGTGGTGCTCCAGTGTGTAGTGTTATGACAGTGGAGGAGTGCTTGCCTATGTGTACAGTCTGTGGTTTTCTGGTGAAAACATCCAGAATCCATTTAGTCAGGTATATGTTGAGACTCAGGTTGATGCTAAGTTTTGTAGCCAGCTTGTTTGGGGTGATGGTGTTGAAGGCGTAGCTGTAGTCAATGAACAGCATCCGTACATAACTGTCTTTCTGTTCCAGATGCGATAGGGAAGTGTGAAGGGCCAGTGAGGCAGTGTCCTCAGTTGACCTGTTTGCCCTATAAACAAACTGGTGTTGGTCCCCGGAAGGTGGGATATTTTTCTTTATGTGAGTTAGGACCAATCTTTCAAAGCACTTCATGATCATGGGGGTCAGGGCCACTGGACGATAGTCATTCAGGGACCTGACCGCTGCCGGTTTTGGAACAGGGATGAGGCAGATGGGAACGACGGCCCGTTCTCAGATGTTGAACAGGCTGGTGAACACTGCTGCGAACTGTCCCATGCAGTGCTTCACCCTGACCCACCCTGGAACCTCTTCTGAGCCAGCAGCTTTGTTGGGGTTGATGTGGCTTAGGGTCCTTCTCACCTTGTGTGGTGCCAATGTTAGACAAGATGATGGGCAGTGGTGGCTTGGTTGTCAACTCTGTTGAACCTTGAGAAGATGTGGTTCGACTTGTCAGGGAGTGATGGGTGAACTCCGTTTGTGAGGCTACTGCTGTTGCTTTTGTAGTCTGTGATGGACTTCATGCCTTGCCACATGCAACAGGAGTCTGAGCTGTTGAAGTGCTGCTCTATTCACAATTTGTAGTGGCGCTTTGCCTCTCTGACGCAGTTGTGGAGCCAGAAAATTATCAGTGGGGTGGCCAGGGTGGGATCAGAGGCATCTAAATATGTCTTGCAGCTGTAGAGAAAAGTTCTGCCTCTAAAGAAATAAAATTCTGGGCAAGGAAAAAATGCCACAAAAATGTAAATATTCCGGGGGTGGCCAAAGGGGTGATCAGGTTTCTGTCCAAGGTGGCCACAGCCACCTCTTGCTCCCCCCCCCCCAGATCCGCATATGCTCCTCAGATTGGACCTCGACTTTTTATAAGCTTCTGAGTTCTCCAGGCAGAAAGCATTGTCATGTACCTCAACAGCTTTTGAACATTTGTGTTCATCCAAGGTTTCCTTTTTGGGGATATGTGTACGGTCCAGGGCGGCATGGTGGTGCGGTGGTTAGCACTGTTACCTCACGCCTCTGGGACCCGGGTTCGAATCCTCCGTCACATGTGTGCGGAGTTTGCATGTTCTCCCCATGTCGTCGTGGGGTTTCCTCCGGGTACTCCGGTTTCCCCCCCACAGTCCAAAAACATGCTGAGGCTAATTGGAGTTGCTAAATTGCCCGTATGTGTGCATGTGTGAGTGGGTGGTGTGTGAATGTGCCCTGTGATGGGCTGCCCCCCCATCCGGGGTTGTTTCCCGCCTCGTGCCCATTGCTTCCGGGATAGGCTCCGGATCCCCCGCGACCCAATAAGGATAAGCGGTTTGGAAAATGGATGGATGGATGGATGGATGATGTACGGTCCTAGCAGTGATAACATTCCCCATACAGAAGTTGACGTATGCCAACACAGAAAAAGCATAGGCCTAAGTGGCTGTCCAGAGTGACTTCTTCCATAAACAGGTCTCAGTCTATGCTGTCGAACCACTGGTGTAGCTCAGCTATGGCTCTCTCAGACCAGACATTTTCAATCTGTACTGTGGGCTTTGTCCTGGCAATGCAGGGTTTGTATGCAGGAGTGAGGAAGAGTGCGATGTGATCCGACTGGCCGAGATGGGGGGAGAGCGACGCTATATAAACGTCTGCTACATTACAGTAAGTATAGTTCCATGCCTTATTTGTAAAATTTGGGAAGCATAGACGTAAGATTGTTATGACAAACAGTTTTGCAGTACATGGGTTTTCTGAAATCAGTGATTCTTGCTCATTAACCTTTACACATCGGCCTGATCCCCGTTGTCACGTCCTGTCCGCCATGTCTGCCTGACTCTCTAGTCTCCTCCTTCACATGAACCTGATGAGCCACATCTGACGCTGGTTGCCCCTCGCTAGTCTGTGTATTTAAGTACCTGTTTGTCTCGTCCTCACTAATCCGTTCACATGCAAACACTGTCATTTAAGCCCTCGCGGATTTGGTAAACACCATTTCGTGTTTGTATGAGTTAACGTATCATTCTGCTGCCCTCTGGAAGGCCTTACAGATCTACTGAGACGTGCACTTCCTGACTGCTAAAAAGTTTCTACCTGAGCGCTATCAAAGAACTGAACTCAGTTAAGTAACTGTCCATTGCATCGAAATATTGAGGCATTGACTCAAGGGCATCACTCAAGGGCATCACTGGGACAAAAATGCAATATACTGAGGACTTGTAAATAGCACCATTCCGAAACTACTTATATACTCCCACCTTGTATACGCATGCCCAAAGAGACACGCAAAGTTTTTTGCTCGTGTTCTTATTTTGAATGTGTGTAGCGTAATATGCAGAGCTATGCTAGTGTTGTATTGCATCTGACATACCTAATTTCGTTGTACATTCCTGCAATGACAATGAAATGTATTCTATTCTATTTTTATTCTATTTTTATTCTATTTTTATTCTATTCTATTCTATTCTATTCTATTCTATTCTATTCTAAATAAAACCCATTTTCGTTCGCCACACGCCTGCCCTCGTGTTCTTCGTCTCGCACGAAATTATCTCGTTATACCTGTTACCTGCGGCTCGCGAGCCACGCGGCTACGGCTCTTCTCATAACGATAGACGAATTCAAATTTTCTTTACTTTCGTAAAAATAAATAATATATTTATGGGTTAATATTATTTTTCGTTCAGATATTTCTTTAGCTATATGTGAATGAGGCACGATTCTGTTAGGTCATAACGGCATAATTTACATCTTCCTCAAAGTCATTCGCTAAAACGAGACGACCTCTCTGGTTAAATGGTATGCTTTCGGGGGTTTCTTAAGCAGTTTGTACGCTTCAGCGTTTATTGGGATTCTTAATTCTTTCGTATACTTTTTGTAGTAAATAATCACTACAACTTCCCAGGTCTTCGTAAAAATTCTTATATTTTCTTCGATTTACATATTATAGCCAGCAGAGTTCAGAGTTTTGCACCGCTCAGTCAGCAGTTACAGTACTGAAGTGGAGAGTGAAGATTTAAACCGGCGATGGGGGGGGGGGGGGGGGGGGGGGGGGGGGGGGGGGGG
>JAODJX010000048.1:4466206-4480804 GCA_026776945.1 Isichthys henryi | reverse complement strand
AGATTTTACATTACTGATGTGGAGATTTAAGATTTAAACCGGAGATGCCCCCCCCCCCCCAAAAAAAAAAAAAAGTTTTTCTATAATAGTTTTTGTAAGTACTTGAACTTTTGTTTTCGTGTTAAATGCATATACACATATATCACATTAAAAATTCGTATCTCAATCCCCCTTCTTTACCCATTGTGGCTCTTTGTAAATCTTGGGCCAGACATTTAGGAGAAAATTGATCTTTGATTTAAAAAGGTTGCCGACCTCTGACCTAATCAAAACAAGAAAATCTTGCGGTAATGTAATACTAATTCATCTGATTAAAATATGAATCTAAATGATTTAGTTAAACAACACGCGTCTCTCCTTATAACGTAATGGGTCTCATATTATCTTGATTCGTTTACATAACTTGATCACGTTTTACTTTGCGCTGGGAACGAGATACTGCGAGTTTTAGGTTAGTCAGTGTATTTGTTGAAATCTTTGTAAAGAAGCATATTGTGTCTCCCATTCCAATTTGAGAATATTCCTCTATATCCGACAAGTACCCAAAGTTTCATCCAAATCTACGGTGGAATTTAGGAATTATGCTGAAGGATTGCTTCCTCCCCACAGATGTCATTGTGCTCGAAGTCCATTCTCCACTCCGCCCCCCTCCGCACACAACTTGGTACCACGTCTGAACACTGTGTCTGTCTGCACTACCTGCTCATTCATTCGCACCAGCTGTTCATTTTGTACATTGTAAATCTCCTGTTTGCATCAATGCATCTTTTCATATTTCCTAGCACGATCTCATTCTCATTGTACTTCCTGTCCGCAACTAAGCCACGGACCAGCTCGTATACTTTGCACAGAACTACACTTTACACTATACTTTACATTTTCACATCTGTTATTTATTATAATTTATTGTATGCTTTAATTGCACCTCGTTAGATGTTAACTGCATTTCAGTATGTACTCGGCAAATTCATATATAAGCCAGTATCACTAAATCGCCGTGAAACGTTTTCCTCGTTATAACGAGATACTTATCTCGTAATAACGGGATACTTATGTCGAAGTAATGAGAAACATTTCGTTTTATCTCGGTGGCAGCAATACGCTGCCATATCTGCCATTTAATCGTGAACCTCTTGTATTTGGTATCTGGTGTAAAATTATTTAAAATATGAAGGAAACGAGATTCATAACACTCGACAGCGACATGAACATTTGCTATGTTGGTAACATTACTTGACGGGATACGGGGTACAAATACTTAGTAATAACTCATGCAATTACTACTTAAGTACAAATCATGAACAAATATAGTAGCTGCTTAAGGATTAAAGATGCATCATAATTCATTTATTACTTAAATTCACGTGAGTCCGGATTAAATAGCCTAATGTCTGCTACGCAGATCCGCGTTTATATATAGGGTTATCTGTTGATGGATTTCAAGGTCTTAATGGAATATGTAAATAAATACTATATAAAAACGAAGCGCGATTACCGCTGATATATATTTTACAAGAATACAAGCGCATACAAAAGCATTTTTAATTTTTTCAAGTTTTGTCTTTATATGTCTATAGATATGTGCAGTTACGTTTACTACATTTTAAGTTTTTTGTTGTAAGTAGCCTATAGTTCAATTTTAATTGTTTTAACATTTTTACACTTTTATCGCTTTTCATCGGCTAACTGATGTTTTATCAGATGTTTAATTAACCGTTTTTAAATCCCAGTTGGCCCTTTCTTATTTTAAAGTATTATAACCATTGTATCGTATTATTAAGACACGTCTGTCTGAACATCTAATACACCAGAAAAAGTCAAGATTCATTCTATACTAGAATGGCAGATAACTTAATATTAATAATTTGCTTGTTTGGTGCAATGGGTGCTATCGCTTTAAAGACAAAAAAAAATCATTATTCACATCTCGACGAGGATAATTAATATAAATACAAGTGGGTGTGACAGGCCTATTTTATGATTGTTCAGACGCAATTACAGCTGTGTATTGCTGTAGGCATATAGTAAGTGAAAGGTTAGGATGCACGGTTGATGAGTATACCTGCTGCCAGGAGAATTACCGCCGCTGCAGCGTAGACGCTCTTCCACACAATCATTTTATTCCGCTTCCAGGTATCTTCAATCAAAAGTTTATAAGCCTTTCAAATCTTTTCCCTTGTCTGCTGATTTTTATCAGCTCGTTTGTTTATTTATATATTTACAGTTTAAGTACGCTAAGTATCCTACCTAGAAATCAAATATATGTGCGTAGTTTGACACAGACGAGCGTCACCTTCTCGGTAAAAGAGAGCTTGCAGGTAGGCCTATATATCTAAGTACTGTGAGAGAAACCAGCCCCATTTTGCCACGCCGTTAGTCTGCGGTACACGCCTTTCCCGGGGGCCTCACCCAAGGTCAGAAAGATGTTCATTTCTCGGATCATTATTTTATCGGCTCAATACTGAAATAAGGGCATGGGGGTAGGCGGAGAACCGGGCTCAGGCAGCTAATCCAGCTGGTCTTGTTTGGGTACTTCTGGACGAGGGTATTAATACATATATTAATTTGAACGGGAGAGAACTGAGGTTGGGGGAACCTGATTAAAATGATACGTGAGCGGAAGGACAGACATACAGGTCCTGCGCCGGGCTAACTGATCATTTGTCCTTACGTGAATAATTGTTCACACTCTTACAAACGTGTTTCCAGCAGGTGTAACGAGTAAACCGCGTGCAATCGGTGTTCAGCAAATATTTTGTAATAAACGTGTGCTAAACATGGGGAAACAGGCATCTGTAAGTCCGTACTGTAAACTCTCTCGTACTTTTACAAAATTAGGTGAAATATATATAATACGGAAGATTTGGGCTCCTCAAGTATATTGTTTGGTGTTGCTGTCTTCGTTTTTCAATGCACAGTGATTTTTTGTTTTCTAAACATTGTTTTCCACATTTTTGCAAGTAAAACAGGTGTTGTGCCGAATTCTGCACCCCATCCGTGAAATTCTCCCCCTGTCGGGAGCGCGCACATCTCTGTACTTCTAATTCTGCACCCCATCCGTGAAATTCTCCCCCTGTCGGGAGCGCGCACATCTCTTTATTTCTATTCGCAGGGGGAAAAGACGTAGTTCCGTCAATGTAAATGTGCAACAGAAATATTAAATTTATTTATTTACGTTTATCACTGTTTCACTTCACGAAAGCTGCATTTAACCCATATAAAACTGATAAATTGTGACATGTAGACGATGAGCCCCGAACGAAAACATATAGGTAATTTATGTCTCGTCATTAGTTTACTAGTTTAGTTTATTAATAATAAAATAAAAGCAATTAGCAAAGTATCATGGCCATTAATGGAGTCATGGCCAAAAATATTGTCCCAGATGATCATATCATACTTTTTTGATAATACATACAATGGACCTAAAGTTGTTATCTAAGCAAGCTTCGCAAATTCAGTTTCAGTGCAGCTACACTTGAAAAGGATGCGTACTCTTATGCATAAGGCCCCCCCTCCCGCGTGCTGCACATGATATGGCATTTATGAAATTCAGTAATTATTATGTATTTCGTTAAATGTGTTGCTTGCTAACAGCATTTCGTGATAGAATCAAAGGAGAGAATGGAAACGGATTTCCTGGCAGGTAAGCCGTCACCGTACCAGAACATTCTCCTCATTGTGGAGAAAAATAAATTACTAATTATGTATGACAAATCATATCGTGTAATTTTCTTTGGTTATTAAAGCCAAAACGAACAAGATACGACGTAGGTAAAGAACGAGTGTGGTCTATGTGGGTTTCGCAAAACCTTCGTAATTCCAGAATTAACGAATGAACTTTAAGTAGTACTTTGTCGGCTCCTCTCCAGCCTCCGCGTGAGAAAATCAGAGACTGTCGATGACAGGAATATTGATCCCACGTATTTCAATGTTGAAATATGTCATATGATTGTCACATAAGCATATCATTGCAAACTCTGAATTGTTTTGAATGTGAGAGATGAGGAAGAGATTATTGAATGGTGTACCGGGAAAAAAAAAAGTTCAATTAACGCTGGAATCGGAGGAACGAAAAGTACAGCAAAATAAAATGTAACTTTCTTATCGCCTCCAATTTGCTCCGAATTTAAAATTTGAACACGCGTCATGTCGTAATAACGGGTTTCCAAGTCGCTAGTCTGATCATCCGATTAGGATTTAAGGCAGCATACTCCAAGATGTCCTTTATGCTGGGTATAGCGTGAGTGAATATCCAACTTAAAACTGGTTCCACCTCGGTTTGTTCAATCTCTTCGTATCAATAAATGGGACTTTTTGCCAGCACCGATTATGAACTGAATAGATGCTGCGTTTCTGGTAACAGAGTTACTAACTTATGGTGTTTTCCAAATATGTCCTTACATCTTTATCAAAATTGAGCGACATACATACGAATTAAGCTTTCCGCTTGGCACTTTCGTCGTTTGTTGTCTCTTTGCTCCCAAGTGTCGAAGTGAATGTGTGCCAGCCGGGGGCACGTTTTTCTGCTCTTGGGAAAGGCACCATGAGTAAGCCATCATATATAAATAATTTAAAATATAATTTGTGTGTGTGTGCGTGTTTATGATGAGGTATAGTCATTGTATGTGTTTTTTTATACAATGCTAAACGGTAAAATACATGCTGTTACATAACTTCTTTTTCATTTCCTGTAACATCATTGATTGAACCTTTTTTATTGTAATTATTTTATGATATTACTTTATTGTATTACGGTATGTATTGTTTTTTATGCAGGTACTGAAATAAAGCACGGGCACAAGCGTCTGCCTTTACGTTTACACTGCCTCCCAGCGGTGAAACTGCTGTAATACGCCACAATTAGGTAATTAAGCACCTTATTCTTGATGGTAGCAGAAGCCTGAATGTGAGGAGGCCCTAAGCAGCTGTCCTTGAGGGCCACAGCATCATGAGGATGGCCTCTTAGTTTGATTCCAGAAAATTAATTTAATTTATCTTACGTTTTTACCGAAAGTAACTTACAGTAGGGCTGTCTTGATGTTGTTGGGCTGTCTTGGCTCACACACCTCTTCAACATTGCATGGAGGTTGGGGACAGTATGTTTGGATTGGCAGGCAGGGGTGGTGGACCAGAGGATGTGGTCCAACTTCTGCCTCCCTGGGAAGGTCTATGCTGAGGTACTGGAGAGGAGGGTCCTCCCGTTGGTCGGGCCTTGGATCCAGAAGGAACAATGCAAATTCCGTCCTGGTTGCAGAATGCTGGACCAGCTTCTCGGGGGTCCTGTGGGGGGTGCTTCAGGAGTATGGGATATGGGGTCTGCTGTTGCGGGCCATCAGGTCCCTGTGTAAATGAAATGAGAGTTTGGTTTGCATTATCAGTAGTAAATCAGACTTGTTCCTAGTGCTTGTTTCACTCCACCAGGGCTGCCCTTGGTCACCGATTCTGTTCATAATATTTATGGACAGAATTTCTAGATGTAGCCAAGGGGTGGAGGGGGTCCAGTTTGGTGACCTCAGGATCGCATCTTTGCTTTTTGCAGATGACGTGGTCCTGTTAGCTTAATCAGGCAGTGAACTGCAACATGCACTGGGGAAATTTGCAGCTGAGTGTGAAGTGGCCATGATGAGGATCAGCACCTCTAAATCTGAGGCCAAGGTTCTGAAATGGAAACGGGTGAAGGAAGAAGGGAGCGGGAGATTGACAGCTGGATCGGTGCAATGTCGGCCTTCATGAGAATGCTCTACCATTCTGTTTTGGTAAAGAGAGAGCTGAGCCAAAAGGCAAAGCTATCGTTTTACCAGTCGATCTATATTCCTACCCTCATCTAAGGTCACAAGCTTTGGGTAGTGACCGAAAGAATGAGATTGTGGATACAAGTGTCAGAAATTAGTTTCCTTCACAGGGTCTTTGGGCTCAGCCCTTGAGATAGGGTGAGGAGCTCGGACATTGGTTGGGGGGTTGGGGCTTAAAGTACAGCTGCTGCTCCTCTACATTGAAAGGAACCAGTTGACGTGGTTGGAGTATCTATCTAGGATGCCTCCTGGATATCTCCCTGGGGAGGTGTTTCGGGCATGTCCAACTGGGAGGAGGCCCCGGAGCAGATCCAGGACACGTTGGAGAGATAATAGCTCTCAGCTGGCCTGGAAACATCTTGTATTCCCACGGTGGAACTGGAGGAGGTGGCTGGTGAAAAGATCTGCACATCCCTGCTTAGACTGCTGCCTCTGGGAGCCAACCCCAGGTAACCGACAGATAATGGATGGATGGAACTTATAGCAGAGGGAAGGGTCATAATATATGTAGGTTCCCTGGGTGATGTGCTCGTACTGCACCTACACCCCATCTGGTGTATTTCACTGCTAATGGGGAACTCTGGACTCTAGACTCACTCACTAATTCACTCGTACTAGCAATGTGAGAATAAAAGTGATTTGACTTAACATGTCATGTTCTTATCTGCAAGGCATCGTGGGAAACGTGTCTTTGCAGTCACACTTTCTTCTGTCTTGGTTACCGCACATTTATTAGAACACGTCTCCCTGGTCGAGATGAGGGTCACCAGCACCAGCCGCTTATTACTCCACGGGCTGCAGGTGCCACCAGCTATGCGAAATACTCATGTTTTTAACGTTTTATAATAACTATAACAATGTTGGTCGTTTCTCAAAACCGATATGTGAAAACTTAGATTTTGTGATGCTGATCACAGAAATATCTGGCACACTAACAGTTATAAAGAAAAAAAACATGTAAACCAGTGTAATCTGTGTAATCTCTTTCTATGTATATTTGAAAAAGAATGAAGATGTTACAGATTCTTCCTTTGCATCGCCCCCCAGTGGTAATCACTAAATACAAGAATAAATATGTATCTCTTTAAATATTGAACGATAAACGTGTGAAATGCATTAAATTACTTATGATATATATATATATATATATATGTTTTAACACATTTAAGAGTTACCGATAATGTACAATGATAGTCTTTCCCCCACGGATATCAATGACGTTTCATTATCAGAAGGCCATTCAGCTAATTAATGTTTTTAAATCTTTCACTTTAAGCTTTCAGAATTTTCGATGGCAGCAGAATAATTCCCCAATCAAACATTTTTCATTCCTAGACCTTATCAAGATGGCGAAACCTTGGGTTTTTAACCTTACAGGAAACACATCTTTTATGGCCTTGGGCTTCACTTCCGGTTTCCGGCCGGCTCCCGCCCCATGTAGCCATTTTACATTTCTGAACAAAAAAAGGGTGAGACAGAAAGGCACACAAGGAAATAGGGGAAATTCAGCTGCCAAAATAATAGTGATAATGTGGCGAAATGCTGGTGTGATGATTAAAGTATGAAAAAAAGCGAGCGGGTAAGGAGGAACACCGGCCGCGCCCTGCTTTAGAACAGAAAAGTAATAGTTAGCCAGCTAGCCGCGGGTAGCGATAGGAGCTGCCGGACCGAGAGAATCAATTCGGGAACAGGAAAGCAAGTAGCGGAGCGGCGGCTGACATGGCGAGGCCACACTGAGAAGTGCCGTGTGCGAGCGACGAGTGGCGGCAACGTAAAGCCAGGCGGACGGGACGTGTCGTGTCGTCGGGGTGTGGGAGAGCTTTCAGCCACGGTGAGTTTCCTCTTTGCCCCTCGCGGGGAAACGCGGCGCGCGCCCCGTTTGGCCGGGCTTCGCGGCCTGCGATGCAGCCGTTAGCGGCGAAATGACCGAGCCGCCCGCGCGCCCTCCGGCGAGTGCCGCTCTGTGCCTCAACTGCCGGCGGTTTAGCGGAGCCCGGCGCCCTTTTCAACATACAGCGCGGCCCGGCCGGGTTATATGTAACCTGGTTAACTGTACGCTGGATAGCTGGTTAAGCTAGATGCCTTCCGTAAGGGAGGGACCAGCACGGTTGGTAAATCATAGCCGCGTCCGTGTCGGTTCCACGGTCTAGTATAACCTGTCTCATCCAGCCGGTCTTCCCTTTATTCTCGCTGTCAGGGCGGTGATGTGTCAGGGCAGACCCCTGTCCGCCCTGTCAGACAGGATCGCTCCTTTCTTCTGAGTCTAACGCTTGTATGTCCAATCTGCTGTATTTTATCATTTTGATATCTCTGTAGCAGCAATATTTATACTCAGATTTAAATTTTTGGTGAAATTCAGGTTTGCTGCCATCGCTGACACATTATGGGGCAGCATTTTAAGTTGCTGTTCGCTGCATTGATGTTTTCCTTGTAACTCTTAAGGTGTTTGTCATTACACTTGATGTTTGGTGGGAACGTGTCCCGATTTCCCTTGATCGTACGCTTGTCACAGCGCATCGTCAGCCTGTCTGCACAGTTGCTGGCGTTGCTTATCCTCTGTCGGGGGGGGGGGGGGTCCCGTCGGCGCCCCCTCTTGGCCCGAGGGCGCGATCTGCTGTCTTTGTTCCGCTCCCGTGAGGGACCCTTTGGTGGTGGTGCTTATCACCGGGGTCACAGTCGTGGCTGTGGATGGCGCCATCTCCCCTGTTTCTGATTGATATTTAGCGGAGATCCTGAAATGAGCAAGATGAGAACGAGCTTTTTATTATAAGACATCACGGCAGCCCAGATTCTGGCAGGATAAGCAGAGAGACACTGCAAAGGGAGCAGAATAAACAAAATCAACTAGTGTGAATAAGTGTAGACATGGGAACAAATACAAAGTACACGTGTGACTGTGAGTGAGCAAAATGTGCAGGTGAAATAAATCAGATGTATATAAATGTATAACGTGGTTAAAGTTAAAGCTTTAAGAAATACTGCAGGAATAGAGGAACCGTAATGCCTGGCAGGCACAGCCTTGGGCAGCCCTGATGGCAGCCAGAATGCAGCACCCACAAAAATGTTAGGACCCTTATCCTAATGTTCCTTCACACACCTCGAAACAAGGGGTCCTCCTCTGTGCCAGATCTATTTCATGGACTTCAAGTGAGGTGTCGCTCACCATGGCCGAAAGCTTGACCAGAATTCTTCCCTCTGCCACCTCCTCCGGTGGGTCAGAGCTGATCTCCAGCGCTGAGCCGATCTTCTCGATGAGTTTCTTCAGTCTGCTGGTGTCTCTGAATTTCATGCTGCAGCTCAAGAGGGCAGTCTGCTCCTGCTAAGTACACTAAAGGATCTGAGCCTCCTATTGTAGCTCATTTCCTTCTTCGCCAGAGTGTCTCACCCCAGCTTGTTGTCCAAGGAGTCCCACTAGGCAGATGTAGGTCTGCACCATCTCGATGTCTGCACCATGGGGACAGGAGAGTCTTTGTCCTCATCACAGGAGTAAAAGAGAAAGATGGAATTTTTACGAAATGCAAAATTTTATTTACTTGACTTAAAGTCTGTTAGTGCTGAGCTTGGAATAAAGCTTTTAGCTGAATTTATTTTGATTCACACTTTTCTTCTCAATGGAAATGCTTTAGGACATTTTAAGTTTTAGTTGGAGGTTTCAGTGGTGCTTTAGTGGTGCGATGTAAACATTTTAGATTGCAACAAATATTGAAAGGTTACTGCGGCAACCACAACTTCTAATCATATTCTTTGTTTTCACTGCATCCTGAATTCATAACTGACTGCAGAGGAGCTGGATTCAGTGGGGGTGGGGGGACCCAGCACCCAGGGCTCATGGGAAAGGGCGGGGGGTCTTTTACTTTAAATATCTGCTTGGGAATGTTTAGAACTTGCAGTTTAGCTGCAGTTATCAGGATTGTGAAGTTTCCCATGCAGATGGAATGACGGGAATGTTACGTATGTTGCCGTTTGATGTTTGCAGGTGGCTCAGGTCTTTAAATGTATGTGAGACAGCAGTATGATTTTTCACATGAGTTTTTCTGTGTTGTGTAATATTAAATAATTTATCTTTTATGATGTTGTTCCAGTTATGTCCTCAGATTCTGCGAAGGGCATTTAGTGTCATTTGTGAGTGTTGAATTCCACGGTTTTTGGGACGCCTCTCTGACCATTCAGGTGTCTGTTATGTTTCTGGCTCTCACTGCAGGCATGTGTTTCTGTGCTGGTAAATGCTCCAGCTTTTAAGCACTTCTCTCTGGTTGCTGAGATGGCCATCTCATGTTTTATGTAATGCCGGCCTGTACTGTTCAGCAGGAAGCCACTGTACTGTGATGGTCAGCGGGGAATTTTATTGAAGTGCAGTAATGACCTTAGTGAGCTTTTTTTTATTGTTTGTAAAAGTTCCTGCAGATGCATGTATCTCCCTACTTGGTGTATCTATGCCTTGACTGAATGTACTTCTTCGTGGGTTTCTCCACTGGGTGGCGCAGTTCTGTGAGCACTGGGGAATCAGTGACACCTCAGGTCTGTCTGGCAGGGATGAGATTTTCGACAATGCTGGCAGTGAGTCTGTCTGCCGCACCGAGGGCTTCTCGCAGCACATAAGACTTGACCTAGGGCACAGTGACGTAGGTGTTTGTTAGCTTAAAGGGAAACCTAGCGAACGCTCGAAACACGATGGGAGCTTTTGCAGGCGCAGAAAGCCAGCCTTAGCAGCTATCGCCATGGTGACAGTTGACCCCATTTCCACAGGAGCCAGCCATGCCGTCCAGCGCCCGCACCGGGAGCCTGAAGGACCCAGAGGTGGCTGAGCTTTTCTCCAGGGATGACCCAGAGAAGCTCTTCGTTGACCTGCGGGAGATTGGGCACGGCAGCTTTGGGGCCGTCTACTTTGTAAGGCCTGTGGGGGGTCTGCAGGGAGGGGGCTCCTGCTCTGTATGTGACCCTGCATGTGGGTAAAGTCAGCCTGCTGATCCGTGAATGTGGCTGCCACTTCTTGCTTTCTCGCAGGCCCGAGACATCCGGAACAATGAGGTGGTTGCCATCAAGAAGATGTCTTATAGCGGCAAGCAGTCCAATGAGGTGAGCACGCACCCTGCAGGCTGGGAGTCTCCGTGCTGCTGCTGCTGCCACTTTTTGACGCCTTTCTGTCTCCATAGAAATGGCAGGACATCATCAAAGAGGTGAAGTTCCTGCAGAAGCTGCGTCATCCCAATACCATAGAGTACAGGGGGTGCTACCTGAGGGAGCACACGGCCTGGGTGAGTCCCATACCTCCTGGCATGTGCATGTGTGCGTGCGCGTGGTCTAACTCGCTCTTTCCCCGCACCAGCTGGTGATGGAGTACTGCCTGGGCTCGGCGTCTGACCTCCTCGAAGGTGAGGTGCTTTCTGAGCCGCTTCTCTTGGCTGTTTGCCGCCTTTCCCTTAGGCCAACGCTGGACACGTTTTTCAAATTTCACACAGTTCACAAGAAGCCTCTACAGGAAGTGGAAATAGCTGCTATTACCCATGGTGCACTGCAGGGCCTGGCATATCTGCACTCGCACAACATGATTCACAGGTGAGCCATCTTGATGGACACCCTGCAGTTGAATATCAAACTTTGATGAGGTAACCCTAACCCCACCCCCTACCACCCCCTCTACCCCTCCCCCAGGGATGTGAAAGCAGGGAATATCTTACTGACAGAACCTGGTCAGGTGAAGCTAGGGGATTTTGGCTCCGCCTCCATCGTTGCACCTGCCAACTCATTTGTGGGCACCCCCTACTGGTGAGCATCCCCTTCCTGGCAGGAGGGCGTGGCCTCTGACAGTTGGGGTGACATTTTGTCTGAGCTGTGTTGTGCCATACAAGATGCTTTTGAACAAAATCTGATCAGGTTCATTCATGCCTTCAGCACCTGGGCAGCTTGGTGGCCTTGACAGAGTTATTAATTTAAGGATTAATCCATTATTAATTCCTCAGGAGGCAGAATGTCTGTCTGTGTGTGTTTATGTGTATGCGCATTCTGACTCCTCCCTCTCACCCAGGATGGCTCCGGAGGTGATCCTGGCCATGGATGAAGGGCAGTATGATGGAAAGGTGGATGTCTGGTCGCTGGGAATCACCTGCATTGAGCTGGGTAAGAGGGCGTGTGGCATGCTCCCTTTCTCCATCTCCCTTTCTCTGTCTCTATTACTGTTACCCTGCTGTGGCGTGCTTCCTCTCTGTCTCCCTCTCTCCCTCTCCCTGTCTAACTACATGCTTTTTTTGCCAGCGGAGAGGAAGCCCCCCCTGTTCAATATGAATGCCATGAGTGCCTTGTACCACATTGCACAGAACGAAAGCCCCGTTCTGCAGTCCAACCACTGGTGAGCATGTCGATTCCCATCAGGTGGCGTCCCGATTTTCGGCTGCCTGTGTCTCCACTCTACATCTTCCTCTGCTGCTCAGGTCTGACTACTTCAGAAACTTTGTGGACTCCTGTCTGCAGAAGATTCCCCAAGACAGACCTACCTCTGATGTTCTGCTCAAGGTGTGTCACTCTCTGTCTGTCTCTCTCTTTGTCAGCCTGTCTCTCTCTCTCTACCCATCTGTCTCTGTCATTCTCCATCTATTTGTGTCTGTGTCCTGTAGAGAATGGAAATTTAACTACTTTGTTTAAACTTCCAGCATCGATTCCTGTGCAGAGAGCGCCCCCTCTCAGTTGTATTGGACCTGATCGCGCGCACAAAGGACGCCGTGCGTGAGCTGGACAACCTGCAGTACCGGAAGATGAAGAAGATCCTGTTCCAGGAGACGCCCAATGGGCCGGCGCCGGAGGGCGGTGAGGAGGAAGAGGTATGCAGCGGGTTCGCCCTCTTCTGACCGTGTGAGGGGGGACATTTCCATGTCTAAGCGCCCCTCCCCCCTGTGTCCGTGTCCCCCAGGAGGCGGAGCCGTACCTGCTGCGGACGGGCACCATCAACAGCATGGAGAGCTCGCACTCAGTCCCGTCCATGTCCATCAGCGCCAGCTCCCAGAGCAGCTCGGTGAACAGCCTGGCGGACGGCTCTGACGACAGCGGCGAGATGGCCATGATGCAGGAGGGCGAGCACACCGTCACCTCCAACAGCTCCATCATCCATCGGCCCACCGTGAGTCCCCACCCCCCCATTACACGCTCAGCATGCCCTGCAGCACCTACTTGCCGTGACACCCGTATCCCCCTCACACCTCCACAGGGTCACGACAACATCTACGATGACCCATACCAACCCGAGATGGACACACAGCAGCAGCAGCAGCAGGCGTCATCTGCGGCTCGCCGACGCGCCTACTACCGGAACCCGGACCACTTTGCCACCATCCGCACCGCATCTCTGGTAGTCATAGCAACAGCCCCCCCGTGTGACCTTTGTCCTGTGGCATCTCTGTGACCCCATGGTAACTCTTGTGTCGTCCCCTAGGTGACACGGCAGATCCAGGAGCACGAGCAAGGTTCCGCGCTGCGGGAGCAGATGTCGGGCTACAAGCGCATGCGGCGGCAGCACCAGAAGCAGCTGATGGCGTTGGAGAACAAGCTGAAGACCGAGATGGATGAGCACCAGCTGCGGCTGGACAAGGAGCTGGAGACGCAGCGGAGCAGCTTCGCCATGGAGAGCGACAAACTGGGCAAGAAGCACCAGGCCATCCTAGAGAAAGAGGTAAGCCAGCAGTCCAGGACTCGGGGTTGGTGACCCACCGCCGCCTGCTGACCATCATCTCGTATCTGCAGACAAAGGCTGCACTGGCGGAGGAGAAGAAGTTCCAGCAGCACATCCTGACCCAGCAAAAGAAGGAACTCTCCACCCTGCTGGACTCCCAGAAGCGGCAGTACAGGCAGCGCAAGGAGCAGCTAAAGGAGGTACAGAGGTGCAGGTCTGGCTACTGCTCTCTTTGATCCAGTCAGTCTGACCTGACCGTATGTCTGTGCCTGTGTGTGCAGGAGCTGAGTGAGAACCAGTCGACCCCGAAGCGGGAGAAGCAGGAGTGGTTGGTTCGGCAGAAGGAGAATCTGCAGCAGGTGCAGGCGGAGGAGGAGGCAGGGCTGCTGCGCAGACAGAGGCAGTACTATGAACTGCAGTGTCGACAGTACAAGAGGAAGATGCTGCTGGCCAAGCACAACCTGGAGCAGGATCTGCTCAGAGAGGTATGCTGGACAGTGGCCAGCAGGGGGCATGGTGGTGAAGGCTCCGTGTAAGTCTGAATGCATGTACTTGTCTCCCAGGACCTGAACAAGCGTCAGACGCAGAAGGACCTGGAGTGCGCCATGCTGCTGCGGCACCATGAGTCCACACAGGAGCTCGAGTTCCGGCAGCTGGGCCTGGTGCAGCGTACGCGTGCCGAGCTGATCCGCACGCAGCACCAGACTGAGCTCACCAACCAGATGGAGTATAACAAGCGGCGTGAGCAGGAGCTGCGGCAGAAGCACGCTGTTGAGGTGCGGCAGCAGCCCAAGAGCCTCAAGGTGAGACCGGCGTGGGTTGTATGTGGGGCAGGGAATATAATATGGGTGTGGACATGGGGTTGAGTCTCTGATGTAATGTGATGGGAGGGGTGTAGGGCGGAGACTGTGATGTGGGTGGTAGGACAGGGGTGAGGACTATGATGGTAAAGTGACAAATTCGCTGAATCATAATTTCTATTCAGTCCAAAGAACTGCAGATCAAGCGGCAGTTCCAGGACACGTGTAAGATTCAGACGCGGCAGTACAAGGCGCTGAGGAACCACCTGCTGGAGAGCACGCCCAAGTCGGAGCACAAGGCCGTCCTCAAGCGGCTGAAGGAGGAGCAGACGCGCAAGCTGGC
>JAODJX010000048.1:4443640-4455015 GCA_026776945.1 Isichthys henryi | reverse complement strand
AGGTGGGGTCTTACCAAGGAATTATATAATCGTAGCATCACCTCCCTTGACTTAAACTCCACACACCTAGAGATGTACCCCAACATCCTACTGACCTTTTTTTCTTGCTTCCCCACACTGGCGAGAATGGGACATGGAAGCATCAACATACACACCGAGGTCTTTCTTATAATCAGCTACCTTTATTTCAGTGGAAACCATAAAATATCTGTACTTAGACGGATAGAGACCATCTATGCTGCATGTGCCTGATTTCAAGCGAGGTTCAAGTACAAGACTCCCTTTGGTGAATGAGTCAATGAGTGTAGCCATTACATTAAGCCACTATTAAAATCATTTCAAAATGTGTTCCACTGCTGATTAATATGGTCATTAGCTCTGTTATACATGGGGCAGTATGTGGCTCAGTGGGCTAAGCCTGTGTGTCTGTGATCAGAAGGTCCCCAGTTCAAATCCTGCTTCAGCACATCTGTGGGTCCTTGAGCAAGACCCTTTACCTCCAGCTACCTGGGCATTGCAACAGGTGGCTACAAAGAGCAAGTTGGGGGAAGCATAAAGAGGCCAACTTTACTCATTTTATTTCTTAGCATGAGCCTTGACCACGTGCACAGTCTGCAAGTGTCTCTGGTAACTCCTGGTTTTCTCTGGGACCAGGTTTCACCACCTTGACGTACCTGCGTGTCCACGCTCAGAAGCACCACGGCCAGGAGTGGAAGGAAAGCGAGGGCCAGAGGGGTGGTTTTGGGGGTACCGGTCCTGGGGGTGTTCTACTGTGCCAGTTGTGCGGGGTGCAGTGCAAGACCCCCACACAGCTGCAGGGTCACATGGGCACACACCGCACAGCCCAGAGCGACCCACAGGCTGCCACCAGTCCTGTGCCACCCACCACCTCGCCCCCCAGCAGCACCGTGTCCCTCAGCGCATGCGGGAGCACAGGTGTCGTGGGACTTCTGGTTTCGGACTGCTCTGGGATCGCCCCCCAGCCTCACAGCTAGCGGGGCTGGGGGGGTGGAATGGGATGACAGAGAAAAACAGGAGGGTGAAGCAAGTCACTCACTGAAGATCTGGGCAGAGGTGTGTGCACACTCACAGCTGAAGGGCCGGCTGGCGCGGAGGCACACGCACGGTGTCTTTGACATGAGCTGTGTTCTTCATTCTGCACTCCCACCATTCTCCTCCGTAGGCTGAGATATTCTATTCCACAACGTGAGGGTCCTTCTCCTTTACTGTTGTTGCCTTTCTTTTTTTTTCACTTTTGGATCCAGACTCAGCCAGTTAGCGTAGCATAGCATAGCAGATCTCGCCGGCCCGTCCATGAGCCTGCCAATGCGAGGACATCACTGGAGCCCGGTGGCGGTAGTGACGATTGAGATGGAGCCGTGCTGGACGATACGGACTCGATCCTACATTTGGACCAAACCTGTTCTCTCGGGAAGGCTTAACAGGCAGATCTCTGGCTGATGTTCTTTCTAATAAATATTTGGTAGGTAACTCATTGGTCTACTCACACACAAAGTTGCATTAGGACGACTTCTTATTGAAAGAGACTGCTTCCCCCGGAGAGGTTACCAGTTGATAACCAGGTAGGGCTTTGTCAAACGTAGTGTAACTGACTTTTTAATATATATACCTGTATATATTTTAATGTAGCGTCTGGATTTTTTTAATGTCTTGTACTTCGTCACTGACTGGTTGAGGGTTGCTCCCAGCTACGATGGTAATGGTCTACTGGGAGAAGAAGAATATACAAATAGGCGTTAAAATATTTTTAAATACAGTACATGGTACCAGGAAGCCCTCGCTTCATTTTTCAGTCATTAGCAGTGGCAAAAAAAAAAACAGAATCTGAGAGTGAATTTGATCAGATCTGTATTCAATGTAATCTGTCCACCTCTGTTGAAATACTTTACTGGGTTGCTGACCGGTACTGTGCAGTACTATTTTATCCTGAGCTACTCTACACTATCATTACCAGTAAATTGAAAACACGTAAGACCTGCATAAATTTACCACATGTCTGTATGTACATACAGATTTAAGCTATTGTCAGTTGCCTCATACAGTCATTGTTCTTATTGATGCTAATTTGTTAGCCTTAAGTTAAAATGAGCAGAAAAGTTATATTGTGAACGTGTGTCAGGATGTGTGACATTGGTTCATCTGTACCTGTTAACGCTTGTTTAATGCCACTCCAGTGTTTGTGTTGCTATAATATTATGTATTAATCCCTGTATATATGAACCCTGCATCAATAATAATAACATTTACACTGGTTTGGGTGTCTGGCTGCATCCTTGCACAGAATCACGATACCGGATAACCGATCAAGGTTGCACCTTCGTTGACTGCCTTGTTCTGCGTCCAGTGAATCACGCAGCATCACGGCGGCGTGTTACCGGGTGAAACGCTTTATGCAGGAAGAAAATATTTTATGTAGCACTGCATTTCCCCAGATGTGCCTCCGTTTCACCCAAAAGGCAAAATAACGCGGTAATCCTTTTCCAAACACTTCTGCGATACACGGAACCCTGCCAATTTGCCTCCATTGTTTATATCGGAGGAACCCCTCCCCCACCGCTGTTCTTTAATCTTTCGCTTTTTTTCCCTCCATCCCCCCCAACTTCTCCTCCCACCATCACTCTCCCTCATATGCTGTCGGCCACTCTTGCACACAGCTGATTTCGAGGGCGTCCCGGAGATGAGTGTGATGAAATGAAACACTAGTCGCGGATCGCCTGCACGAACTGCTGCCGGAGTGGGGCTGTCTGTACGTGCGTCTGCACCCCGTCGCAGTACGGACGCATCGCATTTGCAATTTATGCAGTTTCGTGTAGTTTTTATAGGTATTCAGATGGAAGCGGCTCGACGTTTTCTACGGTAAAAAAAAGTAGGTCATAGGGACCGTAACTTGCTATCCAGAGGATGTCTGCTTATAAAGCAGGATAAGATCTTTCTAAAATAACTAAGGGCACTTAGCGGTACCCGGGTCATCTGCTGCGGGTATATAGTATTTCTGTAAGAGTCTTGCTCTGACTGGAACAACGCGAAACTTGCTCGAGGCTAGTGCTAGATGCTAACAATGCGATAATCACTTTAAATATCAGACTAAACTGTCCGTTTCGAGCGTCCTTTTGACAATGGCGTGACTGGCTTGTAAAACCACCAACATGGATGCTCTGGAGCATTTCTTCAGCCGCGCCGTCCGCAGATGAGTGTGCTGTGCCGGGCGTTAGCTAGCGGCCATGGCACCGGCTAGCTAGCTGGCTCCGTGGAGCCCGATTCAGGCCGGCCGGCTGCCCGTGCGGCGCCGCAGACACAGACTGTGCCTTTCGGGGAGTGTCTCACCCTGATAAGCCGTGTGGCGACTTTTAAAGGACCGTGGATGTGCCATTCGGCTACCTCGCAAGGCTAACTAGCGTTAGCAGTGATGGGCCATTGTTTACATCCGCTGCTTTAGGCTGAGCGGCTAAGCCGCAGCAGACGGCCGTCTTGCAGAAAGGATCGACGAGCCCCAGCATCGTTTTATCGCTTGTAATGTACAAAACGTCGGCGTGATTTGATCACTGGCTATTTAAAATGGCGTTTCACGGTACCAGCCACCAGTCTGTTTGCGGCAACTTGTTTCCGGGGGCTGATTTAGGCCACAAATACTTCTGCGTCAACTCTTCGACCGGCACTACCTCGGCGGGCCTCAGCGCCACCCCGAGCTCGAGTGGGCCCGCTGCGCCAGCCGGAACTCCTCGCCACCCGGCTGCGCTAGGGGGAGGTACGGGGGGAGGAGCCGCTGTTCCACAGCCCCATAGCAACACCGCTAGCGAGGTGCCGAGCCCCGCTGAAATGGAGCCAGATCGACCTATTGGATATGGGGCTTTTGGTGTGGTTTGGTGAGTAAATCGAGTATCCAAATAAATTTAAATCTCTACGTGCAAATGGGTTCTCCATCTGACCTCATTGACTCATTTGTGCAAGTGTGTTTTGCATGATCTTATCTTATATGTGTCCCAGGATTTAAGAACACTGCAATATTACTATGAACACTTCTTCCCCCAGGTCAGTGACAGACCCCCGAGATGGGAGGAGAGTGGCTCTGAAGAAGATGCCTAACGTCTTCCAGAACCTGGTGTCTTGCAAGAGGGTCTTCAGGGAGCTAAGGATGCTTTGCTTCTTCAAACATGATAATGTGAGAATTTGGGCTCTGTGCCATATACAGAAAGGGGGTAAACAATACAGAGAAATGCAGAACAGCATGCTGTAATGTGCTGTGTGTTTCTGGGTATCTCTGTAGCTAGAATGTATACAGCTTAAGAGCTGCGTGTGCAGCCAAGTAAGGGTGTAGATATGACTGTGCTATTTCTGCAGGTTCTGTCAGCCCTTGATATTCTTCAGCCTCCCCAGATTGACTGCTTTGAGGAAATGTATCCTTTGCTGAGAAGACCTCTTCCACGTTTCTATGTCCTTTTCCTTGTAGTTTTATTTTTGGTATATTTTTCTTTCCACGGTCCCTCAAAGTTTCCCCATCCTGGCATCTTGGGTCATATTTTGTACGCAGCGGCAGTGTGTTTCCTTCACCTAGACCTCGCAGCTATGTCATTACGGAGCTGATGCAGAGTGACCTCCATAAGGTCATTGTGTCCCCACAGCCGCTCACCACAGACCATGTGAAAGTTTTCCTTTACCAGATACTCAGAGGTGAGGCGATACACAAAGCCTTTGAGGGTTTATCAGATCCACTTGGTTATTTGGGAGATAATTGAGTGCAGATTTAAATGTGTCAAGTCTGCTTTATTTCGCTGAAAGTGACATTTGTGGGTTTTTAATCAGGTTGAACTTGGAGCAGCAGTTTTGGGTTTATGAGCCAGTCTCTGGTTTGGGGTTAAAAATAAACCAGAAATAGGTCACTGCTATATTATACAATAGAATTCTTCATCTGTCAGAATAATTGCCTGACCTTCTCAGACATTAAGATTGAAGTCCTGTTCAGAACTCCATTTTAAGCTGAACCCAGAATCCATTATCCCTCTACTGCAGTGGTTGTGTGTGAATCATTGTTTAAGTGATGTTGAGTAGTTTCTGAAAATAAGTGCATCTTGTGATCATTTAATATGGTTCTTGGTGACGTACGGAAATCAAATGCTATAAAGCATACTACTGGATTCCATGACTTTGTATGTGAAATCAATCGAGGCCACATCCTGTATAGTATGCAAGTGACGTTAATGGTGATGCTACCTTGGTCCCCAGGGCTCAAGTACCTGCACTCTGCTGGAATCCTGCACAGAGACATTAAACCTGGGAACCTTCTGGTCAACAGCAACTGTCTTCTAAAGGTATTGTTCTCTGCATGACTCCGCTATTGTCCTGCACAACACACCCTAAAACTTAATTTTGAGAGTGTGGGAAAACACTCTCCTGAGTGTCTATATAGTCACTTAGCCGCTCTGTTCTAGATGCTATAATGGGGTCCTCGTTTCATGCAGTCATCCTACTGACTGACATACAGTGGTAACTATAGATTTATATTGAGTGTAAACTCAATGTCATGTCAACCCTACTGTAACTCACATTCCTGTTTTGTAGTGAAATGTTATTTCCCAAACCGTCCTGTGGTCTCAGATATGTGATTTTGGACTGGCCCGGGTGGAAGAACCGGACCCATCTCGTCACATGACCCAGGAGGTGGTGACACAGTACTACCGGGCCCCGGAGGTCCTTATGGGCAGCCGGCACTACAGCGCAGCCATTGACGTCTGGTCTGTGGGCTGCATTTTCGCTGAGTTGCTGGGACGGCGTATCCTGTTTCAGGCCCAGACCCCCATCCAGCAGGTACTTCACAGGTTGGGCTGGGGTGTGGGTGGGTCCCTTGGTTTGTAATGATTTAGTAAACAAAAATACTGGGAGTGTGCCAATGGTGAAACCCCTTTAGTGTATGACATGCCACATGCAGCAGTTCACTTTCCTGCTGAGTCTTCATGATGCCAAACCCCCCACCCCCCACCACCTTAGCTGGACCTCATCACAGATCTTCTGGGCACACCCCCTTTGTCTGCCATGGCATCCGCCTGCGAGGGGGCACGGGCACATATCCTGAGGGGCCCCCAGAAACCGGTGAGTGACACACACACACCCTAAGCCCCACGGCTCTGCTTACTGTGGAATGTTATGGATATCCAGTTGGGACACATCTGACGTAGATGTGATCCTGTGTTCTTAAGATTGAAGATCTTTCACTGGCTTGTGCAGAAAGCATGTTAGCCTATTTACTCAGACGAATAGGCAAGAAGTGTAGTAGTGAAGAAGTTCTGACACGTACTCCCCCCCCCCCCTTCCTCCTCAAGCCTTCTCTGTCAGTCTTGTACATGCTGTCCGATGGTGCTACCCATGAAGCCGTTCACCTGCTGTGCCGAATGCTGGTCTTTGATCCAGTGAGTAATTAATTAGCTGGGTTTAAATGCTTTTGTGAGTGGGGTTGTTCAGCTCTACTTTGGGGCTTTGGAGGTATGACACTGCATGGAAGTTTCACTGCCTCGAATGTTATCAGCTCCTTTGCACTCTTCTTTCTTTAAATCTGTCTACACGCTCCGCAGGTCCAAATCGCGTTAATCCTGGTCCTGACTGGTCATTGTACCATCCTCCAGGCCAAGCGAATTTCCGGCAGTGACGCCCTATCGCACCCCTACCTGGATGAGGGCCGACTGCGCTACCACACCTGCATGTGCCAGTGCTGCTACTCGGTGCCCAGTGGACGGGTCTACACGCGTGACTTTGAGCCGTCGGCCGAACGGCCCTTTAGCCACAGCTACGAACAGAGCCTGCTCTCCGTGTGGCAGGGAAAAGGTGCGTGGGCCGCGCTGCTGTCTGAACCATAGGGCCTCAGCCTTCCTAACACTTGTATGTCTCCCCCCCCCTCCTCAGAGCTCATCCATCGCTTCATCACAGAGCACCAGCAGGGCAAACGTGTCCCCCTGTGCATCAACCCCCAAAGCGCCGCCTTCAAGACCTTCATCAGGTAAGGAGGGGGCAACACCTGTTTCCGCAGCAGCATCACATTATCACCCATGAAGTCTCCGGCCATGGTGAAACCCTTCTCCTGTCAGTATGCTTATGGGGGGGTAACGCTCTGTCCTTTTACAGGTCCACTGCTTGGCATTCCTCCAAAGTATCCAGGAAAGAGGAGAGATGAAGGGGGCAGTTAGGGAGCAGAGGAGTGGGAAATGATGATCAGAAGGATGGATGTGAAATAAGACGGTAACTGCTTTTTGTGCTGCTTCTGCCATGAAAGTGCACAGCTCACTAAACGGACAAGCTCAGCATCTGGACTTGGAACTGAACCGAGTGCAGGGACGCCAGGGCCAGCGTGCCAGAACTGGAGCGCAGTGCTGGGGCCACTGGCCACTCTCTGAACTCCGCTTTGACCCCCTTTACTCGCTGAAGTGTGATTTGTAAGCAACCTGTGCTGTGAGCGGCACAGTCCTTTGTTATGCTGTGTGCTGCTGTACCTGCCGCCTGTGCGTCACCCCATGGCCATCTGGCATGTGACGTGGAAGACCACGACACGGCCGTGCTTCCATGTGCTGTGCTGATGTTTCAGGGCTGCATTTCTCCATCTCTGCTTTCTGGCTCATTTCACTGATTAAATTTGCCACTCGTTGAGAGATGTACTGTTTTGAGAAAGGCACTCTCTAAATCTGTGTGACAGATTTAAAGGGGAAGTTTTTAAAATGGAGCATTGGGGAGTGGCTGATCACTGGTGTTCACTGTGCTGACATGCATCTGAGGGTCCTGTGGCTCATTCTTAACACTGTTTAGTTGACTTGGCGTAACTTGTCAAGCCATCTTGTATCCTGGAGTGAGACCTCTGCTAGTTTGGTTTTTATAATACGTTTTCTTTTGCTCTCTAAATTTAGTTGTAGGCTATGGTTGTGGCCCATGTGTTTTAATGTTAAATTATACATTCATGTAATCAAAGTCCAATGAAAGCATTCTGATGTAATGTGCTGTTCGTATTATTTTGCTGACATATATTGAACTCCGTTCGGTATACGGAGGTAACATTTAATTTGTGGTGTGTGTGTGTGTGTGTGTGTGTGTAAAGCATAGGAGAACATACAGCACAAAACTGCTGTGAATCTTGTCATTACCTCAAAGCTCACGGGATCAAACAAAAAACCTCCAAGGAGACTGGCTTGTATATGCAATACTGGTCTTGTTCTGTACTGTACTGTAATATACGCTGTGCTGAGCTACACTGTACTGTAAGGCTTCACTCTCCCTGACGCTGAAGATTAGAGGAGCCACAGTGACAACAGGGAGCCCGCAGGGGGAAACGGGTGGATGAGATGATGGAAAATGCTGCTGACTGTTCGTTTGTGGCCTGGGTTACAGGGCTCCTCTTCCCCATTGCAGAATTTGGGCCAGGTGCACATGGCTGTCCGCAAATGCGCCTGGGCGAGCTAACCTGTTTATTAAGGACCTTACTAGCCATCATCAGCTGGTGGGGGATTGAGGAAATTTTGCATGTCATGCTGCTGTGAAAACAGCACTGAACTCCATTCCCCACCAGAGGGGGTTATGGGTAAAGTGTTCTGATACTGAACGCAAACATTTTATACAACTACCCTTCTTCAGAAGGATCTCCTAACAGTTTAATTTGGCAGGTGTGCAATTGGAGTTTTAGCTATGAACCTTCTATAGGATGTGATTTAATTATTTCAGATATTTGTACATTTTTTTTGTTAGTTTTAGTTTGTCTGTGAATCTGTAATTTCAGTTTTGTGAGCAGTTTTGATTTTGATTGGTTATCCTACTTTGATATTTTGTATGTGGGTGGGGTGGGGGGTGAGCTCAGAAGAAGATGGGAGAGTGTGTGTGTGTGTGTGTGTATGTGTGTATGTATGTATGTATGAGTGGGGGGGAGAAGGAAAGTGGCATAAAGGAGGGACTCAAGTTTTAGAAATGACGCTAGATGTGACACTTTTTGTTCCCTTGAAGAACCTGATAGTTGTGTTAAAATTATGATTCTGATAATGAACACTGTTTTTAAATGTTCTTGATATTTTCTGTCTTGCCATGTAAACATTGTTTTGCTTGTTTTATCAACAAATACTTGAATTTCTTAAGGAAAGGATTACAGAGTGAAGTAGTGAATAAAAAGAATAGACGGTGAAGACTTTAAGATGAGTTTCTTGATTCTTGTGTCCAGCAGTTCCAGTCCTGGTAAGGTTTGGGATGCCCTAATGGGGTGTTGGCACATCCACTGTGGAAATGAGATATGTGGTCCCAGTACACAAATGAAGCATGTGTCCTGAGTATAGAGCTTCTCCATAAGTGAACTCATTAAATCCCAATGACATTACCAGAGGTGCAAATGAAGAATCTGCTCAACCGTGGTAGGGGGGAATTCCCCTTGGTATTAGCACCAAAAGGGTGGCAGGAACGGGTGACTCACTAATGGTTCTAGTGGCAAGGTGAGTAGTAGAGATTTTGTTTTTTGCAGCGTCATACCTGTGCTGCCACATATATGGTACCAAATCGACCCCCGACCGTGACACCGCACCAGGTAAACCCTCCTCAGGGTTCCCCGCCCCCGTCTAGCCGCACTCACCTGCTCTACTCACCCGTCTGTGTTCGGTCGACACATGTGATACAGTCCTTTACGATGTAGCGTCTCTTGTTGTGGACACGTTTATAATGTAATAATGTAAATTATTGCTTTGGGCATGCGGGCAGTGGTGGCTTAATGGTTAGGGACGCGGAGTCGTAGTTCAAAGATTGCAGGTTCGCATCCGCAACCAGCAAGACACCACTAAAGTACTCTGAGCAAGGTACTGCTCCCCGGGTGCTGAGTTAGCTGCCCCCTGCTATGTCACATATGGGGGAGAACACATTCTGTTGTGTGCTGTGTCAACAATGACAAATAAATTATAGATATTGTTAGGGGGTCATCAAGATACAATGGTTGATTAATACCTCACGATATAAGCTTGCAATTCCGGGAATAAGCATTGACCGCGCAAAGCCGAGCTGAGGTAATTCCTTAATCATACCAGTACAGGAGAGTGTGCACGCCCACAAATAGCGAATAGCCAATCGCCAATAGGCCAATCTCATCAGGTCACTTCATTTTAACTTTTAATTGGATAGGCCAATTGTCAGTCAATGCGACGACCAAAGAGGAAAAAGAGGCGCTGTTGTCGCCATCCCGTTAACCCAATCGGCTGCTGGTTGCTAGGAGCGGCGGCGTATATTTGAAAGTAAAATAAATCCAATTTGGACACCGAGGGTGCAGCAGAGGAGGGGTGTGAGGGAGGCGGTCACACTCTGACTGCAGTCAAATATATATATATATATATATGTGTGTGTGTGTGTGTGTGTACGGAGTATAGGTACATTTCCAGCACGCATAATCAACGGTTGTTCTAGCTCGCTGACTCTTTAATGCAGTTAACTTTCACCCCAGTTGGGAGAGAGGGCGCTACAGTCATCCCCAGCCGGGCCGTATTGACGTCTCCTGGTTCTCCCTTATTCTAAAGCGGCGAGCCAGGTCAGAGTATTAAGCCAGGTTAAGCCCCGACGCGAGGTACCGACGCCCCCGTTATCATTAAGTCCATCGGTTGACATCGGTGAGCCCTTTTCGGGTGAAAAGGAAGCGGCTCTACAGCGGAGCGGCCGTCGTCACTTAGGCTCGGCATTGGATGAAGCCCCCCCTCTCGGCATTCACCCCCCCACCTCATTTGTTAGCTAAACGACGGCGGCGGAAGGGAGGGGAGAGAGGAGAGAGAGAAAAAGCAGGGCATGCTGCCGTGAGCCGCGTAGACGGATGGGCAGCCCGGAGGTGCTTGCTTTAGCATCGCGTGGGGGTACAACACGGCCTCGAGCGTGTGAATAAATAACATTTAAACCGAAATAACAGGCAGCGAAAATACATCAGCGCGGGGCCGCGCGCGGAATATGCGCGTGCCATCAAAGCGGCCGGCCGAAGCGCGCGCGCTGTGCGGCTGCCGGATGCAGAAGCCCGATCGATAACGGAATGGTGGCGACGGGCCGGACGGACATGGGCAGAGGAGCCTAAGCGCCGAATCAGCACCGAGAGCTGGCGAAGAGCGCTAAGGAGCTGCCGCACAGAGCCGCAGCCGGACGCAGCGCGCTTTAAGCAGACCTCCCGTCGGCTGGCGTTTTCCCGAGCCGCTAAGGATTCCCGGTCCAAAACAAAAGGTAACGGCGATTTCAGTTAAAACGGCAGCCCACGTGGATAGCCTCGGGTATAGCCGGGAGTCCGAAAGCTGTTGGCCAGTGCCCGGTTCTGATGGGCCGTGGAGCGTATGCCCCGGTGCCGCTGTCCCCGTACATGCAGACCCCGTGTATACCCCACCCCCCAC
>JAODJX010000048.1:4426806-4438228 GCA_026776945.1 Isichthys henryi | reverse complement strand
CGCCGCCCCCGGCGGGGGGGCGCGCGCGGCGGGGCGGGGGGGGGCGGCGGGGGCTGCTTTTAGATTAGGATCTCTGGTAATGTCAGGTGCTATGAGGAGAGTAGCCCCTCCCCATTCCTGTTGACCATAAACAGCCATTCTTGGGCGGCCGCGTCTGCTCCACCTTAAAGGTCTGGGCCATCTGGTTGCGCCCCCAATGTCCTGCAGGTGGGGGGCTGGTTGCCATTGAGTTGTGCTCAGTCCTGTTATTCCAATCGCCTGTCATGCTTTTAATTCTCTGATGGCTGAACTGCTCTGCATGCAGGCTTGCATGCGAGTATAATTTAACCAGATAAATTTCAGCCTGAATCAAGCATCACAATAACCTAAGCTGAGACTCCACACCTCGCCTGTCTGTGTGTCTGATCTGCTTTGCGTTTGTTTCCTAACGAAGTATCAGGGGCAGCGATGCGCCCTTCTGCTCATTTGCTTAGATATCACCTGTGAGCCTCTCTCTCTTCCTTTCTCTCTTTCCCTCTCTCTCTCTCTCTCTCTCTCTCTCTCTCTCTCTCTCTCTTCTTCTCTCAGTACAAGCAACAACACACTCTCCTTCACAAAGTTAACGGATGTCTAATGCTGGTCACTTTCTTCATCTGCCGAGTCCTCCTCTTCCCCTACCTCTACTACGCTTACAGCAGGTACGTCCTCACTCCTCTCTCGCTGTCTCTCTCCATCTTTCTCCCTCTCCCCACATGCCAGGCTGGTGCCTGTGGGATTGCACCCGTGATTCAGCCCGCTGTGACTGGGCCGGGTTGCTTCAGATTTGACTGTCCTCTGGCCATCATCAGACTGATCAGTGTAGATGTTCCCTCCTGATTTCAGGGTAGAGGTGCAGATGTTGGTGTTGGTGTAGCTCCACTTACCCCAGGGGGTCGGGTTTCCAGAGTCGTTGGTTCAAGGTCGTCTCTGCCAGCCATGTTGCTTCTCTCCTCCAGATACGCCTCCATTCCTTTCTACATGGTCCCGCTGATGGTGCCCTGGCAGTGTAACCTGGGTGCGGCTCTCCTGATGGCCCCCCAGGTCTACTGGTTCTCCCTCATCTGCCGGGGGGCCTTTCGCCTCTTCACCAGGGGCCCGCGGACCCCTCCGTCAGCCCCTTCCGCCATTGCAAAGGTTGACTTGGACGGCAGTACCACCCAGCTGGCACCTGCCAATGGCTATAGCCCCCAGGAAACAGAGAGAGAGACTGACACACACTGAGGGGATTTGGGGTTGCGGGGGGGGAGAGATTCAGATTGGGGAGGGGGGTTGGTGACTTGAGATCTTGGCAAGGGAATGTATTATACTGCTTTGTTTGAATATTTACTTATTGTACCCTGTACCGAACTATGAAGGGTTAGTCTTGCACTGAATTATGGGTTGGGTGGGTGCCGTGTGTGAGACAGCATGGACTTCTGCCTAGCTGGACAGCAACACGTCACATACCCAGTGTATGATTTTAAAGCATCAGGCATAGCAATGTATCATGTACAAGTTAGAGCGACTTCGAGCTACCAAATGGACAGTCAATGTTTGAGCGCGATGCCGATCATCTCCTGTGACTCTGACAGGGCTGCGGCCTGCGCCTAGAGCTCCATATTACCCCAAGACCCCCAACCTGGCCGCATGCCCTCTGCCTTTGGCCCGCCGGTCACTCCTTCAACTTTGTGGTTTCCGCACAACGACTACGAAGACTGCAGAATTCCCACAGACATGAAATGTAACGCGTTGTACATAGTCACTTGTGTCTTTACGTGCGTCACCTGTTAGTTTTATTTATGAGAAAGATCCGTCTATTTTGTTTAATTTATTCATATTTTATTTATTTGTAGTTTTATTTATTTATGGATTTCTTTAGTACGGGTAGTCATTGTTAATTTTAGGTGCCGGTTTTCCCAGCGTGTGTCTCGGTGTGAGGGCTGACCAAGCAGAGTCGTGTGGATCCTCACACCTCTCTGCCCTTTAGGCCCCGAGTTCTATGTCGCTCATAAGCTATATCCACAGCTGTTATCTACCGCTGGAAGATGACAGCTGGGCGTTGAATTCTTTCGTTCCCTCCCATCGAGTGAGTATAGTCGGTACCAATGATCATGGCCGCTGTTGTGCAAGCAGGGCCTTCAGTATAATGCAGTATTATGTAGCTTAGAGGGCGTGTGTTGCTGCGGTCCATACAGGCCGCAATTACAGTACCAAGGCGTAGCGTCAGGAGCCCGCGGCGGGGACGCCGTTAGCTTAGCGCAGGGTCCCCTTACACGCTATACCGATTTCCTCTTTCTTTCATATTGAAATGTCTTCATTTTGCTGTTCATGCGGTACAATGTTCCCAGACCCCAGTGTGACCTTTCAAAGCTTAAAAAAAAAAGAGAGAGAAAAAAAAAAGTTGTTAATCACAGCTGCTGTACTATATGTTACAATATATCAAATGCCAAGTTGGGCAAAAGCGACACCCTGGGAGCAAGGTGAGGTGTGTCATGTGCGTAGTGTGCTGTCCTTCATTACACGGCACTGTGTTGTACTGCACATCCTACAATACTGCACGATAACGTAAGGATGATACTGTACCTTTGATTCAGGGAAAACAACACTTCCCAATTTTACCAGTTGCTATGGTACTGGAAAATGTTATTAAAACTATTTAAACACGCATATTGTAACTTCTATAACTTGTTTATTTAAGTATTTATTTACTTTGGAGCATTAGAATGTACATATTTATACATATATAAATGATATATATTGTATCTGGTTTTGTTGCTGTTGATTGCTACCTACAGGCTGTTCTGTATCTCATATAATCTTGGCTAAAATATACTCCTGTCCTCTCTCTGTTAGTCTAAGCTCGTTATTGCGTCCGTGGGTGCGGCCGGGACCCAGGCACCCAAAGACCTGCTCATACAGCCCAGGCCAGGACTCTGGCTGCTCTCTGGCAACATAGTAGAGTCCTCCTCTTTTTCTGCTGTCCCAGTCCTTTTTCATATTATTGACTTTTCTAGCCCCTTGACAAACGCTATTGTATTTCTGCAGGATCGGTGCCTTTGTCCCACAAAAAAAAAACACTACATAAATCATTAATGCCACACCCCGGCTTTGCTTAACTGCATTTAAACCTGGCATTTAACACTCATTCCAAGAAATAATTGTGAATAAAGAAAATGTAAATATTGAAAATGTACTCAAAGAGTTAAGCACCAGGAAGTGATGATCCGATTTGGATGTAATTTGGTACACGTGCAGAGCAGTGATGGGTATGTAAATGATTCGATTTGCAAGGAGCTGCCACGTCTAGTAACCAGACACAGAGGATGCCTCGTAGACGCATTAGACAGCATTACCAGCACTTGACGGAGTTTGATAGGGGTCGCATTTTGGGTTTGCATGAGGTTGGGTGGTCGTATCGTGCAATTGTCTGGCATGTGGGGAGAGGACCAATTGCCCCAATGCTGAGGAGAGACTCACTGGCATTACTCCTGGCAGCATGGTGTGGGGAGCCATAGGATGTGACTTCAGATCATCTCTAGGGGTGATTTGGGGGACCCTGATGGCACAGCCCTACGTCAGTGACATCCTGCATCTGCATGTCTTACCCCTTGGTACAATCTTTCAACAAGATAATGCCCATCTACACACAGTACATGCATCTATGGATTGCCTGCGTCATGTTGAGGTCGTCCTGTGACCAGTCAGGTCCCCCGATATTTCCCCAATTGAACATATGTGGAATCAGCTCAGACGTCAACTCAGACAACGTCAATCTGGAGGATCTTGAAGGCCACACCCTACTGACATGGGGCCATAAGTGTGCCTATAGTACCAACTTGTCCATCTGATGATATAATCATTGCGATACAGTCACGTGACCTTTCATCTCATGCAGATTCCTTTCATTTCCAAGACTCCGTTTGGGCGAATGACGCTTATCTTTTCATAATTTGAGGGAGACAGGCGCACGAAGCCGTCCCTTTAGACTGTGGGTCTCTATAGCCATTTCATCCTTCGTTATATAAACGCTTGTGCTATTTAAACACGTCCTAGATCATGTCCCAGGGAGGTGGCGGTGAGCGACCGGTGGAGCCTAGCGGAAACCAAGGACCCGCGGCGGGCACCGGGGCCTTATCATGAGAGGCTGCGGGGTCTGTGCTTGGGGCTTTTCTTTCTATTTAAGAGTTTAATTCATGTTTCTGCTGCATCGCGTTAACGGAACTGTCGTGATGTATTTCTTTAGTATTTAAATCAGTGATTTAAATACAAAAGAGTTCACTGCCCGTATGGTAAATAAACCGGGGCGGATAAGGCCGCCTCCCACCCTCCGCACTGGTCCGCCGTCAGTCCCTGTGATGGAGCGGAGCGGCTTTCTTCCGGCCCGGACATTGCAGGTTGCCCGAGGGTGTGTGCTTGACGCACCCTTCCGCTCCTCCGCCTCCTCCACATAAGGAACTAGGTTGTCGCCTAGGGACCGCACAACTGCTCACTGTTACTGCGCCGACGTCTAAGCCCAAACCAGCAGGTAAGTAAGGCTGTGTCGGGGCCGCGTCCTTAGCTGTGTCAGTGCTGCCTGCCCGGTCTTTCCAGCTATCGGCGGATAAGCGACGCCTTTGCGGAAGTCGCCTTGCTAAGACGCGTTTATATCCTGCGTGCCCTTAGTAAGCTCCGTGTGTCGCCAGTGCAGCCCTGCGTTAAGTCGACGGTCTCTTATAAATAACCATGACATCTTAGATTTTTGGGAACCCGAAATATGACAGGACTTACTATGCTTTATTTAGCAGACACTATTCTCCAAACCGACGTACAAGTGAAGCAAATAGCAAAACAAACATACTCAAATATGTAATGAGTAAGACACTCCCGTCAACATCTTTAGTTCTCCAGGGCTAAATTAATGTGCTGAGCTATATGTCCAAGCTGACTGCTTGTATCTGCATTGTCAAAGGGAGGCTGTAACACGTCAGTACCATTTTTTTTTTCGGTTCCCAATTAGTTTGGCTTTGTTGTGTTAAAGGTCAGTAAAGACAGATATTTTATAATATGCAAGATAAGCCTGTCCCAGTAGATACACGTTTGTGGACACAGGAATCTGAGTGCCTGCTGGTTCAATCTATAAAGGTAGGTAAACAATTGCATTGTGCTACTTACCTGTTGCTAAAACCTGGCCCATCCTTCTGATCTTTGCTCTGTTACTCCCCTATAAACCAATAAATCACGTGACCACTCATTGCTGTCCTGTGCAATAGCAGTGCAACAGTAATGGTGGATTTTTATAAATAATAATGCTCTAATTGCACCTCATATTCTAATATGAATTGTAAGAAGTGGCTTCTTATCTTATTGAAGTGCAGGTTTTGGTTTAAGACCGGACCCAACCCTGTTTGTGTAGTTGGGAGTAATGTCAACAGGCATTGTGTGAATTTCTTTTATTTATTTATTTTTTTTTGTGTGTGTGTGTCAAAAAGTGCATGTACAGTTGATCTACCTGAATGATACAGGTAGAACTCGTTTCTGAGGATTGCTGTGGATCTAGAGCGATTGCTTGAGTTGGTGTGTTCATTTCAGTTTGGTCTAGCGTGTGGTTGAACAGCAACTCATTCAGATTCGTCCAGCCACTTCTGTGGCAGCTGCTGCTCACTTTCAGATCTCTTGCTGGTTTCCTCATGTGGCTTTTACTGCACAGGCCCTTGACGTCAATCTTACATGGCTGTCGCATCACACGTCAGTTGTCTAAGGGGTTTGGTCTGCTAATATAATGTCCTTCTTCCCAGCAGTGATGTCACAGAGAAGGTCCGGAGGTAAAGCTTCAGAGGACGTGGACATGCAGGTCGAACAATCAATCATCCGCATTCCTCCCCACCACTATATCCATGTCCTGGATCAGAATACAAATATTGCCAGGGTGGAGGTGGGGCCTCGCACCTACATCCGACAGGACAATGAAAGGTCAGAGGAGGCTGGGAGTTATCCACTCTCCCGGCAAATGGCTGCCACACTTTCAACTATAGCTCAATCCACAAATTTGCAAGCGGCTTCTACTGGGATATTGCGTAATTCTTTATATGTGACACCGCAAAGCTCATTAAATCCAAATATCATTTGTGGTCCAGAGAATGTTAATAAGATCCGGCAGGTGGTCTGAAGACATGGTGACCGTTACTCACCCTGCCCTATCCCCCCAGAGTGCTGTTCGCACCCCTGCGCATGACCATGGTGCCCCCCCGCCACTACTGTGTGATCCTGAACCCCGTGGTCCGTGATGACCAGGGCCAGGTCCAATTTGACCAGCTGGGCCAGGCCAAACTGCGTCACGCCGACCTGGAGATCCGCCTGGCCCAGGACCCCTTCCCGCTGTACCCAGGGGAGCAAATCCAGCAGGTGAGCCCCTCGACACCCCCGCCACTCTCCACTTATCTGGCCCTGAAGGACTTTCATGAGACCTGTGATACTCTCTGAATCCCCCCCCCCCCTACACCAACTTTTGCTGCCCCATGACCTCTGCAACCCATGGCTCCCTACCAGGACGTGACGCCGCTGCAGATCGTCTTCCCGAACACGGCCCTGCGCATCCAGGCGTTGCTGGATTTCGAGGATGAAGATGACGAGAAGCGGCTGGCTGGGGATGAATGGCTCTTCGAGGGCCCAGGTGGGTATGGGTGTGGCCCAGGGGCCAGTCCAGGTGTGCGGTGGGTGGGCAAGCTCAGAATAAAGCATTCCTTGTTTTGACCCTTTTGTGACAGGGACTTACATCCCCCGGAAGGAGGTGGAGGTGCTGGAGACAGTGAAGGCCACAGTGATCGGGGAAAACCAGGCCATCCGTCTCCGAGCACGCAAGGAAGGCACAGACAGGGGGGGCATCCACAGGGTCACAGGTAAGCGCCCAAACCTCCACCTTCTCTCCTGTCCCCGTGTGACTCAAACCTACAGCTCTCAGCTGATTGGTCCCTTTTCTATGTGTCACTCAGGGGAAGAGTGGATGGTGAAAAAGGTGGGAGCGTACCTTCCGGGGGTCTATGAGGAGGTGATGGACATCGTCAATGCTTTCATCCTGACCGACAAGGTGCGTCTGTGCCAGCGCGTGCCTGCGAGGCAGAGCTCACATCACGGGCACACAGCTGTCAGGAAGCCAGCCTAGGTACACGTGCAGCAGGGCTGGGCTTGCAGTGAGGGACCAGGAACAAGAGTGACACAATACATCACATAAACACAAAGAATCCTGCAGTAGAGCTCAGATCAAAAAACTGTGAGGAATATGTGCAAAATACAAGCGTGTCCAGCGATGCCAAGGGATTCTAACTGAGGAATAATTGCTGAAGATGGACAAGGTGGCCTGTCGTTACCATGAGGGCCCCAGCGGGTCTGGATGGAGACAGTGTTGATGTTTCAAGCTGCATGATGATGTCGTGGTGAATGGTTGGGGTGGCTGGGAAGGCAAGAAACTGGGGCTTGACAGGGAGCGTTTCCACCGCACCAGGTGCCATACTTCTGGTACTATGCCTTTTCCGTTGCCTTCCAGTCGATTTGGTTATGCAAATACCCTGCCTCTAAACACAATGCTACTGGCATTTTGAAAACAAGTTACAACCTCGGAAAACATTGATACACAAAGTAAAAAAATAAAGTAAAATAAAAAATAATAATGGCAATGGATGCATGGACAAATGAAGAGACCCAAGTTTTGATTGCGATCTGGTTGGAAGAACGTACAACAAGATCAAGATGGTATGACAAGAAATTAAAAAAGTACTTTGCAGGGCAGAGTGTGACTCAGTGGGCTAAGCCTCTGTGCCTGTGATCGGAAGGTCGCTGGTTTGAGCCCGGCCTCGTCACATCTGCGGGTCTTTGAATGAGGCCCTTAGCTCCCAGCTCCCTTCACAGCCAGCTTGCACTTGCCTACAGAAAGCAACAATGTCATTGAGACAGACTATCTCAGAGTCGTCCCTATGGCACTAAGTTGAGAGGAGCTGAACAAGTAGGAGCCGTAATATGAGAAGAGATGTCCGCAATGCGGCTCTTGTAGATACAGTAGTCAGGAGATCAGTCTGGCTCCAAAACCAGGTGAGTGAGGGTACAGGAGCTTATTCTGTGTGACAAAGTCAGAAACTCGATTGAGGACAGCACGTTCACAGGCAACATGGGCAGCAGTGTAGGGCCTCTGCTCAAACCCCAAGTCTCCATTAGGAAGCCACCGTTCTGTCAGTGTTGGGTTTGCTGCTGAATTCTCTCCATTGTCACTCCAGCCCTGACTCCCACATTTTGTCTTTTGTTCCCCCCCCCCCCCAGAAAGCATTGCATGTACGCGCCCTGCGCCCATTCCGTGATGCCGGGGGTCGCGAGCGCCGCACGGGGGAGGAGTGGCTGGTAACGGTGGCCGATCGCGAGGCGCACATTCCGTCGGTGGCCGAGGAGGTGGTGGGTGTGGTGGACGTGACCACGCTGAGCAGCCGGCAATACTGCGTCATCCTGGACCCCGTGGGGGGTGATGGGAAGCCCCAGCTGGGCCAGCGGAAGGTGGTCAAGGTGTGAGAATCACCGCCATGGCCTTCCTGCCTTCTGATGGCTCAAGGTCTATGAAACTGACCCCCCTACCCCTTTCGCTTCTCCCAGGGCGAGCGCTCGTTCTTCCTGCAGCCTGGCGAGCATCTGGAGAATGGAATCCAAGACATCTACATCCTGTCTGCAGAGGAGGGGCTGGTACTCCGGGCTTTGGAGGCTTTCATGGATACCGAGGCAGTAAGTGGAGGTGGGGGGTGAATCGGAAGGGGGAGAAGTAGGTAGAGGAAGGAGGTTCTAAGAGTCTTTCTCTCTTTTTCACCCCAGTCTACTGCCCATTTAATATCCAGTATTTTTTTTTCTTTTAGGAGGATGAACTGAAGGAAGAGGGGGTGAGCCAGTCAAAAAAAGGCGGGGTCGTCCGTCGTCCCGGCGACCGTTGGATGCTGCAGGGCCCCCTCGAATATGTACCTCCGGTCACTGTGGAGGTGCTGATGCGCCGGCAGGCCATCCCACTGGATGAGAATGAGGGGATCTACGTGCGGGACATCAGGACGGGGAAGGTGACGGCAACTGATGTGGAGTGAGCGAGGGACAAAACACGGGCAGCGGGGGAGGGTAACAAGCTAACGTCCAGCCCTGTGCCCCCCCCATCCCCTTCTCTCATGGGTATGATCAGGTCCGCGCCGTGATTGGCCATACCTACATCCTTACCCAAGATGAGGAGTTGTGGGAGAAGGAGCTCCCGGCCAATGTGGAGACGCTCCTGGGGTCGGGCCGGGACGTCCTGGCAGACCGGTCACTCAGGGGGGGTCCCAATGAGGACAGGATGCCGAGGGACAAGACCCGGGTCGTGTCTTATCGGGTGCCCCACAATGCCGCCGTGCAGGTGTACGACTACAGGGAAAAGACAGCCAGGTATACACATGCCCCCCCCTGCCACCACCGCCTTCCTATCTCACTATCCCACTCTGAGCTGGTGCGGTGTTTCCGGACCCTTCCCCATCACACAGGGTGGTGTTCGGGCCTGAGCTGGTGATGCTGGGACCAGATGAGCAATTCACGGTGCTGTCGCTCTCTGGGGACAAGCCCAAACGGGCAAACGTCATCAAGGCGCTGTGCCTGCTGCTTGGGCCCGACTTCTGCACCGACATCATCACCATCGAGACTGCTGACCACGCCCGCCTGCAGCTCCAACTGTCCTACAACTGGTACGGCCCGTGCTGGCGCCACCTGCAAGGCCTCCTGTAGGGGGCGCTTGTGCTCATCCTGTTCCCTGCCCTGTTCACCTCCCCCGTCCCTCCTCTCAGGCACTTTGACATCAAGCCGCAGTCAGACCTGGCACAGGCAGCGACCCTCTTCTCGGTGCCGGACTTTGTGGGCGATGCCTGCAAGGCCATCGCGTCCCGGGTGCGAGGAGCAGTGGCGTCCGTGCAGTTCGACGACTTCCACAAGGTGCCCACCCCCGGTTCCTTCCACGCCAGTCCCCCCAGTTCCGCAGTTCTGACCTGTCCTACCGCCGTCCTTCCAGAACTCGAACCGGATCATCTGCACGGCCGTCTTCGGCTTTGACGATAAGCTAGCGGTGCGGCCCAACCTACGCTTCAGCCAGAACGGCCTGGTCATCAGCAGTGTGGACATACAGTCGGTGGAACCGGTGGACCAGCGGACACGGGACGCACTGCAGAAGAGTGTGCAGCTGGCCATCGAGATCACCACTAACTCCCAGGAGGCCACTGCACGGTGCGCACCCCCCACCCTCTTAACAGCAGCCTGGGCTCTAACTTCCGTTTGCATGAGATCCTGGCTTCCTGCAGCCTTCAAAGACCACCCCTCCATACCCAAAGCTCCCCTAATTTACCCCCCACCCAGTTGCCCCCTGAAGAAGCTGACTGATTCCCTGCCCCCCCTTCCCTGCTCTCTCTCTCGATGAAAGCATCTTCACAGGTCCTGGCCTGGCTGGTAGGTGAGGATTTGGTAGCGGATGCTAACAGGAAGTGTCTCCCTGCAGGTGCTCGCTGGCCCCCACCATGCCGGCCGGGATGTGCGGGGGGGTGACACTCCCTCCCTCTCTCTCTCTCTCTCTCTCTCTCTCTTCTGCTTACCCTGAGCTTCTCGGTTTTACTACAGTTGATCATTTTTGTGTAATTCACTGGAGCTTCTTGGGACACTACTGGGGGAAGCATAAGACCTGTACATCAATAGCCCAACACCCACTCACTGACCACACCCACCTCTCTCCACAGCCACGAGGCTGAGCGGCTGGAGCAGGAGGCCAAGAGCCGCCTGGAGCGCCAGAGGATCATGGACCAGGCGGAGGCTGAGCGGGCCCGCAAGGAGCTGCTGGAACTGGAGGCGCTCAGGTAACTGCAGTGCCACCTTCAGGCAGGATGCCTTTGTCATTGGTCCATCCGCCTCATGTATCTCTGTGCAAGCATCTTGCAAAGCACGTGTCTGCGTGTGTGTCCTACCCCCAGCGCGGCCGTGGAGAGTACTGGTGCAGCCAAGGCCGAGGCCCAATCCCGCGCCGAGGCAGCCCGCATCCAGGGCGAGGCGGCTGTCAATGAGGCCAAGCTCAAGGTGGAAGCTCTCAGGATCGAGGCGGTGAGGATTCTCTCCACGTCTACACCATGCTGCCACTGCTCCTGTCACTCGGAGACCATGTGTTCCCACCGTCTCGCACAAAGAAGCTCCCAAATTCAGTATTTAAAGGGTTCAGTTAATAGGTTAACCACGGTGCTGCTGGACAGGATTTTTCTTGAAATTCAATGTCATGCTGCTGACAGAACTGCTGCCCCCCCCCCCCCCCCCGGGGCGGCGGGGCCCGCCCCCCCACACCCCCCCCCCCCCCCCGCCGCGCCCGCGCCGGGGGGGCCCCCATATTCTTGTTAACTATTAAATCATGACAAAAAAAAAAAAACAACGACTT
>JAODJX010000048.1:4415889-4426706 GCA_026776945.1 Isichthys henryi | reverse complement strand
CCCCCCCCAGGAGGCGGAGCTGGCCCGTCTGGCCAAAGCACGCGAACAGGAACTGAACTACAAGCTGCAGCTGAGCCAGCAGGAGTGCCAGAAGCAGGAGAAGCTGGCACAGATTGAGATGATGCGCTTCAAGGACATGATGCAGAGCCTGGGCGCTGACACCCTCAAGGAGATGTCTAGGGCAGGACCCGAGCTACAGGTAACCCCACCGCACAGGGCAAGTCCTGGGCTGTAGGCACAGGCTCTGATCCTGAGCCCAAAGTAGTCCACACACCCTAGTGTTCCTGTTTCACTGAGATCCTAACTCCCTACAGCTTTCAACGCACCCCCCTTAATTTACACTCCAAGTTGCCTCCTCTAAACATGTTCATGGTCTTTTAATGGGGGCATCTTAGCAGCTCCTGGCTGAGGTAGCAGATGCTGGCAGGAAGTGTCTCCCTGCAGGGACGTGCTCCCCCTTTCATCCTGCTGCTTCCTGTCCTGTGTGTTCGGGACTCTGACTCCCTCTCTTCTGCCCACCTAGGTGAAGCTGCTCCAGTCACTGGGTCTTAAATCCACCCTGATTACAGATGGGTCAGCTCCCATCAACCTCTTCAGTACCGCGAGCGGCCTGCTGGGTAACCTGCAGGGTAAGGCGGAGTGAGACGACAGGAAGGGAGGAACTGTCCAGCCAGCGTGGAAGTGGGGAAACCAAAGCCGAATATGCCTGCAGCCCTGAAGTGCTCCAAAACACTATCCCGATACTGATAAGCCTTTGTTCTGATTGTGCCTTCAAAATGTAACCTTTAAACATGAATATAAGCAATCTTTAAGTATAAAATCTCCATTGAAGCAGTCGCTCTGTCTGTGCTGTGACCCCTGCACCCTCCTCAACACTTGAGGATTACCTGATTTGTGTGTTAATGATGCATATGCCCATTGAGCACATGTAACCATGAGGAAAATCATTTTAAATATTACCCATGTGAAAAGTGAGTCATATGAGATGAAGATACATGGCACTATAAGATTATTATAAAGTTTATTAGAAAGACAAAGGAGACACATTGTATAAAAGTATTATTTACAAAATCAGTTGTGTGGCTTTGAATGCAAAAGATGGCTTGACTGGGTTGGAATAACCCCCCCCCCCTCCACCAGCAAGGGATCACTGAAAATGAATCCCAGAAACGTACGTTGGAAAGGCAATGCTTTCTGGTGACGAGAGGCGGAAGCTGCTGTCTGGCACCTTCTGGCCTGTCCATTAACAGCCCCGTCTGCCCTGCCCCCTGCTTCCCAAACAAAAGGGCAATTTCCAGCAGACCCGGGCTAGTCACCCAAGCAGCTGCACACTCAGTAGCGCCTCTGTCTGGGGGAGAAAATGGCGCTGGGGTTGCTGTCACGCTCCCTCTCCTTCTCCCTCTCCTTCTGTGAGTTTGGGGACAGGGGTCTCCCTGCATCCACCGGCCGCCCCCTCTCGCTCCGGAAGAGGTCACGGCCTGTGCGCAGAATGTGCTCCTCCATCTTGCGGTGCCTCTTCATGTCTGATAGCACCTTGTCCAGCCGGGCCTCCCGACGCACGGTAGAACGGCCTGAGGAGCCTGCAGAAGAGTAGGGTCAGACCATGGGGCCCAAATACATGCATGGGGCGACATGGGTCACTGGGACCTCGGCGCTAGCATGCAGATCCACATCACAGCTGCAGTACCTGGCAGTCTGCGCCGGTTGATGTAGGTGTTCTTGGGTGTGGTGAGCGCAGGCTCGTCATCGAAGTCAAATTCTGTGGGACTGGGGATCCTGAGGACAGGCGAGAGTGTTATGCACCGTGTGCCATGCTTGGCCTGTGGAGACCCAGCCTGGGTTCTCATTTGTCTAACTCCCCACCCCTCATAAAACCTCCATGCAAAGTGCTCCTCTGCAACGCAAAGCTGCATGCTGCCCTGCATTTGCATGGATCTCCAGTTCTCCCCCCTCATTCCCCGCACTCACTTGCGCTGCCGCTCCTCCTTCTCTCGCTCCTCCTCAGAGTCGCCGGCATCTCTCTCAGGTGAGGGCGTGTACTGTGGAGTGAGAGGACGCCGTGGCAGGGGGATCCAGTTCAGCTCCAGATCATCCCCCTTGGCTAGGATCTCATACAGGCGCTTGATTTCCACAGGTGGAGGTGTCCAGTTCTTGGGATCCTCTATTTCCTCATCACTGCATGGCACCTCCCATTCCTCCTCTTCCTGCTCTGTATTTACACCTTCCTGCTTTCCATCATCCTTCTTCATTTCTTGATCATGCCCGTCTTCCTTGTCACTGCCTAAACCGGGTGCATGAGGGAGTTCATCAACATTAGATTAACGTTCAAATGCACAGCGACCCGTTAGTAGACACAATTACTGGTATACCTTTTCTTTCTCCATCGTTCTCTGTCTCCTCATTTGTTTCGGTCTCCTCTTGCCCCGGTTCGTCTCGTTCTTTGTCTACTTCCACCTTCCCCTGTCTCGCTGACTCCGCTCCCTGTTTGTCCCCGACCCCTAGAGATTCCAGACCCTCCGCTACAGACTGCATCACCTGGCAGAAGGGGGTGACGGATGCATAAACTAAAATCAAGGACTGCAAAATGCGTCTAAGTCCCAAAAGCATAGCGAAGACGACATTACCTAATAACTAGATAAAAACAACATATCCTGTTTACCTACCGTTGCTCAGCTTGTACTTAAATGTATAAATAAACAAACAATAACGGAACACAAACAAGATCGATCGTTACGAATGACATTTATAGATGTAATTATTCCGTATTCACTGATGTTTACAACTTGAAACTGCCATCTGTCAAGCTATCGAAAGCTGTCGCCATTTTAAAATAAAAGTTTAAATATCCCACGAATTTCTGCATATGAATTCGTGTACGAATTGAATTGTATATTAAGTGATAAATACCAATGCGTAGGAGGAAACCTTGTTTCAATGGAATTGTTATTGTGAAAGTACAGGACGCCGTAATGTTATTTGTCACGTTATTTGTGCGTCAACAGGTGTGATTGGTCAAAGATACGTTCAGGACGGGCGCTTTGCTTATGACGTTTTGCGCCGTGATTGGTCAGCTATTCGTCGCAAAATTTGAAAATTATTGTTGGAGAGGTCCTCCAACGGGGAAATGGTGTAGGGTTGTAGGAATTATGGTTTAGGTAAATATTCACAGTTCTCACCCTTTTAAAGCTTTTTTAAACATCGCGTTCCAGATTTTCAAATATTGGTATTATAAAGACCCCAGCTGTGAAGAGCCAGGAGAAGGTGAGTGTGCTTCGGGCCACCGAGCGAGTCCTTCATGGAAGGTTTAAAGGCCTCCGGATGGCCGGGTGGGAGCTGCCGTTTGAGATGTAGATTAGTACCGCTTTATGTCTCTGCTATTTGATGTAGCCACGAAACTGTTTTGCTGCTGTTTTTCTAAAGTCGACGCCATTACCCTCGTTTTTATGTGTTTTTTTTACCGAAAGACATTGTGTTTGCGGATGTATAAAATATAGGGTCTGTGATGGTTTTTTGCGTGTATATAGATGTAGGCTTTTCAACAGGCATCATGGCACAATAAAAGCGGTAACCCAATTAAGTATTATAGTATTACAGAATAAGTATTACTAAGGATAGGCTTGCTTTATTGACATGACCTTAGGAAACAAAGCATCCTTTAGGGACAAAACGCGTACACACGTATAGGAAGAGGTGTGCAGTAACGCGTTCCGCGTTCCACTCCGTCACATTTACTTGAGTAACCTTTTGTGGAAAGGTACTTTACCGATTTGTTTTTCAAAGTGAGTTTTTATTAGAGTAGAAAACGAAAAAAAGCTTTTTAGTCCCGTTACGTTTGCCTGAATTTATCACGCTATTCGATTCTTTCTCCCGCATCTCGCCGTTTCTGTAAATAATGTATTCTGAATAATTCCAATTTCAGTAGTAAGAATGATAATTCCATATCTGCAATTACAATGTGATTTGGTAGAAAGACAATTCAAGATATCTCCACTCGAATTCTTGAATAAGTGCTACCCCACCTTCTGCATGACCATTCGGTGAGTGGCTCAATGGATTAAGTCTCCAACTTTGGGCAGAAGACCATTGGTTCAATCCCTAGCCTCAGCAGAACAGCCACAAATCCGTGGGCCCTTGAGCAAGGTCTTTGAGGTGCATCCGTCCGCAGTGCCACGGGACCATGACATCACAACAATTTTAGGCCAACGGTTACGCCCAGAACTTGCATGATCAGGGGGAGTTACAAGATGTAAAGATGACCGATGGCCCAGTGAGTATTTTTTGTTTTTTATCCTGTCACAGCGATTAAGAGCTGAAGGGTCTTAGTTTTTACTAGTCAAACAGAATATCTACAAACAATGTGTTCGTCTATGGGTTTCTAAGCAGAAGGCGTCTGTGTAGAAGCACATAAACGTTAGGTTTCTCAATGCACTGAATGAGAATAAAAGGAAAGAACATTAACTGCTAGACATATAATATGAAATATTTCCAAACGACAGTGTAAACAAAAGTAAATGCTTACGTGTCTTCTTCCCTCTTTACGTTTTGTAACCCTAATCCTAACCGTGACCCACATCACGCATGTTCCATCCTGAAACTGTGGTTGTAAAACCGAGACATCACGCTTCTGCCGCACCTTGGCTGACCCTGCGCTGTAACTATAGAAAGCACAATGGGATATGAAAGAGAGAAATTCCAGTGTACCTGTACTCGTACTTGTGCAAATGGGAAATGAAGTATTTATCATCATTCACCACACTCATGGCATGAACTGTTTCTGCCACTTGCTGGTACAACAGTGCCTCCCACAAGTCTGGGTCCACACTGAAAAATGCATGCCGAAGCTCCATTAGTTCAAACAGTGTCGTGGACTTTGCTGAGATGATATCTTTGAATTTCTTTTCCACGAATGACTGCGCAGTTATTTACTTGATATGATCCTGCTGAGCCGACTCAATGCAAACCTAATTTCTTCTGGAATTTGCCATCTTGTCTCTTGGTTGCTGAAGTTACTGTGCTGTCGTAAAAAGGGTGAACCTGCCAGTTCTGGTAAGTGATTGGAAAATTTGAGTGACGGCGTATTTGATATTGCCGGATTGATTGTGGAGTAGCCAAGACGTGATTTCAGCAGTAGAAAGTCACTATGGTGCACTGTCCGCTAGATCTTTTGTAGTGGTGCACAGTGATCCACGCCTATTTGACTGGGTATGACTGATCCACGTAGATGGTTGATTGATGATGGAATTTATACAGATCACTAACTCTTTGGTCGTATAGTACTGAAAAGCTGGCATCCGAGCAAATGTTTCACCCGTCATCTAACCCCTGGTGATGATTGCACTTGTAATTTAATCGCGATTACATTGCGACACGATTGCGATAGCTCTACTCACAAGTTCACACTTCAATACAACCCAGTATACAGTCGCTAGGCCTATCGTCAGTTAGTTACATTTTTTTTTTTAATTACTCATCGATGTGTGTGTGGCTAATTCATATTTATTACATGCACATTATGGACAAAGGTATTGAGTGACACCTCTTAATCATCGTTTCTTTCAGAGCCATTGCCACTGAAATCAAGCACCTACCCATGCATGCAGACATTTGTCTGAAGAGCTCCATGAATTCAAGGATGGTACAGTCATAGGATACCATCCTTGCTATAAGTCCATTTGTGAAATTTCTTCCTCACTAGGTATTCCGCTGTCAACTGTAAGTGAATTATTTCAAAGGGGAAGTGTTTAGGAACAACAGATACTCAAAACTCAGGGCTGCCCAACCCTGCCTCTGCAGATCTACCCCCCTGCAGAGCTTAGGTGCCACCCTAATTTGACACGCCTGATACAGATATGCAGGCCCTTCGGTAGCATCTCACTGTGGTGAAGCTGATGGATAGGTCTCTGTCGGTTTGTTCTGGTCACTAAGTGTGGGCACATCTGTGCCCTTCATCGCAGTCGGTGACTGTGTGATCTTGGTGTGACCTCTAGCTGTGTCTCCACATTCCCCTCCTAGACATGGCCCAGCGTGTGCCTGTGAGCGAAGCCTGTGGTCCCGCGGCCTCCAAGCGGGTGTCCCGGGTTCGAGTGGCAGTGCGTCTGCGGCCCTACATGGAGAAGCAGGACGAGAAAGCCGAGGGGCCATGTGTCAGGGGCCTGGGGCCACAAAGCTTGGAGATCGTTAACTGGAGGAATGCCACAGAGACCCTACAGTACCAGTCAGTATGACCCTCTGTTTCTCTCTGTTTTTTAAAAGCATCTTAACAGGTCCTGGCTTGGCTTGTAGGTGAGGATTTGGTAGCGGATGCTGACAGGAAGTGTCTCCCTGCAGATGCCCGCCGGCTCCCCCTTGTGCCGGCCGGGACATGTGGGGAGGGGACAGCCAGGCACGGTTGGGCACTCGAAGCCCACGTGTGGCAGTGATAATGAGCCCTTTGTATGCGGTGATGGCAGCAGACGGAAGCTGTCCCCTAAGGCCTCTCTTTGCCACCAGGTTCGATGCCTTCCATGGAGAACAGGCGAGTCAGCAGGAGATCTTCCTGTCCTCGGTGAAGCCCATCCTCCCTCATGTATTGAGCGGCCAGAACGCCAGCGTCTTCGCATACGGCCCCACGGGTGCAGGTATGGCGCCCTCCGGGGGCCGATGGGGGTAATCTAATCTCCAAATTCCCTAGAGTGAGGAAGACCATCAGTGACGATGCTGCGCTCTGTGTTCCTGCAGGAAAGACGCACACCATGCTGGGCAATTCTGAGGAGCCCGGGCTCATCCCACGCGCCGTGCGGGAGGTGTTCAGCTTGGTGACGGAGCGTGAGCGTGAGTCCGCAGATTGGGCATATAGCGTTGGGATGTCCTACCTGGAGATCTACAATGAAAAGGTACCGAGGGGATTTAGGTGGATTAAAATGACGCACGTTGGGTTAAGCCGTGTGGACTGTTTGCGCGCTGCAGACAAACTGAAGCTGGGCATCAGGTGACATCATCACTCTGCTTCTCACGCCTTGCCCTTCAGGTGCTGGACCTACTGTCACCAGGCAGCACAGATCTGCCAATCAGAGAGGACAAGGACAGGAACATTGTGGTCCAGGGTCTGACCCACACGCCAATCGACTCCTTCTCGCATTTCCATGCCCTGTTCGCTCCGGCCAGCCTGAACCGGACCACTGCCTCCACCAAGCTGAACCAAAGGTCCAGTCGCAGCCACGCCATCCTGCTGATCAAGGTGCTGTCCCGCTTGGGCTGCAGGGGGTAATGTCCAGTTGATGTGTTGACTGACACCTCCCCCCCCCTCTCCCTTTGGCAGGTGGTGAGGAGTCTGAAGAGCCCCCCCTATAGGCAGCAGATGGGAAAATTGTACCTGGTGGACCTGGCAGGTTCGGAGGATAACCGGCGGACGGGAAACCAAGGCCTGCGCTTGAAGGAGAGTGGCGCCATCAACCTGTCGTTATTCACACTCAGCAAGGTGGTGGACGCACTGAATGCGGGCGGGGCCGGCCGTGTGCCCTACCGCGACAGCAAGCTTACACGCCTGCTGCAGGACTCACTGGGGGGCTCTGCCCACTCCGTCATGATCGGTAACATCGCGCCCGAGTACCAATACTACTTCGATACCTTCAACGCCCTCAACTTCGCTGCCAAGTCCAAGCTCATCGTGAACCGGCCCTTTGTCAGAGAGGCCGTGCCTAAATGTGCCCCCACCGTGCCGGTAAAGAGGCCCCGTGATGAGCAGGGGCCCAGGGCAGCCAGCGAACCCCACAGGAAGTGGTCCAAGGAGGGGGCCGGAGACGAGCATGACGGGGACCCCGGACAGGGACCCAGCCCTCCGGTGTCATTGTTGCTGGAGCGGCTGCTGGCCCTGGAGAAGCTGATGATGGGCTCACCACAGCAGGAGAGGATGAAGCTGCTGAAGACGGTGGCTGAGTCCCGCAAGGAGATTCAGGCAAGGCGACTCAGCGTGACCGTGAGCAGGGCACACGCAGACACACACGCACATTCAGAGCCCACTGACCCTCCCACCCCACCCCACAGGAGCTGAGGAGGAAGCACCAGGAGCTGGAGAGTCAGGCCAAGGTCACCAGTGACAAGGCCACCCACCCCCTCCACAGAAAACAGTCCACCGCAGCCCGGCCCAAGAAGCAGCAGGCTGTAGTGCCCCCACTGCAAGGTTAGTTGGCGCCCCCTGCTGGAGAGCTTTGCCCTCACCCTTATCTTTGTGTTCCTGTTATGATGGTACTTGTCCTTTGCTGGTGCTCCATGTCTATGCCCCTCTCCTCCTCGGCTGTGGCTTCCCTGCCTCAACAAAGTTGCTGCTGCACACTCAGGACGTTTGACGTGTCCTATATCGTTGTCATGACGACCCGTCTCCTTCAGTGTTGCAGCCTGTCCCGCCCACATCGGTCTGCAAGCCGCTGCTGTGTGCCAGCGTGAAGAGTCAGCAGTTCACAGAGGTCAGTCAGTATACCTGTGTCTCGTCGTATGCAAGTGAATTTCCCAAAAGTGATTCACACCCTGGCTCCCCCTGCAGGCTTTGGAGGGGAAGGAGAATAAACAAGCAGGCTCATGTGGCTTAGAAGGAGACTGGGCGTCACGGATGGACCCCACAATGATGGAGCGATCCCGGCAGCAGATCCTCAATGTGCTCAACACTGGCACCCTGAGGGAGCTGAAGGCACTGCAGCTGATCGGCGACAAGAAGGCTAAGCTAATCCTGGGCTGGAGGGAGATTCATGGCAGTTTTGCACAGGTATTGCCTCCTGCTGTTCAGCCTGGCCCCCCTGTGAGCCTGCAGTCACACTCTGACATGCCTGATGTGCCTCCTGCTCTCCTTCGTGCAGGTGGAGGACCTGCAGAGCATTGAAGGTATCACAGCCAAGAGATTCAGCTCCTTCTTAAAGGTGAGCTTCGGTGCACCTGGTTGACTTTGAGGGGGAGCTGTCTGAAATGGTCTAACCTCCTGTTTCTGCTTCACAGGCCAACGTCCTCTGCTCAGTTGGGAAATAAGTGTGTCTGTATTTTTTATTTTATTTTTATTTTTTTTATCGCATTTCTGAAGGATACGGCTTTTTACTCTTTTACATCCAATTAAAATGCGCTTCGTATTTTATGGAAACATAAGTGGTCATTATTGTGCAATTTCTGTAGCAGTTCACTTGTGTGTTAAAGAACCCTGACATTTATGATCTCTCTACATGCCAGTGTTATCCCCACGCCAAAGATGCTAATCTGGAAAAGGGTGTGTGTGTGTGTGTGTGTGTGTGTGTGTGCGCGCACGCGGGTTATTCTTAAAGGTTGCCGTCTACTTCAAACAACGTCTGGGTCAAACAGAAATCAAACACATCGGCGAGAACAATCTGTCCCACACTTAAAACGATGCCGCCTATTCATTCAATGTCATGCCTCAACCCTACAGGGAACAGTGTGTCTTTGATGCAGCAAACCCACATGCAGACTGCTAATAAACCTGTTATGGCGAGTGCACTAGTCATTTTATTGAAGGAGCTGAAACTACTGGTTTAACACTAGATGTGACACAGCCAACAATTTAAACGACACTCACGGTTACACGCTAACAAACGCATGCATTGCACGGCCAGTCAACTCGGTTACACTTTGACATAAATATGCGTGATAACTTGCATAATTTACAGATATGTGTGGTGTGATGCAAAGCATACTGGTAATTAGTACCACTAACCAACCCCCATGGTGTCACATTTATCTTAGCCAGTCGTGGACAGTGGGCGGGATCACAACAGAAGGTTTGCCTGGAGGACCCTGCACAGTTGGTACCTTGAAATGATCAAATACAGCGGCGTATTGCTAAAATGCCGATTCCATCGATTTCACCTGAAGTATATGGCCGGCTTTATATGAACAGGGTACAGTGTTCTGTTTCAATCAGCTGTGGGCTGGGACAGCATGTAAACAGTGTTGCAGTTGGGAGGAGGTAAATGCAGCAGCAATATGATTACAGCTCATTGCCACACAACAAACCACCTTGGGGGATGAGAACCTGAATGCAGCCGTGCAGCGGGTCATGAGTTCTTCCTGGTGGCTGGGTTGTCAATCCTGCCACCAACCCCCAAGCTTTCCTGCAAGTTGGAGGACCTTACAGAGCTGGATGTAGATTGACATCACACTCAGGATGAAGCAATTACAGGTTAAGGGCCTTGTTCAAGGGCCCAACAGAGTAGGATCACTTGTGGCATTCTCAGGATTTGAACTGGCAACCTTTCTATTGCTGGGACAAATCTTTAGCCTCAGAGCCACCACTCTCCCCGACCGCTGGAAGGGATGAAAGTTAAATACGTTGAATGTAAATGTAGTTCTGTCCCTGGTTGCGTGTAATACAGAGTAGTAATGGTGCCTTTGATTAGCATTGTGGTAGCGGCAAACAGCAGAATCAATCAGGCAACGGATCTCAGCAGCATGGCTACGCGCAGCGCTATGCCTCATTTGAATGTCGCTTTGGACGAAAGCATCTACTCAGTATGTAAAACTCACTGTTTATTTTCTGTCTGCTGTCAGTGATTAGATATACACAAGACAAATACGACATAACACGCCTCTTGTCAGAGTGCCAAGGCAGCTTAATGTTCTACTCATTAATGGCTCCTCCCCCTTTCTCATGGCTCCGCCCACCATTTTCACATAACTCCCCAGGGGCTGATGCTAGGCGCTACAGTAATAATGTAATCATCTGAAATGCACTCCTCCAGGGGAGCCCTAATGTGTCTGAGCTGCTGAATTAATGAAGATGGGGCCGGGGCGGGGGGGGGGGGGGGGGGGCGGGGGGGGGGGGGGGGGGGGGGGGGGGGGGGGGG
>JAODJX010000048.1:4392059-4408934 GCA_026776945.1 Isichthys henryi | reverse complement strand
CCCGGAGGAAACCCCACGACGACATGGGGAGAACATGCAAACTCCGCACACATGTGACCCAGGCGGAGACTCGAACCAGGATCCCAGAGGTGTGAGGCAACAGTGCTAACCACCGCTCCACCATGCCGCCCCCTCCTTTCAATCAATCAACTATTAATCAGTCTAATTTTAGACACAAAAATCCCAAATAAAAATATGGATAATATGCAATCATTCACTAGTGCAACAATTTAAGTGAATGTTCAGTTCTGCTGCCCGAAACCAGGACAAAAGCAGGAGGGGAGACCCGAGTCACAAGCGAGCACTATCAGGCAGGCGGTCACCTGCACTCCGCCTCCGCATCGGCCTTCGCTGTGGTGTACAGCCCACGTAGCTTGGTCCGGTAGTAAGGAGAGGCTGGGGAGAGCCATAAATATACATCAGAGAGACAGACAGACAGACAGACAGACAGAGAAAGACAGAAAGGAGGAAGCTCACTCTTGTTTTCTGTCTGCATTCGTTCGTGGGTCTTCTGTATGTTGAGCAGATTGTGTTCACTCCGAGATCGCTCCTCCTGACACACAGAGAGTGTTCATCAATATTAGTGCAGGGCTGACAAATTTGGTCAACTGGCTGGACTGAGATTCAAGACTCAATACAAGTCTGCACACACATACGTGTACATGCATTTACATGTTGAGCTATTAGTTTAGTTATCCCCAAGCGACCTTGATGGGCCGAATGGCCTCCTCTCGTTTGTATTGTTCTTATGTATGTAACAGTTTGCAAACTACCCCAAACGCTTTTGATGCTAAGTTTAGGTTTATAATGAAATAATATAGATTTGCAGTACGATTTTTTTTTGGAGTTGGCAACCCTGTTACTGTTATACACGCGGGTAAGGTATCATCTCTTTTTTCAAGCATTCCCAAATACCAATGAACATGTTGAAAAGGGGGACGTACACATACACACAGCATATCAACCCGACTATGTTTTACCTGCGTCTGTTTGATGAGCTGGTGCAGTTCAGTCAGATATTCTGCTATTTTGGTGTCAGTCGATACAAGAGCCATTGTACCTAAGAGGTTGAGAAATCGACCCCCGCATAAGGGGAAGTTGCCGTTACTCAGGTTAAATCAACATTAAGTCGGTCAGTAACTGCAGTAATACATATGATCAAATCTGTCATGTATCTCCCTGCAAACCCCACTTTGTCTCCACGAATTCTGCTAAATAAACATTATTCACAAAAAGATTTAACTCTAAAATCAGTTATTTTATGAAGTACACTGTGCAGTTGCTTCCCGATATCTCAGAATTACGTCATATCTTTGCCAGTGTAAATCTAATCACGAGAAGTAATATTTTAAAACCTACATCAAATTACATTCAGTACGTAGTTTAGAAGTGGCATAAAATGCGCAATCAGAAGTATTTCAAGATTTCTATATGTAGTTTAGCACAGACAACCGCGGCGCACACGGAAGTGTTTGGATCATACATCAATAGGGCCTTACGAGACTACGGCACCTCCAGAGGGACAAACATTACAAACGTTACAAAAAAATATTTCAACAATTCATTTTCTGATTCGAAATCGAAAACGTGACAAAGTATACGGTCGGTTGTTCAGTTCTGTTCTGTTTAGTGATTAATTTGTTTCAGACCTGTTTTATTTGTGACTATTGATCACATTAACGGACCTTTTAGATACTACAAACGGGTATTTTGTTGAAGTAAAAGCGAAATAAAGAGCAAACGTTTCGCTTGTGTGTGTGTTTTTTCCCAACGTGGCATGTTCCTATCTCGCAAACTTAAGACCAAGAAATAGAAACAAACTTTAGAACCAAAGCTATAGGTCTAAGTGATATCCAACATATTCTTATTAATGTTATATTATTCTTTTATTTTGAGAATGACATTGATAGTTTTTGGTGTTATTTAATAAAAGTATGATGATTTATTGACATATCGATGATTCATTTCTTACTCAATGCAATATATAGGCTACATATGGAGTGATTCATTCATAAATGGATTTGTTTATCCTATATCTGTCAGTATTTAACGTTCGCGTATTACAAATAGTCTCCGCCTATTTTGTCCTGTTAGAACGCTTTTGGGAACGAAACAACAAAAGCCACGAATGCTAGAGGACTGAATTTTCCTATGTGATGTTAAATAATGATACCTTGGTATCAAAGCAAATACGTGAAAGTTTGAGGAAAAAAGAATTGTATTTTTACAAAATGAACATGATGGAAACCAAATCACTGTTAACATAATAATCATTACAGCAGTTTTGCCCTGATTCTTTTTCAGTTATATCACACTCAATAAACCATATTAATAGGATTGTTTTTGTTTCGGTACTTGAATACTCGTAATAAATAATAAGGCATACTCTCTTTAACAAATAACTGAAAGTTAAAAATACAGTAATATCGCATTTTTAAATATGGGTTTTAAAAAGGAAACGTGAGAGTAATAAAGGAGAGAAGATGTGAGTGAGGGAGGTGGGGCGGTAAGTACGCCGTGTTCCGTGTGTCATTAGGTGCAAACTGCCCCGGTACTTTTCCACCGAGAAGCTGCTCGTTTGCTGTCAAAACATGTCAGGTCACATGATCTGTCCAAGCACAATCGTTTCACAATCTTCTGACAAAAATCTGTACAGCAAGCAAATTCTTTCGAAATTTTGGAGTGTAGAACAAGATTGCGAGCTATAGCTATTATATAGTGAAAGCGGTAGCTTACTGGTCGGGGATTGTAATCTGCAATTTACATCACAAGCATACTTCCCTAACAATGAGGCCAGCGCAGCCCCAATAAAGTATATGACAGCGTCACGGACAGGATTCGAACCTGTGCGGGGAAACCCCATTGGATTTCGAGTCCAACGCCTTAACCTCTCGGCCACCGTGACCCTCGATTACCGTTGCAATATCTTCCGGATCCACGTGACAGTAAAACTAAATAGCTTAGGTCGAGTCATTCGCTAATCATCCGTCTAGGGTTGTCGTACTTGCGTTAAGCAAATATAACAGCAACGCATTCGTTATCTAGTACAACACGAAACGGACTGTACAAAATAAAATATGGCACATACTCATGATCAAGTACAGATAAAGAACTGAGGACATAGGAACAATAAAGAAGGTTGAGTGGATCAGAGAAATTGAAAGAAAAAGTCAAATTGATGATAAGATTAATAAACATTGACTTCGATGTAAACATGAAAGAGTGACAAAGAAACAAAGAAAAGGGAAAAAATTCTCAAACAATGACATATGAATTACTTCAGTAAAAAAAGAAATTATAAGTATGGACTGTAAATAAAATGCAAAGAAAAACATCATTTTGTTTGTACGGGCGCCGTGTGTTGAGCAAACATTAACTAAAGCTGATGCAACTTTGAGTCAAATGTTTACCGTTGAGTCACGGAAGGGAAATCGGGCCAAGGCGAAGGACGGAGGGCGGAGACGCGGTTATAAAAGAGCCCAGAGCCAGAGAAAAACAATAACAAGGGACCCGCGAGACAATCACTTCACAGCAGTTCTGCGGAGTAATAGACTTCAAAAAGCCACTGCTCTTTTTCATTTCATCCAAAGATGAGTTTTGTGGAAGTTAAGAATCTGGAGCCCACCACATTTGAAGCGGACTACTATGATGAATATGACTATTACAATCTGACCGATCGCTACTGCGGTAAAACCTTGCGTTTTGTGTGTTTATAAATTCATATATATGTAGGCTACGCATGTATATTTATGTGAGTGTGTCACTCGATCTTCCCTCCCAGGTGGTGCCAGCCGCAAGGGCCGCACGAAGCGTGAGGCGGACTGTAACACCAACAGACCCTCCCCAGCGGGTCATGAGCGCAAGATAGCGGAGAAACTGCAGAACTCCAAGAGGAGGGCAAAGGAGTGAGGGATGCACATTGTGAGTCTCAACGTAACGTTCCCCGTATCATTTTGTCAATGCGGTTCATGCAGGACATGGTGTCAACATCTTGAATGTCCTCTCAGGGCAAACCGGACAGATGAACCTGGCAATGGACCACAAGTCGCCTTGGCGACGGATGACGGCAGAGAACAAGCAGGCTGCAAGGGCCGAGCGGTGGCTTGGACAGAAGTCTGGCCGGCTGATGGAAAGCGAACATTAAAACGTGACGAAGCTGCGTGGCTTCAGACAGAGAGCAGATGGATCTTCACGAGGGGGTTAAATTAAGACGTGCTTTGTGTGTGTAGCGTCGGCAACCTGACTCTGTGCAGGGTTTACATGGCTGGAGGAAAATCAATAAAATCATAATGTGAGGCTAAAACGAAAAGTTTTTCTCACGATTGTCATGGAATTCTGAAAATAAACGTGTTAAACCTCGATCGGTGTTTTTGTCTATTCACATATTCATTTTTCTTCAAACTTCTACTTCTTTGTTTCTTCTTTTGTGTTGTGGTTTTTATAAAGTTCTGTACTGACGAATTTGTGGAAAAATCAGGTCTGTCAGAAGTGGTTTGGTTACTAATTACCCGAATGCCATGAAAACTCTGAGGGTGGACAAGTCCGGTCGGGTCTTTGTTCAGTTGTTATAGATCCGCGCCCGCAAGTACCGAACATGGCCAGAGGGTGGTAGTGTCGAGCTCTGTTAGCATGTGTGTAAACGGCTCCCCCCTTATATTCCGTGTAGCTTCAAAGTGTACTACATAGGCCTACATAAATTATAGCTGCCATTAGCCATTATTTTTCTATGGATTAATCTACCGACTATTTTACCGATTGGTCGATTAATCAAAAGGATTCATTGTCCTCCGGAAAATCAAATTGGCCATTTAATTTAATTTTGACAACAGCAAACTGTATGTCATTGCAGGGCTTTAGATAATGGACGCCGGCTTTTCGATCTGCACTATACGGACGTTAATTTCGCCCATAATTCGGTAAACAGATTTGTAAGAAAGCATATGTGGCTAATTCATGTGCTTACAGTGTAATAAGCCTAAAATTAAAGCGATAGGAAAATGGGTGGGGTTCTAAGGATTAACGTGGTACTGTGATTGGGTGTAAAATGTGCTGCTTCAAAGCTCAAATGCAACCAATAAGTTGCGTCTTATTTGAAAAAATGGTAGATTTGCACAGAAGCATTTATATTGAAATTTAAGGGAAAAACGTCAATAGTTCAAATTATAGTGACACAAATTTTAGGCCATACTGCGAAGCTCAAAGATGGTGCCTGTGTTCTCTATTGTTGTTTTATGCAGTCTGTTTATGACCTTGACTTGGTCTCACCCTGCCTTGGTCTTGGTTTTGTCTTGGTCTCCATAAACTCTGGTCTTTGTAATGACTTGGTCTCAGTTTAGGTGATCTCAACTACATCACTACGTTACAGTACTGTAACATTATATGTCAGGCAGCACTGCACAGTAATGTCTTCGTTGGCTGACAACACTATCTACAGCTCTGCCCAATCTCTGCAGTGCATCTGCCCTGAGACATTTTTCCATTGAACCGACAGACAAAGACAAGACGTCATTTTAGTCAGATTTAATCAGATGTCTTTCTTTAACAGGTTGCCTTATGCACAGGCTCACATGATAACTGGGTAATTGGATGAATCCATTAAATAAATTACTTCTGAAACGCTTGATAAAATGACTTGAACAAGAATTTGATATTTTCAAACGTCTAATATTAACACCATAAGGCTAATTCCTGTTAACCGACTGTCAAAATGACTGTTTCTAAATGACTGAAAATTGTAAATATTTTACACTAATTATATATATGTATTAAATGTTTGTATGTTCCATGTTATATTAAGATAAGCCCAGCATTTCTCTCAGTTTGAGTTTTACAAGCACTGTAAACTATAAATTAACCTTTTTTTTATTTTTAATAATACTTTTGCAGATGATCACAATGCACATAATTAGAAACTGATATGACATTTAAAGACTAATCTCTTTATTCCTGTTTCTTATTCCTGCTACGGTTTCATTGTTTTAAGCCCCACAAACCAATTACATTACCAATGATTCCAACGCTCCCCTTGTTGCCTAGCAACTGGCCGTGGAATTCCTGGAGAGGCCGTCGTGTGCACTTTGGGATTTTGGGTGTGTCTGTGTCTGTCTGCGCAGGTTTCAGCACCTGTCATGCTCACTTAGTGATGTGTTAGACTTGTTTTCCGCGGATCTGCCAAGTGAACAGGGAACTTAGCCGCAGAGCGTGAATGTCACTAAAACCATTTCCTTTTCTGTCCGCTGTCGATTTTTCTTATTAATGTCATTTTTCTGGCACCAATTTAGTGCTGCACTGGTGTTGGCAGACCGTCTAAGTACCACTCAGCTTGTCCTGTAACTGAAAGGACCTTCTAATGGCAGCTAATTAGCAAGTTAAGAGCAGTCAGAATCAACTAGTGACCAGCGTGTGCCATGTATATACTCCACTCTAAATGTAGTTTTTGAGGGCTTTGCAATGTCTATTTGGCTTCAGTGTCTTCCCCATGAACACACACCTTTGAAGACTGACCCTAATCAGCCCTGGCCTGTATCTGCCCCATGATGACAGCCAGAGGAAAAATGTCCAATTTTCAGCATCTCTCATCCGCTTTCATGGGTCTCAGCTTTGTGCCACGTTCTTTCTTTGGCGTTTTTCTGATTGTGGTCACTTACATATTGGAGTTTGCTCCAATTAAGATGCTGCCAGTTTCCCTGCTGGACCCTGGGTCGTGCTATGAGATTTCTGTAATGAAACACAGCACCGTGCTTTTAATAGACGGCAAACGGATTGCGGGTTCAGAAGGCTAGAGGTGCCGCGCGTGGGAGGGAGCTGAACGATATCAAAAACAAGTAAATACCCCTGGAAGGCATGATGAAAGTTCTCCGGCACAGAGAGACTGAGGGGGAGGATATGGAAGATCACGGAAAGATAGTCAAAATTCCAACCCCCCAGGGAAATCTGCTCCCATCCTGTCCAGCATGTGGACAGAGAGACAAACACAGAAAGAGACAGTAGCAACACACTTAAAAAAATGTGGAAAAGCTGGACTCACGCTGCTATGTGATGCTAATTGAGGCAGAAGAAGAGTCACGCTGCAGAGCGATTGAGAGTTCATCAGATTCTGAGAGAAATATAAGCATGAGATCACGGTGTGTTGCTACCGTAGCACCCAGCGAGGCTGGGCATGGAGGGAGAGAGAGCGAATGGGCATTTAATACCAGTCGTAGACTGGCAGGGCAGCATGGCTCATCATTTCTGGCAGTGAGGATTAATGCGCAGGCAATAAAAGGATATTAGAAAATATAGAAATTGAAAAGGGAAGGAGAGCTAGGGAGAGCGAGGGAGAGTGTTTGTGAGAGAGAATGACAGAGCGAGAGAGAGGGGGTGGTGGTCAGACTCAAGGAAACATTTTCCTCTCAGTCCTTGCTGAGATTATGCAACCCATCCTGCCGTCTCTGTGTCTTGCATCCTTCTTTCATTCTGTTGTTCTGTCTGCCTGATATTTGAACTTTGTGTTGTCAATACTGCAGTCCCCCCCCCATGCCCCCCCCCCAGTCAGGACCCAGTCTCACTCCTCCTGCCTGTTGCTTCCCTCATTCACATTCCCTCTTTTTTAACTACCTGTTAATGCTGAGCCTCTCTGCTCGTGGATTCGTTCATTTCTGAGGGACTTTCTCAATTCCAGGCTGAAACTGAGGTAAGGACAGAAATCATCCTCTTGCTGTTGTTATGAAGTGCTGCTCTCGTTTTTTGCTCGCCTCTGTTGGATCCCTTTTCATATACACTCATCTTCCTCTCCTCTTAGCTGATCAATTTTCCTCTTCCACACCCATCCTGCTGTCTTGTTTCTCTCCTCCCCTTCCCTTTTCTCTTCCTTTTTTAATCTCCTCTTCCTCTTCAGCCTCTTTCTCCCGGTCTTTCCCAGTAAGTTGTGTAAAGCCCGGCATTTCATTATTAAACGTCGGTGTCCAGACGATGTACGCCTGGGAATTTTCCTGCTCGCTTTCTGTCCGGCTGTCTGCCCGGTGCCGTCTTGCACTTTGCGGCGCGGCGTACTCCGTGGAGTGTCCAGCTGGATTCCACATCACTCTGTCTCACTCCCTTGCCACTGTGTTTCGGTTTTCCATAAATAAGAGGCGACTTCGGGAGACTGTCACCTGTGTCCACCTGCTCTGGGACAGCAGGTGACAGGAAGTCCACTGCTCTACTGTGACTGTCCTCTTTCAATCCAAACACAGGACAGGGATGGAGAGAGGGACGAGAGGGAGGAAGGAGACAGCCAGAAACCAGAGGGGCTGATGGAGGGCCACGAGGAGCGGGACAGAGCGTGAGGCGAAGCTCGGGGCTCAAACCCGGGGAGACGGAGAGGGAGGGAGGGACAGGCAGGCGTAGGGACTGTGGTGGTGGATGTCAGGAAGTTTCTCTGGTGACACATTGGATAGAAAAGCGATGGCAAACAGACTCCACCTCTGCTCACGCCTTCCGTCTTCACTCATTCCTGGAGTAATAACATACATACATACTGCATTTACATACATGCATACATATATATAATACTGTACAAAAGCATGAGACAGCCAAAGAAAATGATATTTAAATGTTTATATTGTATCTTTATAGTGCTGTTACGTTATTATGCCTGTCAAAGTGTGATACTGTCATTAGTGTGCCATTATTTCCAGCAACCCTCCACACACCCAGGTATTTTTTGACTCGACCACTAGCACACCTCAGATCTCAGTTATCTCATCGACTTTTAACTAATTAAGTTAATTAACTGAGCTGGAGGTGAATTTTAATAAATACATGGAATGGCTGAGGTGGCCCTGTGGAGAGGTTTGGGAACTGAAGCGGTGTTCATCTAGCCATCGAGTTTTTATTGTGTTACTCTTATTGTGTTTATTGTGTTATGTTTGCATATATTCTAATGTTAAATCGTCTACTGAGTACATATGCACTTACTACCCAGATAAACAGCTTTAAACATTTCTTTTGACCGCCTAAGACTTTTGCACAGTACTGTATATTCTGTATATATATACATATTAGCAAGTATAAGCATGGATGGATGAAGATGCTGTGTATCTTGTACTATTATTTTTTATGAGAAAATGAGGTTTCCAAAGTCTCAGAGTGGGATTTCCCAGTCCTTACAAGTTTGCTTACTGGTTCCCCACTTGTCATTGGCATTTCTTCGCTACCTGCTCTCCTGTTAGCTACTCCCCTCCTTTTCAGGCTGGCTTCTGTCCCCACGGGACACGCAAGCTGGTCTGATGACTGGGGGGATCAGAGCCACACTCCTCAGGACACAGTGTCACCTTTGTGTGTCTGTGTGGGGATCCACTATCTGCCCCCCAGGTCCAAGTCACCGACTGGGAAGAAGCTGACAGTGTCCATCCAGGAGCACATGGCCATTGACGTGTGCCCCGGACCTATCCGGCCAATCAGACAGATCTCCGCCTACTTCCCCCGCCTTTCCCCTCCCTCACCTGGGGGCGGGGCCTCTGCAGCAGTGGCCAGCAGCCTCCTGTCTCCTTTGATGGCAGGAGCCTCGGGAGGAGGCGGGGTCCCATTGGCGGCGGATACGTCCATGGAAACGGACAGCTGTGACAGCGATGACAGCAGTGAGATGATCGCTGAGTCCTGTTTGCAGGGTCCCCTGTTATCAGTGTAATGTTGTGTAGGGTTGCATTGTCATCAGAATCAGAATCTCCATTGTCTTTCAGCATCACTGGGGGCACTTGAGTTCAGCTTGCTGTACAGGAGACACACCAGCTCCCTGCACTGCACCATCCTCAGAGCCAAGGTACCAGCCCCGATCACAGGGACACGCCCAGCCAGAGGACACTGGTGCACTGCAGACTCCTGCGCGCCAAAGGTGTCAAGACAGCAGATTGAGTGAGGAATGAGCTAGTGGAACACAGGAGATGATGCGAATGATGGACCGTGTCCTTCCGCCAACAGAGGCACAGTCGGAGCCCCGTACGGGCTGTGGGATCAGTTGACACTGCCCTGCCCAGCAGAGTTAATGTGCTGGCAGGAATGGAGAGGATAATTACAATTAACGGGTTGAGTCAGTAAGCATATAATTGTGGCTCTTAAGCGCAATGGCTGCCTGCTGTTGCAAAGAGGTTTTCAACTGTATTAAAGTCGCCTCACTTTTGCTACATTACTGCTATGAGTGCCAGGATGTGGGGGCTGACACACGTATGTGTCCTTACACACGGGTGAGGATGCAGATACATACAGGTGTGGAGCCCAGCAGATGGAGAAGGAGGTTGGCTGTAGCCCCCTCCCTCACCCCTGGTGCCTGCGGAGGTTTGTCCCAGGCTCACGACTCCTCCCCCTCCCCGCAGGGTCTTAAGCCGATGGACTTCGATGGCCTGGCTGACCCCTACGTGAAGCTGCACCTGCTGCCCGGGGCCTGCAAGGTCAGTGTCCATTAACAGAGGAGCAGTGGTTCAGCTGATAGCGCTGGGAGATCCCCCTGCAAAATAACACCCCTTCTGCCCTGCTCTGCCCCCCACAGGCCAACAAGTTGAAGACCAGGACGGTACACAACTGTCTGAATCCAGCCTGGAACGAGACACTCACCTACTGGGGTATCACTGAGGAAGACATGCACAGGAAGACCCTCAGGTACCAGGCAGGACATATGAGGTGGGGGGGAGAGGCAGAGGTGATGTTGAAATGATAGCCGTGTACCCCCCCCCTCACCACACAGCATCATGGTAACTCCCAAGTCCCAGTGCACCATAGGGAACACAGCAGCATAACTCGCCAGATAACCAGTCACAGTAACTTGCCTATAATTACATTTGCATGTTGTAGAGCAAAATTTGCAAATTTCAGATAGATTACGGGAGAATTTCTGCAGAATGATTTCCGCCAGACACGGCACCCGGCTGCGGATCAGCAGTGTGACCCACAGTGTTACCCTCCCGCATGCAGAGACTGTTCTATCCGGAGCCCAGCTGTCAGTGCCTCTCCTTCCACCTGTGTGTCTGTCTCTTGCTCTTCTGCCTCTCTCCTTCGAGCCATTCTCTGGCCCAGGTTTAGCACGCAGAGCCTGTAAGATTTCCTGCTGATAACATTAGCGCATGTTTGTGTGTGCTGGGGAGGGCGTGAGATTGGTCTGTCCGTATCTCTGGAGCACTCTTTGATTGTATCGCACTCTCACACGCTGTTACACTGCCAGAGGAGAAGCACTACACTGTGCTTCTGCATGTCGAGCGAAAGTGATTTTCATCACAGGGTCTCCTGGGGACTGTCGCCGTGCCGACATCACTCAGCTTACTTGGATTCCCCTCGTGTTGGGAATGAGGCCTCGCTACATTTTAGCTAACAGGCCAATACGACGGAGATAACGACTGTGCGTCTAAAATACTAATGAACAGTATCCCAGGGCAACAGCTCAAGGATGTTCTTCATTTGTTACATTATTTGTGTTAGCTTACAAGCGGCTGGCACGTTGGTAATGCAGGCCAGGGGCAGATTAGCCCTCCCTTGGAGACCCCATGGTAACCCTTCAAACAGCTTTTACAGCCAGATCTTGCTAGTGAGTTTTTGCACTACCTCGCTTCATGAAGAGGCCTGCAGACGTGTTTAAGTGCATGGAAGGCACTGGGGGTGGGGTGGGGTGGGGGCGGGGGCTTCGAAGCCTTTCCTGGCACCTCGTAGCTGTCAGCTGGAATTATAAATGGCCTCTTTCCCTAAAGGTCAAGGAGTTGTGATCTATCTGTCGTTAGATCCATCACGCGCTGACACAGTAACACGCTGCCGCCACTCATGTGCAGTTATGCCTCCTTTTTCTGTGGTAAAACAGTTAATCGGCGCATTAATAACTGCGGAGTCACCTATATGGTTCATTATGAGCCAAGCAGCAGCTCAGGTCTGAGAATTGTGAGGGTCGTGCAAGGATATGACACACGACACACCAACACTCCAACAATCAAAACCTCCATCATTCCAACGTTCCAACACTCCAACACAGCAATACTCCAGCAGTACAACGCTCCAGCTCCCCACCACTCCAATGCTCTGGAGCCCCAGCATGAAAGTGGCAGCTGGGCCGTGTTTTGGCAGGTGGTGTGAACATGGTTTTCCCAGCCGGCATCTCAACATTTGGGTTTTCGGTTTCTCCCTCTTCATTCTGTTTCATTTGTTTTACATGCTACCAGTTTCAGTTTGCTGATATGAATGGTAAAGGTAAGAATGGGGTCCAGATCACTCTGATCTCTCAGCCCACATCTCTCTTTCCATGGCCGCAGACAGTCCCAGGCATTTCTAAACCAGCTGGGAGATGTGGGCCCTTCCAGTGTGTCCCAGTTTGCCCCCGGCGCTTTTTTCCAGGAAGACGTGCTTGGAACAGTTCCTCTGGCAACCAAAAAGGCAACATTCTTATGATCTGCCTGAAAAACCACAGCCGGCTCCTTCTGATCCATCTTATCACGGACTAGTATCCCTGTGAAGAAACTTCATTTTGGTTGCTTGTACTCATGACCTGATTATTTCAGTCATTACCCACGGCTCATGACTGTAGATGAAGATAGAAAAGTAGAGAGACTGGTCAGCCATAATTCTCACCTGAAGATTGCATCATCTGTGAAGTCCTTCACTTAGACGAGATACTCCCCCTCAACTAAAAGAGCAATTTGCTCATTTTCAAGTGGCCATGGCCTGGTGGGGCGGTGAAGGAGATCGATCACATCCTCGTAGGCAGAAGCTGCAGGCTCCCGTGGAAGAGTCTGCAGAAGTGCCCAGTTTATAAATTCTGATCACAGGCTTGTTATTGCCACTCTGAATATTCAGCTTAGGTCCAGTAGGCTACTAACTACTAGTGAATGAGGCTGGACCTGTCCAGACTCCAAGTTCACGCTGTTTCTAATGAGTTTGCATGCAGTTTGTGTGAGGAATTTGCAGACTTGAGTGTGACTGCAGATTCCAGTGTAATGTGGAAGACCTTCCATGACAAGATCCTGAAGGGTGCTGAGGGTTGTGTTGGTGTTGCCAGTGATCCCAGAAGGAAGTGTTTCATCTCGCAGGGCACCCTGGATATTATTAAGAGGAGTCATAGTGCACTTGATGGAAACTCCAGTCTGTACCAGGAACTAAGAAGGACAGCTGTGACGATAAAGAGGCATTTGTTAGAGGGATCTATGAGCAAGTGACACATTATCTATGGTTTAGCAACATGCATCCTACTTACAGAAGAATCTAAGCACTACACGTATCCAAATCTGCTCCTCGAAGAGTCACAGTCAGGACAGGTGATGGAACCGTCCTTACAGTGACACTGCAGTTGTGACCCGCTGGTGTAGCTACTTTGAGCAGCTGTTTGAAGCTGATTCTCCAGCTAGGACATTGGACATCTCTGGGTCCACAGTTCTTCAGGCTGATCCTCCGATTAGCTGTGAAGATTACAAGCAATTTTTGCTTCCATTTGGGAGACAAACATCATTCCAGCTGACTGAAGATCAGGACTTGTTGCTCCTTTTTGGAAAGGGAAGGGTGATTTTCTGGATTGTAGCAACTACAGGGGGATAACACTGCTGTCACCGCTGGTTAAGGTCCTTGCTAGGGTCATCCTCAGTAGGTTCCTTGATCACCTGCTGATGTACCAGCGACCAGAGCAGTCTGGTTTAACGCATAGTCTACCATATAATGCATCTTGATACTGAGTGGTCTCATCGAGCACAAATGCAAATAGTAGCAGAGTTTCTTTGTAGTCTTTGTTGATTTTTGTGAAGTGTTTAACTCAGTTGATCGAGCTGCCCCATGGGGCATCCTGAAAGTTCTCAGATCACCTCAAAGTCGCTGGACATCATGGCCAGCTTGTACACTGGCACTGTGAGTGCTATGCAGAGTGGAGCCAGAACCTCTGCTATTCCCAGTAGATTCTGGGGTTCATCAGGGATGTGTTCCTGCTCCTACTCTATGCTTGCTTGGACTGGGTGTTGGGCAGAGTCATGGGGTCTAGCAGCTGTGGGGAAGAAACTGTCATCGATCTTAAGTTTCCCAGCCTCTGAGAGGGACTCTTGAGAGACTGAGTGAGGAGTCTGAGTGTCTGGGTTTGCAAGTGTCCTAAATAAGAACCAAGATTCATATTGACCTCTTGGGCACAGCCATCAGCAGAGTCTGTGGAGAGAATGACGACCTTGTCGAGAGATTTACCTACATCAGCAGCAACATTCATGCCTCTGGTGACTCTTCCTATGAAGTCATGGGGGTCATGAAGTCCCTGGAAAGGGGTGTGTGGGGGTCCCAATATCTTTGTAAGAGGATGAAAATCCAAATCTTTAGAGTCTTGGTGCTCCCTGTTTTGCTGTATGGCTGCAGCATCACCTGCCATCACTCTCGTCTGTTTCCTCTGCCGTGAGCATTACTGATTTGTCAGTACATTCACAATTTATATCCTGAATCTGTAAGCCCAGGACTTAACCTGACAACATCTCTGGGATAACCTGGAAATGAATACTGTGTCATGACGGTCCATAATGTACATTCCAAGGGGAACAGACAGCAACGCCTGCAGTTCTTCACAGGGAATGAGCTGGTTTGTGGTGCACAGATGAATCATTAAGGCCAGAGGTGCGCAAAGCTGAGAGAAGCTCATTGCCAAATGCGGCCTCCCTCTTCCTGTCGGCGTATCAGTGTGCGGCAAGAACCAGCTGGCTGACAACAGGCTCCTCCTTTTTCTCTTGGTCTCTATATTGTCATTCTCCTCCTTCGCTGTCTGACTTGCTCCCTTCTTCCCCCCTGTTTCTCTCCCTCCTCTTGTCAGGATATCGGTGTGTGATGAGGACCGACTGGCTCCTAATGAGCTGATCGGGGAGGTGCGAGTGGCCCTGCGGCGGCTACAGCCAGACCAGCTCAAACGCTACAACGTCTGCCTGGAACACCCCCCTCCTGTGAGGACAGTCCTGGGGAGGCCTGTGGACGCAGCACTCAGTGTCATGGTCATTGTGGTCATGGACACACCATCCTGCATGAGGACATGCCATCTCTCCATCAGTTATGTGCAGGGTTGGCTATGACCAGTATGTACCGGACCGTAGTGCTACGCAGATTTCGGTGCCTGACTTCGGTGCCACTTAAATGCCCGAGCTGATGATTGAAATACTTGTCCTTTAGTGCTGGGGGCAAAAGAAGTATCACTAAACCTCACATGCCATTGCTAGTTAACATTACACTTGCTCTGATGCCCTTAAACAGGGTGAAAATGTGTAAATCTAAATACTCTAAAGTGTGGCTGTATTTCACTCAAAAGGATTCTGACACCAGGACATATAAGTGTTTAAAAACGATTGTGTGCAAAGGGGGAACACATCAAATTTATTTATATATTTGAGGTGTCGAGTTAATATATTCAATTTGAAATTTAATTTGCTTTAGAAATAAAAAGCTGTTCTTTAATGTTGTTGGCCTTCATTTTGTGCCTTATTTTTTGCTAAGTACCAATGCAGACAACATTTAGGCATGGCACCATTTTTCAAAAAATCCAAACGATACCCAACCCTATTTATGTGTGTGGGTCTTCATCGCCTTGCAGTCTGTGTCCAAGTGTCCCGTTGAGAGCCGGTCCAATTCAACGTCATCAGTTTCTGAGTGTCCCGCTGAGGGCTGATCCGATCCTGCATCATCAATTTCTGAGGGTCCCACTGAGGGCTGACCCGATCCTCCATCATCAGTGTCCGAATGTCCCACCGAAGGCTGGTCCAGTCCTCCATCATCAGTGTACAAGTGTCCCACTGAGGGCCAGTCCCATGCTACATCATCAGGGTCTGAGTGTCCTGTTGAGGGCCGTTCCAGTCCTCCATCACCAGTGTCTGATGTCCCACTGAGGGCTGGTCCAATTCTGCATCATCAGTGTCTGAGTATTACATCAAGAAAGGCTCACTCTCAATCTCTCTCTCCTCTTCTACTCCTCCAGCTCCCTTCTCCCACCACCATGAGTGCAGCTCTGCGGGGGATCTCCTGTTACCTCCGAGAGGTGAGCCCTTTCCAGTCGCACCTACGCCACCCTCCCCCCCATCTCTCATCAACTACACTGTTGGCAACTGATTATCCACAGGAGAAAGCAGTTGCCTTGCTGTTTCAGCCATAAAAATGTGGGAGTGACATCTCTGCTCTGGGTGCAGCAAACATGCATCATGCCAGAGTGATGTGCAAAACAAGACAATACTGCTGTCTGATAGAGGAGACATGGAGTGGAAGAGGAAGCCTGCCCTTAATGAGGGGACCGGTAGTAATAAATGATACCAGAGGGGAGTTCATTACACTGGGAAGCGAGAAACATGGTGATGGATGAGAAATAACGAGATGGATGTGGTCACATGTCAGCGACAGACGGGTGGCATGCGTGAGGGAGCGGAGAGCGTGTGCGCAGGTCTGAAAACAGATTCCAACAGAAGGCAGGCGTGACATGAGCGAGGCACAGAGAGCATCACACAGTGAAAGATTTTTAGACACAACAGAAGGTTCTTTCTCAAAAGGAAATCAAGGATTCATCGCATAGACCTGGTGTTAGCCTCAACATGTCTGTACATCTTTACTTCCAGTGTAGCATGTGGATCCTTGTTTGCCACGTGGGTAGATCCACTCTGTGAGTCTCCCTTTACGTTCAGTGTGCTCCACACCGCGCGCCTGTACATTCAGTGTGCTCCACACCGCGCGTCTTTACGTTCAGTGTGCTCCACACCGCGCGCCTTTACGTTCAGTGTGCTCCACACCGCGCGCCTTTACGTTCAGTGTGCTCCACACCGCGCGCCTGTACGTTCAGTGTGCTCCACACCGCGCGCCTTTACGTTCAGTGTGCACCACTCCGCGCGTCTTTACGTTCAGTGTGCTCCACACCGCGCGCCTTTACGTTCAGTGTGCTCCACACCGCGCGCCTTTACG
>JAODJX010000048.1:4370699-4386632 GCA_026776945.1 Isichthys henryi | reverse complement strand
AGTAACGTAATTTCAATTCTCTGTATGTCCGGTACATATGGCAAAATTGACAATAAAGTTGACTTGACTTGACTTGATAATGACCGTTTGGCTCGTGGGTGGCAATAAAATCTGTAAAATTACGCTGAATATTGTCAAAAATCCACCATCCACGCATCATAACAAGCAGCACTTCCACATGGACGTTTGTGTGTAAAATAATTAAAGTTAACTTTGCTTGACGACAAGCACAGAGTCGCGCCCCATGCTACTCGCCTGACGGTCAGTCTGCCTTCAGCATGCATGTCTTAAATCCGCAGGCCTATATTAAATATCGCTTTACTGCAGTGCTCACATTCAATATGTCATCGGGGTATTGAAAGGGACCCTTCTCTTCGGGTTCTTATAAACGGACGGCAGTCATCCAACGTTGGAAATAACATTCATTAAGGAGATGTGTAATCACCGCGGGGTCGCCGACACTTGTTGAGATTGCGTTTGCAAATGTGGAGCGCAGACTGCATATGCGACCATGTGGGTGGTTTAGAAATACTCATTTTCATTTGACTTTCTCTATTTTCAAGACGGTGAAGTTTATATTACAGTCAGTTAATTGTTTATATATCAAGAACGTTCGGAATGCAGTGATTTATGGAACATGTCAAATAAAACTGGATTGTCGTAAATACTTCTCTTTGTAACTCTGAATTATTGTCTGTGCATTGTGCTTGTTTGTAGTATGAAACAATGACAACTGATAAATGTTAAAAAGAAAAATTTAAATCAAGGCCGAGGAATTCAAACTTGAATAAACCATCCGCGGCCTTTTCATCCAACCATTTTTGGAGATCGCTCAAATTTATTAAGATATCCACCTGGCAAAAGTTCGTCGTCTGAGTTTAATTAAAATACCTTTCAAGGAGCATGATTAATGATTGTCAACGCGTGGTAAATCAAAAGGATTACGAGTACACAGTGATTAACAGAGAATGCCGCATAGGATGGCACCGCATCTCACGCCGTCTCAACCATCCGCCAGCGCAAGTCTCGTTTTAAAGCCCTATTAAATTCGCCACGCTGCTGCCATCGTGTGGTCCAAGGTGTGTGTTACAGCCGCCTCTGGGACATTACAAAGGTTGCGGGAATTACATGAACTTAAACCGTCCTGATGCGGCTTTGGTGATTAATTTGGCCGACGGCACGAAGTTCTTTATTTTGTCTCTGATCAGGAACTGAAAAAGCCAAATACAAACGCTCTTCGTTTATACGTACATGTTCAATGCAGACACATTAATACATTCACACATCCTGCAGATTAAAGGTCCTCCACTCACCACAGCATCACACAGATGCTGATGCAGTCGCACGTTTTCCCCCCTGCTAACCCCCTAAAAAGCAGACAGCTGAAGGCAGGAGGCAAGAGCATGCCTGGAATCCACAACAGCGAATCATCCCCCTGCGGATTCAATGTGCTTTAATTTACGTGGATCAATTTCAGAAAGAAAGTCTTTCTGGCTGAAGAAATACGCATATGAATGATGTGAAAGACCTGTGGGTTTGGGGTTAGAAAACACACCTTGTGTTCATATTAATTTATTTGCATGTTGAAACATCACAGATGAACGAATATAGAAAACCATAAGGGTGAAGACTTCATTCATCCATCCATCCATCCATCCATCCCACAGTTGATCAGGGTTGCAGAAGGGCCTGGGCCCCCTCCCTGGCAACATAGGGTACGAGGCTGGTGTTCCCCCTGAAGGGGATTCCCATTTCTTAAATACTGATTTCTTCATTGTAATTAAGTCATACTTCTTAATCACAGTTACCCAGTTCAGGAGACAGATCATTCGCCCACAACAATAAGAAGGTGAGTGACCACAGCAGCTGCTGCTCCACAGCAGCTCTCCGGCTGATTCGCCAGAACTAAAAACTAGCCGTCTTAGTGGGTTTTCTGTATGCTGAACGGCTCTGCTCCTAAAGTTATCGTTTATGATGAAACACTGATGCACAGGATTTCAGTTCAGCTTCTGCCCCCCTCCCTGCAGCTCCTCTGAAATGAGTGGAGTGGAGTGGAGTGGAGTGGAGTGGGGAGTTTCTCCAGCATTCAGGGAAATGTTACATTTGTAAAGTCAGCCAGCATGCGATGGAGTTTCCTGGGGCCTGTATCTCAGAGCAGGATTCCTTGCTAAGCCGCATACCCTGTTAGATTTAAGGTAGTGTGGGCTAAATGTAAGTGAACAACGATAAAGTCTATTTAAACTGGGATACCTTAAATCCAACAAGTTATTCGGCTAAGCAAGAAATCCCGCTTCCTGATACAGGCAACCGGATCACCATCCTCTGAAACTGCCTTCAGTCAGATTAGGAGAAACTGGGCACTGGGCACCGCAACGCGCCCCGCTGACAGATGCTACACATTGCTTAAGCTTCACTTAATGGTGCCAGTCCAGTCAGGATGGAAGGACGGATCTGACAATGGTCCCACTCAGAGAAAGACAAATCCTGACAACATAAACATGTAATTATGCTCAATGAGCAACAAAGTTAAAGCTGAAGAGAACAGCGAAGGTGGAGGATTTCCAAAGGCAGCAGGGCTGGTTAAAAAGACAAGATACCCTAGAACCAACCAGTGCACCTCCCATCATTTTTTGCAAAAAAGCAAGACTCCCTGCTGTGTCCTGGGAGCTCAGTACTTCCAGTAACACCATAAAATCAGTAATATATGCACACTCACTTCCCATGTTAAGAAAGCAGAATGCTGGAAAGGTGCCATAATTCTGTGTAACAATTTATTAAGTCTTAATTTGAGGACAAAAGAAAAAGCTTTGTAAGCCACAATAACTGAATACAGAGGGTTCAGCTGTATGTCGTCTCCCTGCTGTGACATTTCAGGTGCTTATTCAGTTTGCCTAAAGCCATGAACTGCTTCCCACAGAAGGTGCAGCAGTACGGCCTTTCTTCCATGTGGATTCTTTGATGGTTTTGTAGACTTGCTGCATCATCAAGTTGCAGCCCACAGAGGGGGCAGCAGTACGACTGTAGTCCCGTGTGGACCTTCTGGTGCTTCTTGCAGGTGTAGGCATCCTTAAACCTCATGCTGCACTGTGTGCAGCTGTAGAGTCGCACTTGCGTGTGAACCCTCTGGTGGTTCTTGAGAGTGCCGTCGTTGTTGAAGCGTTTGCCACACAGGGCGCAGCTGTACGGCTTCTCTCCCGTGTGAATTCGCAGATGTATCTTCAGCCGGGACATGTGGCAGAAGGTCTTCCCGCACTGTTGGCAGGAATGAGTCCGCTTCCCTGGGAGCTGCCTCAGGTTCACTGATGGCGGCTCCCGCATTTGCCCCTGCGAGTCACTGGCCCACACCGAGTCAGCTCGCTGCTGCGACTCACTGAAGCTGGGGCCATCAGCTTCTTTTTTAACAAGGTCATGCTCCACCTCTGCCACATGTGGCTCCTCTGTGGGACTCTCGATCTGGACTTTGAAAAGTTCCGGCAGCTCTGAGTCCTGCTCGTGGTCACTCTTCAGGCCAGGTGGCGTAAACGGCAGACACTGCATGCTGGCCTCCTGCTGCCGCTGCCCGACGCAGAGCTTTTCCTCACTAGGAGAAATCTCCCTCTGGAAGTTCCAGTCCTGCCCTTCCAGCTCTGGCTCAGTGGGGGACACTGCTTCGGGTTCGAGGTTCTCTATTGGATGTGAAGCTTCTAGAGAGAAAGAACAGCAGCATATGCACAATGTAAAAAATGCAAGCCCACTGTATTTTTCTATAATGTCAGCATACCTTTGGGAGGGGGGCAGCCGGTCGACCTTGGACCCCCAGAAGCTTTTTTTTCCTCCCTTCTTGGGAGTTTTTGGTTCCTCTCCTCTGCTGTCGTCTGGCTTTCATTCTCTCTTTCAATTTATCTTCCCTATTCCCTGTTTTTGAATTATTCCACATTAATGATGCAGGGATGCACCTTGGGCCAACTCTGCTGTGAAAGGCGCTATATTAAAATAAATTTAATCGAATTTAAATTAGCTTGGCAACTTAAGTGTTCATTTATTTTCCTTCCCAATCATTTTCTGAAACCCGGGGGGGGGGGTCTGCAGCCTATCCGGGAGGCTACGGGCACAAAGCAGGGAACAACCCAGGCTGGGGCGCCAATCCATCACAGGGCACACTCACGTGTTCATTTATTTTTAAAGCATATTCACATCAGTATGGTGGCTCAGTAGGCAGCATTCCAGCTTAATTCCACCAGAGTAGCTAATCCAAAGTCCCAATCATTGTGTGAAAACTACACGTTCTTCCCAGGGATGTAAGAACCAAGGCGAATGTGAGGACTTGTACAGCCCCTGCCCCTCAATATTTAATTTGGCTTCATTCATCATCCAAATAGACCTTTGCATTTATATTTTTTAATTCTGCCCCCCACCAACTCGAACTCTCTCCTACATCATTGGTTCTTCCAGTACTTTTGTGTGTTTCCTCCTAATATCAAGACCTGCGGTCCAGCTTAATTAATTAGGTGCTAGCCTGAGTTACATATCATGAGCTGGCATCACAAAGATTTCTGCGACAGAATGCGATGTGTGAGAAAAGGTGGACATATTTTTTCCGTTTTAAAAGCATTATACTCACAGCTCGACTCGGAAATAAGGCTGTTTATTTGATATGCCTGTGTAGCACGTTGAGTAGGAAGTTGCACATCGGTTTTTGATTGTCGTGGCCATAAGGGGCCAGTTACATTTTTGATGGTGACCACACCGCACCCTGTCTGTTTTGTGGTTCCGCTGAGAAAATAAAATAATGCACATTTCCTTTTTAATATTTTGTCGTCAGGTAGCGACAGGGGTTGCCAAGGTAACACCTGAGATCCGGCCCTGTTGCACACTAAATCGTGCATTAAAGATAACTCGCGTAGTTTTAAAAATGCGGTTTAAACAACAGCCTTCCGATCGTTCCCTACAGCGCCGAAAGAACGTAAGAAGTAGAAAGAGGGAACTACACACATGAAATCCTCAAGAAAGAATGACCGGCGTACATGGGCAAGGTGGTAATTAGACAGATGCATTGTTAGCTTCGCACGACCGGGCTGGAAATTACTATTAAAGTAAATTACACACGACACACAACCGTAAAATGCAGGTTAAAGAGCAGTTAACTTCACCAACCGGGCCAAACTGGTGCTTCCGCTCCGGCGTCCCGCAGCCTCCGCCGCAACAGCTCGATTTCCCGCTGCGCCCGGGCGCTTTCCTCCTCATATTCCAGCACCGTGCTCCCCACCACCTCCAGTATCTCCCGTACGGCAGCCATTAGGCGCTCAGTCAAATAATCATTCAAAAGTTGTAGCTTAGTCATGTCGCTTCTCCAGCTTTCAAACCCCCCTGAAGTCTAGCAGCAGGCAAGTTTTTTTGTGTCCCGCTTCCTGGTCACGTGACGTGGTGAAGGCGGGACTCCACGTCTCGTTACCGTAATACATGTTAGCATAGTTGCCTTACATCCCCACTACTATACTTGCAGCACATTCAGTTTTAACGCTGACGCTTTCTACATATCCATTAAGGGGATACGTGAAAATCTGTTTGCGGTTAGTTCTCTTATACGGCTGTTGTACCACGATATGAATGCATTACGTGCCACTCGTTCTGTGCTGAAGTGAAACTGCATTTGGTTTATATTCATTTTTAAAGAACTGTGCCCCTCTTATAATAACCTGTAATAAAAAGCTGAATTCTGATCCTGAGCACCTGACCTTCTACTCACCTCACTATTCAATGTTTGTTCGCAGTCTGGATGTAAATTAGGCTCCTGGGGGCAGCAGTGTCCTCAGGTGAGCACTTAAGCACTTGCACGCTCAGCTGCACTACTTTTTGTCCTTCACCCTTCTTATACAGTACAGCGAGCTGTTTTAAAATAGGGCTGGGACACCTGCAGAGCCTAATGGAACCAGGGCCAGCCCTGAAAGACAAGGAACATGTAGCCGCAACAAGCTTTAATCACAATCCGCCATCACCACCATGCACGAGGACATGCTAACACACAGCAATCCACTTCGGCACGCTGCCCGAGTCTGGAAGTTAAATACGGCTGCTAGAACTCACATTAAAACTGGCTTCCTGTGCTGTGCTGAGGGAGAGAACACAGAACACAGAACCGTCACATGAGAGAGAGACCCTGGACAAGAGGCAATCTCATCTATTTTTAGTCTTTATTGCTGCATAAACAGATAGAGGCTAATCATGCAGTTGTGTGCTGTGACTGCAGCTGTTCCGAAAAATTGGGAGGGAGGGAGGGAGGGGGGGGGAATTATTACGAAGGATCACCCACACAGATGCCTAATAGCCTAACGAAGCCTGCACTGTGCTGTGATCAGGGGAAAACACCCAAGCCACATTCATTACAACTACTCGGCACAATCCACTCTGATCTAACATATTTCCAAGTCTGTGAATGTTACAGCAGCGAACATATACTGTTATTCCAATTAAAGGGTGACACCCGCCAATTCAGAATGAGGTCAAAACGATTCACAAGACAGAGACAACACAGTTCCTGTAATTTACAGCAGTTCCTGTAATTTACAAAAGATGGTTAAACATCTCATGAGGGAGCAAATGTTGCATTGGCTGGATGGAGTCAGGGCCCACGACTCTTGATGACTCTGCGACAAGAACCCAGTCCGTCTGGGCGCATGCTGCCTCCCCAAACTTCTGACACTAGTCACTACGGACTCCGTGACATGTGGCAAACTGTTGCTGGTCTCCAGCTTCTCAGTCAATCTCCCTTAAGCTGCAGGAGCGAGGGAGAGAGACACACACTTCAGGCAGCCTGACCGTGCTTTTGCTGCGGCTCTAGCTGACCGGCCTGCTCCCTCACTTACCTAAGGGACACATGTGCTGTCCAAGCCACACCCTTGATGACTCACTTGGCTATGTAGGGCTGGATGTGGCCAAAGTCTGCTGGGCTGAATTAGGCTTGAAAGATGAAAAAATAAAATAAAATAAAGGATGCAACATAATCTTAAGTGATTTAATTCTGACCTACAAACATATTAAATGATAAAATATGTTAGGAGTTATAATGTTATGATAAAATATGTTATGCTTAAATAAGAGCACTTTGTGAACGTCTCATCTTAAACAGCAAAGCAGATAGTTTGGAATGTACCTTTATGTGCTGTGCCAAGGAGATATCACTTGTGTTCATGGACCTAAAGAACAATGATTGCGATTATTAACAATCATAATTCTCAAATGCATGTAAACATTTGACTGGCCACATACTATCACATTGTTCTTACATGTGCTGGTTATTTTCCATCAAGTGGTTTTTGAAATGATTGTGAAGGCTGCTCGCTACTGTGAATGTCTTCGAGCAGTGCGTACAGTAGAAAGGTCTCTCCCCGGTGTGGATTCGTTTGTGTTTCTTCAGCGTATCCCCATCATTGAAAGTCTTCCCACACAAGGTGCAGCGGTAAGGTCTCTCACCGGTGTGAATGCGCAAGTGCCTTTTGAGGTTTCCTATTTGAGTGAAACTTTTCTCACACCACGTGCATCGGTGCGGTTTTTCCCCCGTGTGGATTCGCTGGTGCCTCCGTAGATCTGCAGACTGAGTAAATGACTTACCGCACCAGTTGCAACTGTAGGGCCTTTCGCCACTGTGTATCTGCAGGTGTGTTTTAAGATTGCAGATCTGACTGAAGAACTTTCCGCAGTAGAAACAGCAGTGCTGTTTTTCTCCCACATAACTGACAAAATAATTCTCATTCAGGGGCTCATTTGACCGGCACTCGACTTCTTGGGAATTACACTCATCTACATCCCCAGTAACCGGGACATCTGAAGGGATCCCCACGCTTGCTTCACCCAGGGTATCTTGCACTTTCGGACTGTTGCCTAGATCTGCAGGCTGCTCAGACTTAAGGTCCACTTCACCAGGCTCAGTTTTGACTTGATCGGGTCGCAAGCTGGGTGTTTCCTGCTCTGCGGGCCCAATGGTCAGCGCCTCAGCGACCGTATTCTTTACTGTCTGTGTGGCATTTGGCTCAGCACAGGCGTCCAGAGGCGAGACCACTGACAGAGCAATCTCTAGTGCCAGCTTTTTCAGCCCTTGTGTTGAACCCTCAGGGTCCGTCTCCACCACACAGGCCGGCTGCGGCCCACCAAGCTCCTCCCCCATCTTTTCAGATCTGCAGCGATCTTCAGTGGGAGCAGTCTCTACATCCTGTCCGAGATGCGGGCTCCATTCTTGCCCACCTAGCTCCTGATCTGCTGGGGACCTCCCCCCAGAAATGGGGACAGCAACAGACTGCACATCTCCTGAGGGAGAGGGGACACACAAACAAACACGATTTTTAGTTACTACCAAAAAAAAAAAAAAAACAAAAAAAACTATATTTTACTGTCACTGTCATATGAAACTCACGAAAGGTAGACATTCAGAAACTGTATGTGTATACCCAGAAAAGAAGAGATTTTTTAATTATTTGTCATACGATTAATTTAATCATCATTCATGACAATCTTTGTTTTCAGTAATTGTTATTTTAAAGACTGCTACGTCGTGCTATTAGAACGCTAATAAGACAAATATCTTTCAAAGTATGGGCGCATTTTCTGTTTCGAGCAGTTATGGGGAATTATATTTTTGATCATTCGTTTAAAAGGAGCTGGCAGCGGAGGTGGTAAACAGAAAACTAACAGTCCGTTTTATCGGTCTCAAACATCGCTCGCAAACTTGACGGCAGCTAGATCCGCTGCTAACGACTGCTGGCCGCTTGTCAAATAAAAGACTCGGGGCAGGGAATGAGGCGCAGGGGCGCGGGAGGGAAGGAGGCTCTCACCCGCCCAGGGCGCTTCGGCCACCAGCACCACCTCCCTGAGTCTCCGCCTCAGGCTCTCGTTCTCCCGCTGCGCCCTGGCCGTTTCCTCCTGGTACTCTGACACCGTGTCTCCAACCACTTCGAGGATTTCCCGTACGGCCTCCATCAGGCGCTCCGTTAAGTATTGTCTTAAGAGCTGCAACTTAGTCATTTTTGTCGTCCTAAATAAAAGCTGACATAAGGCAACAATGAAACACACCAAACTGAAGCACTTCCGGTGTATTTAATGACGCACAAAGCCGCTTCCGGTGTGATCGCCCACGCGACTGGTGACGGCTTCCGTAGGCGAGGTCAATCCCGGGCAGGTGTTTTAATACCGAGTTTTGCGTTTTGCAAAACTCACGGCTGATTAAATGTAATGTATGTTTAATTCCGTGCATATATATTAAACAAATATGATATAGCTTCTCATAAGCTAGGCAGACACTGGCGTATGAAAAAAGTCTTTAATAATAATTTAGTAAGTTTGAAAATGTATTCTCAGATAGCACACATATGTTGAAATGACATTGATTCCATATCAGACAAAATGGTTGAAACAACGTCGATTTTCACGTTATATCAATATTGAATCAAGGTTTTGCCACCATCAGTTTTTCAATATTGAAAATCTGATCAAATATCAATTCACTGTCAACGCTGATAATTTAACACTGACCATAATTCAAGGCATTTAACTGTAATTCAACATTGAAACAATAACATGATGCTATCTGGGTTGTGATGGACCTGGGAGGAACTCATCCATTGCTATATAGTCTTCAGTTACGTGTTGCAAGTGATTGATTGCGCACGATAGTTTTCACCTATGGGGGTTTAGAGGGGAGTTTTTTTAAGCTGGGGAGATGGAGGATTGGGAAAATAAGGATTGTGGTGGTGACTCCTTGGGGTACAGCTTCACAATCATCTTGGGGGTAAGAGAGTAATTTAGTTAGGGGAGCTTGTGAAAGGTCGTGGCTTAGGATTAGATCCTTTTGAATATAACCACTCACCTTGAATGCAGGAGCCTGTTTAAGTCCTCTTTGGGTTGGTATGATGTACAATGACGTCTTACCTGGCTGGAATATCCCATAATGGGGACTTGTGGGGACCAAATATGTTGAATACCTGTTTTTTTTTTACCTTATGGGGACTAGTTTCGTGACCCCCCTCCCTTAAAGGAAAACACAATTTTCTGAAAATCCATGACTGCAGTCAAAAAACTAAAATCCAAAAACTATTTTGTTTGGTTACTTATGGTTATGGTTAGGGCTGGGTAGGGGGTTAAGGTTGTTATAGTTAGCATTAGCATTTTTCCCATAGAAATGAATTAGCGGTCCCCACAAAGATATGATTACAGGTCTCTGTAGGTACTCTATATGTAGACAAAAAAAGTTACGTGTGCATCAGAAATGTACGTCAACACGCGAGGTAAGCAAGATACAGTTTCTTTGTCCCCCCAAGTGCAAACATCCAACTCCACTTACGGAGGGCAGGAAAGGTGTGCTTTAATGCTGGGTTGTGCTGTGTGAATTTGCAGTTTCCGCTGTTATGTGCAATGGTGAGATTTTCTGATTCAAGTGCATTTATCTGAACCTTGAACTTATTGAGTGTTTAGCATGTTACAGCCCCTCTCAGATGCAGTTCGGGTGGATTGGGTGGATGTTTCCTTGAGTGTATTGTCCTGTTCTTGGCTCCACCCACTATTACATGTTACGCTGTTACCTTTCCATTCTGCTCAGTGTTCTGACTATCCAATATTGAGTGTGCGCAGTAGTATATGCTTAATGAAATAAAATGAATTGATTCTTTGAATCTGCTCATGGCTTGTGGTTTATGCACTTAGACTAGTGGGGTTGTGACTGACTAAATTTGAGTTTATTACAACAAACCTGCAAAACTAGACTAAACTAAAGCAATTCTGTGTATCTGAATGACCAAAATATGAATGTAATGACTGGCAATAATTTGAGCATCATTTGCACACTCAGATTCCCTGTGCTGATCCTAAATAAACAGTCTTGGACACGTATTACAAATTAAGTGGTATAAAAATCAGAAGAAACTCGGCAAATCAAGCATTATCCCGCTTGGATCAGCTACATAAGAAGATATAATGTATCAGTTGTATATGATTCCTCCTAATGGTATATAGACATGCATTATTTTGTCATTTTTGGTCAACCAATTGAGTGACAGGCAACTTACAGCCATTAAGATTTTCAACATGTACGTGATGCAACAATATGGCCGCTATTCATTGTGGATTCACTGATACAGATATACTGAGGACAGGAATGGGATTTACTTCCTGTTATTAGTTAACAGCCAATCAGATTGTTCAGCATCAGACTCTGACGAGTGGGTGGTCACTCCTGACTGTCATTGCTGTGCAAATCTGACCAACTGTGAGTTAACTGAGTCAATCGGCTGTTTGCATTTACTCCTGTTTCTCTAATTTGATCAACTTTAATCCAGTCACACACACATTAGGCAGTATGCCTACTGGCCCAGTGGGTTTCTCCTCCCTCAGTTGGAAACTTCTGTGTCATGCTGAGATACAGTCTTGGTCGTGGATTGGACCACACTGCTTCCAAAAGCCCAATCATAAATATGGAGTCAGGTGGTATTCTGGGTACATCTATAGCCTCCGGTTTTGTGGGCTTGACACCCACTGCCGAGTTTTTGTGCGTGACGTTATCCGTTTTATTTAAAAGTCGGTATATTTCGCTTTGTCACATTTTAGGATTTGGAATTTCAAAGATGACAACTCGCAGCAAACCATTACAACGGCGAATGATTGTAATCATATTAAAAAGCCAGTATTGATTACATTACACTGACTTCAGCAAGGAGAACCACGTGGCCTAATCGATAGACAATGTATAAAAACGATGCTATCACTGAGGCTAAATTCAAGGTAACGTCCACACCCGCACTGCCGATCGGTAAGACAGTTATATCGCCACTATTACTGACCCACCGTGTTTTAACCTGGTCTATGATAAACGCGATTATTTCAATGTGACTTTCTCCAAATGGTGAAATCGCAATCCCCTGTGATGCGCGGACTCAGCCAAATAAATAAAGGTGCTGATCTGGTACATTTGTTTCTTCCGGGCTGCACCTGGTGTCTCCGCACCCCGCCCTCCATCTCCACTCTGCACTGCATTATGACAGCCAGTATCCCCCCCACTCCTACCACCTACGTTTTATTACTTATTTGAATCACTCGGCCAGATTGGATCAGACAGTTCTTTGCGGCGCTCAGACCGTTTTAATGACAAAACGATCTTTTTCTCCAAAGCAGCAGCTTCCACGTATTTCACTATCCCATCACTTTCCCTCTCACATCTTTCTTTATATATAGATGCATAATGGAAAGTCAGCGGTCTTTCTATCCTTCTATCTCGCAGACGGTTTCCCTGGCAACGAAAATCCCCCCCGGCACAAATACAACGCGGAGAGCAAATGCAAGCGAGCAGAAAGGCGGCGGTGCAGTTACCTCAGCATTTAACATATCAGGGGCAGTAATTCCACGCTGCTCTTTTCATATAATGACCGTTTATTATCAGCACACCTTGAAACTCGCACATTGTATTCGTTTGTGGAGGAAAAAACAGCCAGTTTTCCATTTGTTTTTTGTCGTTGTTTTTTTTTTTTTTTAAATGAAAACGGTCACTTAAGACATGCGCAGGCACTCGGTGCTACATCGCTGCAGTATCAGTAATACTGGTTATATGCGTATAAATAGTTTCAGATTAACCTGATGAATGCACTGTGGTTTTGAAACAGTTTTGCCATCGCCATTTAACGATAAAAGACTGAGCAAACGGCATGCATTAATTTCTGCGTGTACAGTTTTGTTCTATTGCTGTCACAAAAATGTAAAGTATCACCAAAGAAAAAAATAGAACACCATTGCCAACAATAATAATCACAATTCTACTACCTATGTGGAAACTGTGAGGATTAACAGTCAGATTCCATATAGTATATTGTATAACATTTTCAGGATGTGTTAATAGCATATTAAATGTGCGGGAAAATACAATCAACAACTATTAATACTATTTGAATAGTAATTTCTGCAACATTTGACAGTGCAAGTGGGTAATATTATTCAAACCTATCTAATAAGCCAAAACAAGCCGCCATTCTCATGCAGCAGTTCATGTTAATCTACAGCGTGACCAGCTTCCCCCACAATAAGTGCAGCTTTACGGTCATGCGGCAGTCAAACGGTGGGGTTGCAGATATTTGGACCGCAATCGGAGCCACCCCGCACTGCAGACACGCGGAGGGACAGTGTCCAGCTGGATCACAGTGTGGAATTATGCCAAACGCTCCCCCCCCCCATGCGCTTCTCTTTCCAGGTGAGAGCTGGGTCTCCCTGCGAGGGCACGCGGCCACACGCATCTTTCCCAACAGCCTCGCAAAACAAGTATGAATTTATAACCTTTCTGCTATTTTTAGAGAAAAATCAGGCCATGGCACATTTAAACCCCATATTTTAAAATCGTGAAGTGTTTTGATAGTTTACCAAAAGTGTTAACCTTTGTTGCTTTCCTAGAAATGTTTCTACAGCACGAAAATGCATCTTACACTGCCCCCTCCCGCAGTACTGACAGGAACAGTATGCCCCCAGTGTACCGTATGATTGTAAACATTTTTTTTCTTTCAGAAACAGCACAGACACTAAACCTTATAAGCTTCCCGTACAACTAGGCAAGATGCAGGCAAAGCCTCAGGCAACTGTATCAAAGCACATTTCCAAAAGTGACTGACAGATTTAATCTGTCACCACTTACAGACACAACTCTAGTTGAAAACTGAAAAATCTCTGGAATAAAAAAAAAATATTCCAGGTCCAAGCAGGCACTGTTACTGTTAGTACAAAGGACCCATGAGGAGCTCTGAAGCTGACATATTCTGGCACGTTCTTCTGACAGGAGACACTCTCGCTGAAGCAGAATAAAACTCCACTGTCTGCCATAACTGCTTTCATGTCTAAATCATCCAGCGGGACTCAGGCCACCCCAAAAAAGCCGACAATCTGCTGTCCCTCTGTCCTCTGGGTACTGGCTCCATTCCTAGCAGACTGGTGGCCCTGCTCATCCTTTCTGCCATCTCCTCCACCTCTCCCTGGTGGCTCACGTTGCTCCATTAATCCATCTGGAGGAGTTTCCCTTCCATTCTGCAGCAGCTTGGCAATGCAAACGCCCCGAAATCCCAGAACCACCAACCTCAGTTTCCTGGATCGGGACCTGTGACATACTATACTCTCTTCCTCCATCTTCCCACATTTGAGCTTCACATTTAGGTTCAGAAAATCACAAGCACACGCTCTCCAAACGTTGGCAAGCCTGCATATTCTTAATCAATACATGCCATGCTGAGAGTAAACTATAACTCCTTTACTCAAATGAGGTCTTGTCAATATGGTACAATAGAAACAGTATCATAAATGAATGTATTCATTCATAGATGTTTGGAGTGGGTGCTTAGTAATTGGAGCCCATCTGATTTTTGCCGTGAAGAAGAGTGTTGTTTTAATAATTACGTAAATATGTCCTCTTGTGAATGATGATTCATTGAGAGAGTGCGGGTTCTCGCAGTGGCGTTGCTGCCAAGTTCTGCTGGACTGAATGTCAACGTAGAAAGTGCTGATCTGCTTCAATTCTGAATCACATTCACCCAAACATGACTGGAAGCCATGGGATGTCAGAGCTCATGTTTTCGCTTGGGAAAGCAGTTTTTAAGGTTTTCAGAGTGGAGCTGAGGATGGTGGTTTTTAGTAACCCACAGTGGTTGAGCACAGATGGAGAAAATGGTCAGATATTCCTTTGGGGCGATTTGTAGGTCTGTAAGCCCCCACCTGCGATGATCTCAAACTCAGGACTTGAGGATGACTGAAACACAGGAGGTGAGAGTTAGCTGAGGATACTGGCAGCAGAAGAAACAAACTGAATTTGGAGCGGAGGACCGGCCAGGGGCTGCAGGGTACTCACTGCCCCAGTTGATGACTACAAAGGCTATGATGATGATGAGGCCGCCCACCAGGGACACCAGAGAGAGAAGCTTACCCACCCGGGCCAGACGGCGGGCACCGTCAACATTTCCCTGCTGCAGGCTGATGCGAGACTAGACAGGATTCGGGGCAAAACGAGAGAGGGAGAGGTGACTGGGAGGCACAGGATGGGCAGGAGCACAGACACCGACAGACAGAGACAGGAAGGCCGATACCCACACAGAGATACAGATAGTGACAGATAAAGGCAGGCAGCATCACAGACACACAAACACTGAGAGACCGACACAGGTAGGCAGATACCAACATAGGGACACAGGCAGACTAATACCGACACAGAGACACAGACATAGGCAGACTAATACCGACACAGAGACACAGACTGACACAGGCAGGCTAATACCGACACAGAGACACAGACTGACACAGACAGACTAATACCGATACAGAGACACAGACTGACACAGACAGGCTAATACTGACACAGAGACACAGACTGACACAGACAGGCTAATACTGACACAGAGACACAGACTGACACAGGCAGGCTAATACCGACACTACTCACCATGACTGAGAAGACCAGGGCTACGATATTGAAAGGCCACATGGGACAGAAGCAGGACACAATGGCGAGCAGCAGGTAGTCTTGTGGCTTGGTGCCGTCATTGAGGCCGACGGTAGCGGTGCTGGGGTGGCGGGAGAGGGAGGGCCGCGGGGAGGCCGTCATGTGACTCTTCAAACTGGAGTGGCTACCCAGCCGAGCTCTGCCGTTCGGCACAAGCGATTGGGATGATGGGTAGGACTTGGAGTGCTTGCGAGTCGGGGGTGAGGATCGGGATGAAAGAGGAGGGGAGTCTGCAGGGAGGGGGCACACCCCATTACCTGTCAAGAGAGAATAGTTAATCTCAGAGGCATAATGCTAAAGCTAACTGTGCATCAGTAACACCAGGTTACAGCTGGGGAACACAACATACACATAAGCTAAACACTAAAGCTAACGGTATATCAGGCTACAGCTGGGGAACACAACATACACATAACCTAAACACTAAAGCTAACTGTATATCAGGCTACAGC
>JAODJX010000048.1:4316945-4329854 GCA_026776945.1 Isichthys henryi | reverse complement strand
CACCCCACCCCCCCCCCCACCAGAACTCGATCGACTCTCTCAAGCAGGCAGAAGCGGCAGCTGCAGGAGAAGCTGGAGTACGTCCAGGATTTCGTGAAAAATAAGAAGGTGCAGTACAGAAGGTCACTTATAGGGGGCGCTGTGTTGTCTGTGCTGCATTGGCATGCCTTCATTGCTTCCTCTCTCTGTGCAGAAGAAGCTTTATGAAGATTATCTGCGCCAGAGTGTCTCCGATCACGATATGGACTAAGGAATACAGACAGAAGAATACAGGGAGTGCTACTAAGCATAACTTAGACCGCACCGCACATTCCAGCCTGTATGAGTCAGTCCAGGCCTTCGGACTGCGCTACACACTCAATCACTACCAGGTGTGGGAATTGGACTTTATTGGTACACGTTTACCGCCGGACAGTTGCAGGCTTCGGAAAACTCCCCCCAGACACTACCTGTCTTGGAACCTTCCGTAGTTAAGGGTGAACAGTTTTGTAAGAAGCTTTTGTATAAAACTATTATCATAAGTATTGTAATGTTACTTGGCATAACTTTTTAATCGCAGAATTATGGTTCCTCTGAGGAATTTGGTATCTGTATATCACTGTATGTTTCTCACTTACATTTTTGCCCAGCTCAGAATTGTCACATCCCATTAAAACTGGTAAAAGTTGATCATATGACTCTTCTGGAATGGACCCAGTGTGAATGCATGTCTCACGTATCACATATGAGCGGGACTACTCATGTTGGCATTTGGCACTTACATTCAACATACTGTGCCCTATATTAGTACATAATAATGAAATGGGCTGACAGATAATGTACAGTGCAAAGCACAGATGTTTAATGTTCTCCCACACATGTGCATTGGTGATTTTATGTATTGCAGGCCAAACGGTGCCTCTACCTTTATTTGTTCCATGCCAATGTGGAACAGGCACATAGGCACGTACTAAATTTACCAGGTGGAACACCCCCAGCTATGGCCCTGATGTGAAGGCGTTTAACCAGGTGACCCAACTAGCTTGTTTTACTGTAATAAAGAGCTTTTTTTAGGTGTGTGTTAAGCTTACCCGCCAACATTTAGCTTTCAAAATACGTTTTTTTTCCCCCGATGAGCAGGAGGTGGGAGTTGCCAATTGATTCAGCATTCAACTGGCCTGCCGGCCTGCATAGAGTGTGCACATCCCTTGCTGTGGAATTGCGAGTTTGCGGTAACCAAACGCGGAATAAAATATGTATTATGCGAATTATGTATGTAGATTGTGTTTTACACATGATCTTGCAACTTGCGTAACATCAGACAAACATACAAAACACCCATAATAAAGTTTGAGGGCCATGAAAATTACAGGAGTTTCCCGGGAGAAACAAGAAATCCGGAGGGCGCCGGGAAATGTCCTTGACCAGGACAAAAACAGGAGTATTGGCAGGTATGGAGGTGCAACGCTCCCTCAGCACAGTCCTTCAATCTCCTTCCTGCTGGGGATCCCATACGCTGGGGTGCCCCCTGATATTACCGGGGCTGCCGACTTTGATTAGTTGGCTGGCGTGAGATGTTCAATTCGAGACAGGTCTGCACACGTATTTACATGTATGTAATAGTTTTATTACCTTGTAAATCGTCTGTACGGTTTGCAAATTACCACAACGCTTTTGATGAAGCCATTTTTTTGGTTTATAATGGAATAATAAATATTTTCTGTAAGATATCTTGCGTAAAAGTCTGAATGCATGAGAGTCACGCCAGATAGGTGATTTGGCGACCCTGTATTACTCACGCTGTGACGTCCGACACTTACGAAGAGTTTAAAATAAACTGGAATAACGTTTGCAAAGGGGGTGTGTTTTTTTGTTTTATTTTCAATTTTAACAATTTCGGTATGCAAGCACACAGCTGTTAGGTACTGCAATATGTACGGTGTGGTATAAATAAAAGCCGTCCGTCCCCGCCTGCTCCCGGAATGTCGTTGCCCGGCGCACCGCGGCCGCCAGCCTCTTTTATTCTGGAAGCCGAAGTGCGTAGGCGGCCCCTAACCCCCTGGCCTCCGGGGAGGGTTGTTACGCGATTTCCGTAGGCTTGAACCGGGGAAAAGTTGTTTCCTGAACTTTTGTCTTAATAAAAGCAAACCGCTATAGAAGCGAGGTGCGCCTTTTCCGGCCGGCTGGGGCTGTCTGTTGCTCAAGGGAAGCAGCGACGAGCCAGTCTGAGGATTTTGAGCCGTTAGAGCTCCTCAGAAGGGGATGATTTGTGAGCCATGGAGAAGCCGGAGGGGGAGCCGTTCCGAAATGCGCCAGAAGAGCCCGGTAAAGTAACATACGACGAGAAATCGCGCCGGGATCGGGCGCCGATTATACGGGGACCAAGGCGGGATGATAGGGAATAAAGATGGAAAAAACCTTCTTTATATCTTGTAACTCTTCGGCTTATTTCGTTCACATGTAGGGGGATTGTTGTGCACTATGTTTTAGAAACATGAGCTCTTGCGAAAAACACGTCCCATCTTTATTTATACTTTATGAACACTTTTACTTTTGGTGTCTGACAGCGCTGGTGGCTAGTCTGCAGGCCGAGCTAGCCGATTGTCGAGCGCAACTGGAGCACTGGCAAGGCGTAGCGACGATCTGCGAGCTGAGCAAACAGGAAGAGCTATCCGAGCTGCAGAATCAGTGTGACCAGGAGATACAGTCTCTCCAGGAGGCGTTGAGAGGTCTGTGTGGGGCTGGGGGTGGTTGTTTGCAGCCTGCAGTGTGTCAGTGAAGTTCCGATCCTTCAGTGTGAGCCTGTGTCTCCCCCTCCAGAAACAGCATCTCAGTATGAAACCAAGATCGCAGCACTGCAGGCTGAGCGCACTCAGTGGAGGAGCGGCATGCCTGTGGCTACCAATCGCAAGGTCCTCCAACTTCTCCCAACTCCTCGACCCCTCTGGTTTGCTCTGTGAATGTGGGATCCTTTACTAAACACAGAGAGACCTTTAAGCCATGCTCTGCGTGCTCTTCATCACCCCTCAGAATGGCCGAGAGGTGCTGCGGGATGGAGACGGCTTGCTGCAGGCAGAGGCCGATGCAGAGAAGTCTCGCGGCCTGACAGGGAGCCCTGGTGACGGGTGCGACTGCACGGAGAGAGCTGGGCGAGACTCAGGCGAGAGGCCCGAGGAGGAGGCTGGGATGCCCGAGGGGGATGTCGAGGGGGCGCTATCTCTCACAGAGGGCTACTTCTCCCAACACTGTGACACCTCCTCCCTCTCCTCCTTCTCCTTGGACACTCCGTTACTGACCAGGCGGCCTCAGCCCCAGGACGACACGGCTTCCCTGCTGTCCACCGGGACGCTGGTGCCTGAGGCGATCTACCTGCCCCCGCCAGGGCACCGGCTGGTGGCACATGCTGACTGGGACGCACTACATGCTCAGGTAAAAGCCAGCAGGGGGCACAGCAGTGTCAATCTTCAAGCACACGGCTTTACTCTGGGAGTATTAATGATGGTGCCCCATGTCTCAAGGTGGCCGAGCTGCAGGGGGACCTCGCACGTCTGCGAGAGGAGCGGGCGGAGCTGGAGCGAGAGCTCAGCCGCCATACCTCTGAGACCCAGCAACAGGTGACTGGTCGTCGCGCTCTGCTGGCCCCTCCCCATGTCACTCCCCAGTGCTGTTGTGCTTTGTTTTGGCTTAGACACTATAGTAGTAAAGCTGATTTGTAATGTCTTTTGTAACGTGTCTCTGTGGTGCTTTTGTTAGCTTCCTGTAGGGGGCTCTTCTGTTAATTTGGAGTAATTTATATTTCATGAAATTATCTGTGCAGGTTTCTGTGCTGCAGTCCCAAGTACAGACCTCAGAGACCCTCCTGCAGGACCTGCAGAAGTCCTTTGCACAATCACAGAGCGCCGTGCAGGGCCGCCTGGTGAGGGGGCCAGTCAATATAACGTGTGTAGCCGGGGGCCATGTGGGGCCCCTAAATGAGCATCTGAATCTCGATGTGTCCTACAGGCAGAGCTCTCTCTGTCCCACCGGAGGGTCTGTGCTGAGCTTTCCAGACTGAGAGCTACAGAGCCTGAGGCCTCCCAGGACAGGGTCCAACAGGCCGACGTGGGGCCATCCCTACAGGTACTGCCGTCTAACCCCCTAGGACATGATCCCACACCCCACAATGCCCAGATGCAGTTCTATGGACAAACATGCACATAATCTTGGGTTGAGGTATAACACATGGAAAATGAAAATATATAACAAGTCTTGTGGTTTATATCATGGGTTCTCAAATGGTGCTTTTCCACTGTCAAACAAGCTCCGACCCGTGCCGTACCGCAAAGAGAGACTAGTTACGGCGCGGTTCCAGCTCACATTGGTTTTCCACCACAGACGGGTTGGCTTGGTAAGGCGTGCCGAGTTTGGAGAGTGTCATTGAAGTAAAACTGAATAGACGTGTAAATACTGTTCACACGGTGTATTCATCAGTATTTACTATGTGCAAATTTTTCACCCCTTGTTTTTTGCTGTGTGCTAATTTCCGCAAGCACATTTGTGAGAATCACTGTGTTATGTTAGCATCAAGTGCTAGCAGAATTATCATTCACTTGCATAAAATTGCATTACAAATCCATTCCGTTCATCTATTCTATTTTTTAAGTAGGAGGTTGGAAATTTTGAGGATCTGAGTTATTGGGAATGCATTAATGCATTGCGATGTGCAATACTACCTATAATTTATAATACAGTCAAACCTCCCTTATCCGGGCAGAATGGGACCGAGGGGTCCCCGTAAGTAAGACATGCCCATATCTTAGAAATACATGAACAGTACAGTATAACGTACATGTGTACACATACAAACTACATGATATTTATGAGGTGCAAGGCTTATAATAGAATGTTATTTCAGTCTGACCTTGTGAATCATCCCGTTTTATTCTTGCAGTGATCATCCAGTTTTTAACCAGCATCAAGTGAGCTGGATGATTTTTAATTTACTCTTCCAAATATCACCGACCGTAGACTTAGCCACTCCAAAATGGTCTGCAGCAACTCCGTGTGATTTTCCTTATCGTATCGTGATGTCACTCAACTCGGAATTTTCGAGTTCAGAGAGAGAAACGAATGCACCATAGGGCTCGTCACAAAAGTTGCTGGCTGTGTAAAATTAATTTGCGCATACCTAGAGCTGCCCGGTAGAATGAGATGCTCGTATATTGGAGGTCCGGATAAGGGAGGATTGGCTATATATAGAATATGCCATATTTTTCCTTCAGATAATCCATGCTTATTGATGCAGATCGCTGGTTTCTCCTAATCAGATGGTGGTGACACTACCAGCTCGGTTTGGTTATGCTTTCAGCCCTGCTAGTAAGCAGCATTGTGTCAGCATGGGTACAGGTCTGGTATCGTTCGCATATTTTGCAATTGAAAACCATCAGTTAGCAGTATGGTTCTGGGTTCCTGGTGGCAGTGGAAAAGCACCAAAAGTCTAGACCACAGTCCAAATGCGAACCAAACCGCAAGTTAATCCAGTCAATAATGCACAGTATAAATCGGTATGGTTAATGTGAAAAGGCTTAATATGGTTTGAAGTACAAAAATACAATGAAAACCACCAAACGTTCAACACACATGAAATTTATGTAATGCTGTTTTGTTACTGAAAATTGGTCCGGACCTCTGAACAAGAATCTCATGTGGACCTTTTGATCAAAAGCTTTGAGAACCTCTGTGATTTGGATTGTCAGAGTGTAATACCACATGTTGTCTGCAGGTAACGCATTGTGAGGAAAGGCTACGTATTGAGATTGTCAACCTGAAGGAGCAGCTGGAGCAGCGGACTGAGGAGAGCGGTGTGTGTGTGTGTGTGTTTGTGTTTGTGGCTTTGTCATGTGACCCTGCTCTTGGAGTTCTTGTGTGAATGTGCATCCCGTAACATTTCCTGTTCGGTACTTTAACGCCCTTTTTCTGTCCTCTTCATGTCCGCTCCTGCTATCTGACTCGCAGAGGTCCTGGAAGGTGAGAAAAAATTTTCTGAAAGGCTTTTTTAAGTTAAACCAGCATAATAAATTATTTAATCTAACAAAGTAACTCCTATGTGTTCAGTTAAACTCTCAAGTCTGAAGACAGAAACTGACAGAATTCAAAGTGAAAATGACAAGGTATTTATAACATTTCAGTGGCATTTCAGGGTGTTTCTTTAAATTAAGGATTAAGATGCAAGACCTGTTTATTCCTGAAGTTAAAGCCCATTTTGAATCCAACTCAATTCTTCTATTTTTCAAGCTGCAAAGTGAGTTACAGATATGTCACACTGAACTCTCTGGCCTGCGGGTGGCGTTGTCTCACCTGCAGAAAGAAAACAAAGCTCAGAGCAGCGACAAGGTTGGTTCATTGTGCCGCACCGGGTTCACTCCTAGTGTATCACCTCTGAGCATCTGTGAGGTTTCAGTTAAGGTCGTGCATCTTTCCGACATCTCTCCTTTCTGTCAGTCTGCTCTGGAGCAACAATGTCTTGAACTGCGCAGTCAGGTGATCAGCCTGCGCAGTCAGCTAGACAACAGTCAGACTGTGCAGATGGACTTTGTACAACTGTCGCAGTCGCTGCAGGTGCGTGAGGTCATTTGTCTTCTGCATGTCACAGGAAGTGTCAGGCTGTCCACCGAGACATATGCCTGTTCTTACATTTCCCATCTTCCTCTCCCTCCCGTTGTTCTTTATCAGGTGAAGCTGGAGTTGATCCGTCAGGCAGGCTGTATGGATCAAGTAAGGGAGGTCCTGGGGGAGGGGCCAATTGATGAGAGTTCAAAGGTCACTGACACTTCATGAGCCAAAGAGACGAATCTGTCATGAAAACACTGAAAGGTGGGTGTTTACTGGACACCAAGCAGTTATTTTACACTTTTACTGAATAGTCTAATTTGATGTATGGAAGCTGACAGAGGCTGACACTACTGCTTATTTTTATATCTAATGTTATTAACTTGAATTGAAATTGTTAGTCTCTTTCTTGCACACATCTGGCATCCACCGTCACCTGGGACTATCCATCCAGTACAACCTCTGAGTCAGCGCTGTCGGTCATGTGCTTGAAACCATGGTTCCCTGCGCTGGGTAGGACTCTGTGACTCCAGCATCAATGAAGTGTCTTAACTGTTAAGCCTCAATGTTTCGAAATCTTTCCATCTTTGCTGCTCCTTTTAGTCTGTAAGTTCACTTGAATGTTTTTTATTTTTAATTTTGGGTCCTTCTGTTGGTAAGCACTTCTTTCATTATTATTTTCTGTTCTATACTCATTTTACATTTGTGCAGATCAAAATGTTTGTATTTAACAGGTTTAATGATTTTGAAGTGTGTCACATTCTATTACTTCTGCTCTATGATTGAGCATAATTTAAAGTTTTAGATCTGGCTGTTGGCCCTGCCTTGTCCCCATTCCTCAGAATGGAGATTTCAGGTCCCTGATTGGTTAGGGACTTGTGATCAGGAGATTTCCAGTTCTTTCCTTTGGCCAGTAGGGGGCCTGTGTGGTCTGAGTGTTTGAGCGATGCCTGGGGGAAAACAATGAGTCTGTGATGTTTGTTAGGGTAATACCTCAGGAATTATTGAAGTGGAGTGTACTGTTATTCTGGTGGGCGGGCCTTTCCTCCTGGGCTCCGGTCATCTTTTAGGAAGGAGACATAGCAGTTTAAGCATTGATGTGCATGGAGGCAAAATCTGCAATTCGAGAGCATACCAGTCAGATTAACACTGAGATTAACAAAGGGATCGCAGGAGTCGGACTGTTGCAGTTCCGAATCTCAGTGCATTTGATTCCTGGTGCAAATGTCTCTGTCTTTATTCATTTTACCTTTTTCAAATGCAAAGAAATGTGTAAAATCTTCCACTTTGGGCATCTTCAATGTCTGCATTAAACAAATTTACATTTAAATGTCTTGCTTGTGTTTTGTTTTTGGGTTCACAGTGTAATGGGGGGGGGTGCAATTTGGGAGACCTTCAGACATACAGAAATTATTATTTTACTTCTTGGAACATATAACAGGTTAACTCTTAACCTACCTACTGAAGATGGAAGATAATTACTGGATGGAAGATTAAAAACCATGCAAACCAGAGGACGGTTCTCTCTAAAACATGTTTTTATTTTTATAGAATAAAATAATAGAACATACTGATTTTATAATTGTAACCTATGTATTAACACCTTCTCATTCCATATACAGAATTATTTATATGTCTTTTACACTTCTCTTCATGATCTTCACATGTTCATATCCTTGCTCTTCTACTGACTGGCTGGGCCCCTCTCCCTTTGGTGTCTCACGCATGCCTCCTCTTCCTCTTCTTCCTCCTCCTCAGTTTCACTTCTTCTGCAGTAGAGTCTTGTCTGTCTCTGCATGGCAGTGGGAGAGGGCAGTGTGTGAGACCCCCAGGGTGGGGAGGGTATTAGGGTTAGTAACGCTTTACTTGAGGTGGGACACTTGAAGTGTACATCCTTACTTAATGTATTATCCCATAGCATATTGATTCTATGTTTGTTTCTCGTTAATCAATCATTAATTAACAGTTCATGTACTTCATGCAGTTATTTTATTTGTTCATGATACGTACTTGAGTAGTAACTGATAACTAAGTTACTTGTGCCCCCTCAAGTAATGTGTTACTGTGTTAGATTATCAGCGATAGTGATACTCCCAGACTCTGATGGTTAGCATCATTAACATCCAGAGTAATGTTACATTATACTGGCATTAGTAAATTTGCTGGTACAGTCACTATGTTGTTGTAAATAGTATCAGCATTACAACATTAATACTAAACACATGCACTTAAGTCATTTTTAGTTTGCGACCTTGTAAACCTCAGTCACTCTTTAAAAGCCCCCGGAACTGGCACATACAGATCCGAGTGTTCGGCAAAACGGCCTAACCCGCCTCAAAGCCCGCGGTCTACCAGAACTACCCCAATGTCCCAATGGTGTCCTGCTGCATTTAATGTGGGACAGAGGGGCCAAGACAGGCAGACGGCAGAGGCGTGAAGTGGAGTCTCTCACACTGGCGAGAGAGCGAATGCTCAGCCAGCATGTAACGGCATAGCGTTTACCATGGTAAACCAGGGTGCAGGCAGTCAGTCGGGGAGGGTTGTGGGATACCTTGTTTTGTTACGGGGAAATGGGTAGTGGGATTAGGCTGAAATGGGTGAGAGAGACAAGGAAGAATTAAAGAGATATTCAGCATTAACAATTTGGATATTACGTAGGGATTAAAAAAGGAATGATAGAGAAGAAGGAATGCAGAAAGGAGGAGGGAAAGGTACACATCATGATGTATCGATCCATCATCTCCCGCTTAATCCGAGGTCGGGTCGCGGGACCCGATGTAGTAGGATGAAAATCAGAAATCAACAACATTGCAGATACTATTATAAAATTAGGTGGTGATCCAAACTTAAGTTTGAGATTGATTATTAATATTACTGTCCACAAAACACACAACCAGCTTTGTCAGAGTTACAAAGGTACAGGGTGAGGATGGAACAGGCCCAGAATTTACATTAAACGTGACACATGATTGAACATGTGACATGGCTACCAGCAGCCTTACAGTACCAGAGCAAAAAGTAAGATCTGTCGAGGTGTGACCTGGAGAGCGATTGTACTGCATTTGTGTGCATGTGGTGTTTCTCGCGCGTCTCCGGAATAGATGAGTGGTGTGCAGATCCATTTCCAAACCATGTCGGCTGGCCCTCACCTTCCAGGTAGTTGCGGGCAACGAACTTCAGCACCTCATCAATCAGGATGACAGGGAACGACAACTTTAGCACCACCATCCACTGTTCCACGTTAAGGTGGGTCAGCTTGAAGACCATCTGGAGGGTGGAGAGGGCATGGGTCACATGTGGTGGATACGAAGGCCAGAGAGACACGAGTGGCACTGAGCACGAAGGGTAACAGCGCGAGAGGGCATTAGCATGGTGCAAAGAGAAAACGGGAAGACGCAGAAGGACGTGGGGAGACTCACGGGCAGGGGGTCCACGTAGATGATCAGGAAATGCAGGGACATGGAGAGAGTCATGGCAGCAAGCAGCCAGCCATTGCTCCATGGGGGCATACGCACCAGGGATTGGTTCTCAGACAAGCTGTAGGAGGCAGGGGATAGTGTGTCAATTTCCACATGCATTGCATAAGGAAAAACAAATTGAGCCACCCTGTAACTGAGATATGACTTGGGCCATATTGGGCGGGAACCAAAGATGCACAGTCAATAACCTGTTTAGGGCGTTGCACATCTCGATGGTGACGAGCACAGACAAAGCCATGGTCATGGGCTCAGGTGATTCAAACACCTCACAGTCAATGCCGTTGAAATCCTCGTTCTCGGGGGAGCACTGCATAAAGTGGGACTGGGGTGGGGGCACAAGTCATCATCTTAGGGTGCATGTGATAATGCTCTTGTGATAATCACACAGCAGCAGCCCCTTCATCATTATGATGACCCCTGACAACGATGCTCACCAGCTGGTAGTAGGTTACCATGGGACCTTCATCGCAGTACAGGAACCACCAGGCGGCAGCACCGACGGTGGCAGCGCCCACGTACCCTGGGGTATTACATGGGTTTGAGGAGGGAGGCATTCAGAGCAAGACCACCCCCCACCCCCAAGCATCTTGGGTCTGGTACCTCCAATGGCCAGGTATCTGAAGAAGAGCCAGCCAGAGATGAGAGGCTCCTTGGGAGAGCGTGGGGGCTTGCCCATGATGTCCAGGTCAGGGGGGTTGAAGCCCAGGGCAGTGGCGGGAAGGCCATCCGTCACCAGGTTCACCCACAGCAGCTGCACGGGGATCAGAGCCTCGGGCAGACCCAGAGCCGCTGTCAGGAAGATGCTGAAAGACAGAGGCTCTCTAATGACCCCGCTCCCTGCATGCTGTACATTTCAGTAAAGCTTCTAATGAATCTTAGAACAGCGAGACAACAGGGCTGCTTTGCTCCTGACTGGCCAGAGGACAGTCAGGGTAAGAATCCCAGGTGCTCACCAAACAACCTCTCCCACGTTGGAAGAGATGAGATAACGGATGAACTGCTTCATGTTGTTGTAGATGGCACGGCCTTCCTCAACGGCAGCCACGATGGAGGAGAAGTTGTCGTCAGCCAGGACCATCTCCGATGCGGACTTGGCAACGGCCGTGCCAGAGCCCATGGCGATGCCAATCTCGGCCTTTTTCAGGGCCGGGGCATCATTCACACCATCACCCGTCTAAAGAGCGAGTCAGCAGATGTAAGGTTAGCTTAGGGAGTGTGCCTTTTGTCTCCCCTTTCTGGCCAATCCACATGCGTGGTCCCCACTGGCTCACCATGGCCGTGATCTCATCGTAGCTCTGCAGGTACTCCACGATCTTGCTCTTGTGAGACGGCTCCACGCGGGCGAAGCAGCAGGCCAAACGCACGGCCTCACGCTGGTCCATCACCGCCAAGTCGTCGAACTCGCGGCCCGTGAAAGCACGGCCTGTCACATCCTCATCCTCGCCGAAGATGCCGATGCGGCGGCAAATAGCCACGGCCGTTCCCTTGTTGTCGCCTGAATGAGAATGCGAGATGTTAGTGATCTGGGAATGAAGGACTCCATAGGAGAAGAAAAGAAGTGGGCGGAACAGGAGCCAGACGTAGAACTGACCGGTGATCATGATGACACGGATGCCAGCTTCTCTACAAAGCTCGATGGATCCGGTAACCTCTTTGCGGGGAGGGTCTAACATGCCCACGCAGCCTACAAAGGTCAGGTCCATCTGTGGGGCAGAGAGACCCCATGGGCATGAGCTACATGACCCGTGCTTGATTTTGGCAGAATCCCCACATGATATTTCCCCTGACCCCTAATAAAATTCCCTGTTTTCATTTTATGAAATAAAAACATAAATATCAACACATAATGAAGCTATCAGCTAGAAAATCAGGAAGGAATCACCCTGAACGGGAGCACAAACAGCCCTACAATCCTCTTAGGTCTCACCCTGTGGCCGCTGGAAAATCACCTTCTAAACTCACTGGCATGTCAAAAACGCTACTGAAAAAGTTTGGCTAGACCCTGACCCTTGCACCCCAACCGGAAGCTGCTTTCTCTCCCTCTCACCTCATAATCAGCAAACTTAGTTGAGTCCTCCAGGTTCATCTCCTCCCTCTTGAGAGGGGTATCGCGGGTAGCTAGGGCCAGGCAGCGCAGTGTATCACGCCCGGTGCCCCATTCCTTGATGACGGCCATGATCTTGTCCTTCACTGGGCCAGTTAGGGGCACGCGGGTGGTGCCCACGCGGACATATGCACACCTCTCAATCACACCCTCAGGGGCACCCTGTCAAAGAAGATATTAAGATGGGCATATTTATGGCAAAACTACACACAGAGGGTGGGGACAGGAGTGCAGGAAGAATTATAGAATGATCCCATGCAGAGAGAAAAAATTTTAACAGTCACACTCATGGGATGGACTGAACGCCTCTCAGGGAAGAACAATGCAATGACACTGGTGCAACCCAACCTTCACAAACATCTTGTTGCCAACGGGAGCCTTAGAAGACTTGGCAGGGGAGCAGTAGACAGACATAGACTTCCTGTCACGAGAGAACTCCAGGGTGAACTCCTTCTTCATCAGTTGCTTGATCACCTGTAATAGGAGGTCAAAGATCAGACGTTTTATCTGTATTCTATAGAGCACTTTGATGGAATTGGCATAAATGATGTCTTGTGTTCTGTAGACAGGGTGTAGTCTCTAAGACAGGGTTGAGTGGGTGTAGCATACTCACTGCACAGCAGGCATTGGCCCTCTCCACCTTAGACAGGTTACGCACGTCGGTGCCAAACACATTCATCTTTTCCACCAGGCAGCACAGGGCAGTTTCTGTAGCCTCGCCCACCTTCTCATAGATGCCCTTGGCCTAAGGGGTGGAGT
>JAODJX010000048.1:4270628-4284909 GCA_026776945.1 Isichthys henryi | reverse complement strand
CCCCCCCCCCCCCCCCCCCCCCCCCCCCCCCCCCCCCCCCCCCCCCCCCCCCCCCCCCCCCCCCCCCCCCCACCGTTCTGGTCCTGCCGGAGCTTCAAGACGGTCTCCTCCAGCTGTTGGGTGCCCCCCTCCCCCAGACGGACCTCTGCGGCAGATACAAACGTGAGATATGGCCATGTGAGGGGAGAGGCTACATGGAACTACAAGGAACTCAGCTCCCAACCCGCCTCTCAGGAGTCACCAGCCATAGTATGAAAACTTGGGTCCCCACACTAAGAAGGGCGGAGGGGGGCACCTTTAATGACCCTCAGAACGGTCTGCGGCTGGCCTAGGGAGATGGCGATGCCCAGAGCCTTCAGGTAGTTGCCCTCGTGGAGGAGATTGGAGAGCTCCTGCTGCCTAGAGTGTGAGCAGAGAATGGTGGAGGGGCGTCACACGCAGGGAGGGGGACGCAAATCAGTCAGAGGACCTGCTGTGTAGCTGAGGCATGACTTATCAACAGAGCGCCCCCTAGTGGCGCACCGCTGCTTTGTCGGCACTCACTTCAGTATCTGCTCGTCCTGCTTGGCTTGCTCCTCAGCCAGCTCGGCCTCAGTGACGTCCTGTGGGCGAGAGCGTCCCTCATGTCATGTCCTGTACTCTCAGTCCAACATCAGGAACGTCATGCACAAACTCAGGGAGAACCAAAGGGAAGGGAACGACCGCAAGGGGACCACTGACCGTCCACAGTATGATGTTAGAATCGGCAGATCCGCTCACGACCAGACCGCTCTTGGCGTTCGCGTGAAGACCCCAAACTTTGTCCTGGTGGGCATCAAGGGTCTTGATGCACTCATTGGTCTTGATGGTCCACAGTTTAATGAGGCCGTCGGAGCCACTGCAAGGACAGACGGAGAGCTGAGGCGTCCCGTGTTCCCCCGGCGCACCTGGAGCCCGCGATCCCACTCACACAGCGTGGAGACTTACCTGGTCAGCAGCTGCGTCCCACGATTGACAAAAATGACCTTCAGCACGGAGGCGTCGTGCCCTTCGAAAGTCTGCGAGACACAAAGCCAGTTTACACAGAGGCTCAGCCAGACCCGGGAGCCTCAGCGGGGCCCACAGGGACAGACGCCGTTTACCTTCAGGCAGCTGAAGTCCTGCAGGCCCCAGAGCCGCACGGAGCCGTCGGCGGAGGAGGAAGCCAGCACCTGGTCCATGGGGGAGAACTGAACGCACCAGACCCCCCGGCGGTGACCCCGGAAGACGCCCAGCAGCGAGAGGTCGGCCAGCGCCCACAGCTTGGCAGTGCGATCCTGCGAGCCCGACGCCACCAGCTTGTCGTTGGGGGACACGGTGACACTGTTTATGTCCTGCAGGGGGCAGCAGAGAACAGGGGTCTGAGCAAGTTTCCCAAAAAACAGTAAAAGAGAAACCAGTTTAAAAAAAAAACAGCAGGTCTAGCGATGTAAGCACGCCCCCCCCCCCGGCCATTTGGTTCACCCCCTCCCTTCATCCTTGCACCTTGTCATGGCCCTTCTCCGTTGCCCGGGGTAGCAACTGCTTCGGTGAGCTGCCGTCCGGTTCCGAGGCCAAGCCAGTGGGCAGGTCCCAGACCTTCAGCGTGCAGTCCTGGCTGCCGGACACCAGGAAGGCTTCCTTCAGCCTGGGGGGGGGTGGGGGGCAGAGTGAACTGAGGGCTAAAACACATGGGGGCAGAGGGCACATGCCACCCGGTAACCCACCCCCCCATCGTCAGCTTGACCCGGTCACCTTGAGCAGGTGACGCTCCCAACCGCGTCGACATGACTGCTGCCCTGAGCCACACAGCTCACCCCCCCCGTCTCGGAGTGCATCAGCCACACCCTGACCGTCCTGTCCTGGAGGCAGAGAGAACGTGTCGAAAACGTGTCACCTTGTGCCCCCCCCATCGCAGAGGTTATACACAGACACGCCCCCCCTTCCCCAGTGCCCCCCTGACCTTCGCACAGCTGACAAACATCATCCCCTTGTGGAAGACTTCCAGCGCCAAGACGGTATCTGACACAAAGCAGAAACAGACACATCAGTGAGTATGTATCCCCCTGCCACCCCCCCCCCTCGAGGCGCGACTCCCCATAGTGACACCGCCGCACCTGTGTGTCCATACAGGATCTGGCAACTGCTGGTCTCCAGCTCAAACACCTTTATCTGCGGGCTATTGGTTGCCACGACGATGTGGCTGCCCTTTTGCCCCAGGAACTTGACGTCCAGGACTTCGTCGTTGTAGCCGACAAACTAGACGGGATGGATGAGAAGGTGTGTGGGAGGGCTCAGGGGTCTAACAGGACCCCATACAGACCGTCCCCCCGCCCAGCCCTATGGGCCCCAGTCTACCTGCTGCCGCACGGAGAGCGAGGGCGTGTCGTACAGCAGGATGTTGTGCTCGGCCGTCACGGTGGCCAGGCGGCCAGAGGCAGGCAGATCCAGCAGGTAGGTGAGGCTCAGTTGGTTCGCCTCATCTCCACCCTCCTCCTGCCGACTGGAAGGCGGGGCTACCGATGGGGTCTGTGCAAACACGCACCGGGCGGAGCTGGCCTCCCATACGCGCAGCACACCTAGGATAAGACAGGAACACGGGTGAGAAACACCCCTCCAGAGTGGGGTGGCAGGCTAACAGCTACAGCTACGATAGCCCACCCCTGAAGCGACATGGAAGGACTGCCAAACAGCGCCCCCTACCTTTGCTTCCAGCTGTCATAAAGTGTAAGCCCTCGGACTTCACCCCGATCTGCGGGAAAACCTCCCCTTCCGGCAGCACCACCACTGCCTCTACTGCCTGTGAACAGCAGCGCCCCCAGCAGGACCATTAGTGTCAGCAGGGAGGGGAAGGCTGGGCAAGAACGGAGAGGGGGGGGGGGGCTCACCTCGTACACAGGTACGGTCCGGATCGCGGCACAGGTCTTTAGGTCCCACACCACGCATACCTTGTCCCGTCCTGAACTGCGGGTCCAGATCAGAACACAGAGATTGTCATGGCGATGGGCACAAAGGTGGGGGCCTCTCGGGATTGAGGCTCCGGCCGTCCTGTATATTGCCCGATTCCTAAAGCGTGCCACCGTGCCTGACAGGGCACCCACCTGACGAGCGTGTCGCTGTGGTGGGAAAAGGCCAGCGAGGTCACGGCACTGTAGTGGGCCTCCAGTACGCAGACGCAGCGGCTACTGCGCAGGTCCCAGATGCGCACGACACAGTCGGCCGCGCTGGAGAACAGCTGTAGGCGGGATGTATCTGGATGGAACTGCACCAGGCTGGGGAGGGAGGCAGGGGGAGGTTAGATACCGGTGGCACCTGCTATCATTCTCATTAACTTCCTGCGTGGTTGGGGAGGGGGGGGGACTGGTTACTCACTGCACCACCCCAGAGGAGCCTTTCAGGTTGTGTGTGCAGTACTGCTTCAGCACGTCCCAGATCTTAATAGTGCTGTCACACCCACCTGAAAACACAGAGAGGTGCGATCAGGGCAGGAACGCAGCAAGCTGCCTGCTTTCACCAGAAGATGCGCAAAGCCCCTCGCTTCTGGGGATACCTGTCGCCAACAGTGTGGATGTGGGGTCAAAGCTCATGCTGGCCACGGGCGCAGTGTGAACAGCCCTCCAGCTACGCATTCGAGCCTGGCTCCTCCAGTCCCACTGGGTCAGCAGCAGCGCCCGGCTGGCCGTCACCAACATCTGCAAGAAAGAGCCAGTCAGCTAAAGGCTAAACATGGGTCAGACTGCTAACCTCCACACTGAATATAGCAAGCGTTAAGACGGAGCTTTTACCTCATCGTCAGGGCTGACAACGAAGGATGTGATGTCCTCCTGATCTTCCTATAAGCACACACGTCGTTTAAATGGCGCTCAAAAACAACGTGGTTGATTGGGTGGATTTAAACAAACCCGCTGCAAGCGCACGACCATACCTGTTCAACGCTGGTAAAGATTTTCCCACTTCCAATCTCCAGTACATTTACCCGTGTGCCACATATACAGAAGATATATTTTTCATCTTTGCTTATCTTAAAAACGTAAACACAAACAAAGTAAATAGTAAAACTACAGTCACAGCAGGTAATCATTTAATTACATCCCAAATATACTTTTTAGTGTAATATAACGGTAGTAAACAGAGAAGTACGTGTATTTACCTGTACTTTCCCTCCCCGGTAGAATGGCTCGATTTTGCTAGACACGGCATAACTGCACAAAAACAAGACAGAGTTTATATTATGAAGGCATCAAGACACTGACTACTAAGAGACCACGTGAACGCGTATGAGCCGATCCTTACTTTGTCGCGAACTGTAAGGCGCTGCTCGCCATCGCCGCTATGAAGTTATTCCGCGCACGATGTGGACGTGGCGTCGATCAACTCAGAATTTCTCGAACAGCTTCTGCAAATCATTCAAGGAATCGCACCCATGAAGACCCAAACATGTGTTCAAACTGTACAGCAAGCGCGGAGCCGTCGCTCACATTGTGCGTCACCAAAACGTGACAGGGGCCGGCGGTGGGTAGAGTCGGCCAGGTCTCTGCTCCACTGACGTAATCCCTTATTCATTTGCTACAATGTTCATAAGGCCCTGACATAAACTGACACCACAGTTTAATTTTAAATAACTTATTACGTTACAAAGGTCCAAAAATAAGAAATCACAGAAGACATGTAAGGTTATTAGAGACTTTCAAATTATGTATTTGTTTTCTTTTGATGTATATTAATTATTTACGTATGTTTCCCTAAATTAATCATCATGCTCATTTATTTTTATCGATAAAAGTGATTTTGGAGGAAAAAGGGTGGAATTCTGGGAATCAGTATTTTGAATTTAAATGATCTTTAACAGAATAAAAACAAACAAACAATGAACTGTGTCATCTCTCTAAGACATGCTGTCACCAGACAGAAAGACCCAGAGTCTGGGTCTAATGTAAGCGGTGAAAATACGGCATTTGTTCCTGGATGCTGCCAGACGTGTGTGGTGTGTTAGAATGGTGGGGGACAGATTTTTATTGACCGTAAAGGAGTATTGCAGTCACAGCGTTTAGTCTATTGCTGTGGTCGTTCAGTTCAATGGACAGTAAGCTACAGAAAGATACGATTTAACAAGTGCTTAACTATGGTGAGTACTGCCTTAGAGCTCGTATTTTCCAACAAATGCGTTACAGTTTTATTCGACATACTGCTTTTTGCTCAGTTTATAAGGACTTCCTGTCCGTTCAAGTAGGCAAAAATCGCTTATTTAATTTGGTGACTGCTTTCTAAAGTAGGAACACGCCTTTTGTTTACCTTTATGGAGATAGTAGGTACAGTATTAATACGGTTAAAGGGTTACGCTTCACCTAATGTTAGCATTACTTAATGCTACTTAATATTAACTCAATTGTACAATTGAGTGCGTGTTTATTTATTTTGAGGAGGGACAAAGAGAGTTTGTGAATTGGCTCGAAATGGCCCTGGAGCCGCAGCAGCCCTGGGGCTCAGGATTACTTGTGTTCGTAGTGAATCACGAACTGCTGTTGCCAGAAGCAGCAAGAAAGTGCTACATTGCTGCTGTCGCGCGCATTTCCTTATTATCATCTGACCTCCGCTGCTCTCTTCCTTTGTCACTACAGAGCGGAGGTTACGACGTGGAGTTCTTCCTGGACAGTCCCGGCTACGATCTGATCTGCTCGATATGCCGAGGGGTTCTGCGGTGCCCGGTCCGAGTGGGGTGCCACCACGTCTTTTGCAAAAAGTGCATTTTGCAGTGGCTGAGGAGGTACGCTGAAGAGTGTGTGTGATTTGTAGGGGTACCGAGTAGGGTACTGTCCTGGATGGAGGGACATAACACTGAAGTCTCCTCTGGGTAGATCCTCTTCAAAAAATGTTTTGTGACAAATAGCATAAAATGCCCTTAAAGTTTTACAGATTCTTGATAGAATCATTCTAAGTTGACATGAACTCAGAGTTTCTATAATGGGGTAATTATCTAGTGTAGAAGGTGCTTTTGGTAAGGGACAGCTTGCGGCCTGGTCTTGCTCTGTGTCTCCCAATGCCCTGCATAATGCCCTCCTCGGCTGCTTTGGGTGACCCGGTGTCTGAATCGTCCAAAGTGTGGTTGTTGTGCCAGTATGTGCCAAGCGATGACCTGCCATCGGCTCTTAAACTCTGCTGCTGTTTGGGATTAGACCAGTCCGGGTTTGACAGATCACCTTCGCCATTCCCGTGCAGGGAGGAGTCGTGTCCGTGCTGCCGGAAGCCCATCAGACGCAACCTGATATTTGTCATGTACAAGCTGAGTAAATCCATTGGACGCTTGAAGGTTAAGGTAGGCAGCACAGTGGCAGGCGAGAGCGTGTCACAGCCATGCTCTTTCTGTATGATTACCGCTACTTAGATTGATTTACATCAACATCATTTTAAACCAAACATACAGAAAGAGGCCTAGAAATTGGAGGAGTGGGTGGGTGTGAACCTTCTAATATTTAATTTGGATTCATTCATCTCCCCTAATAAATCGACCTTTGTATTTAAATGATTAAATCCCCTCCCCCCAAGTCTCCTACACCTCCTCATTCAGACCATAAAAGTCTGTTTTTCCCCACGGCTTTCTATGTAACATGAACCAGTTGTCCAGTTGAGACATTTCTGACACATTCCCAATTCTCCTTCTCTGCCCCCCCCGTGCAGAAATGCTGCCCGTGGCTGCCCAGCCACCTTCCCCCTCGCTCAGCAGTACTCTCACAGCACCCGGTGCCTGTTTGAGGTGGTGCCCTGCCCACAGCAGGGCTGCGGGGCCCAGGTGCGGCGTGGGGAACTGCAGGCGCATGCAGAGGCTCTGTGAACACCAGTGCCGGCCGTGATCTATGGGCTGCGGCAGCGTACCGTTCACAGCAGGACTGTGCGCGACACAACTGCTACCGGCAGCTGCAGCAGGAGCTGGAGGCCCGGCAAGATGCACAACGTGTCGCCGTCACCGGCCTGCAGCGGCAGATCAGGAAGATAGAAAGCAGCATGACTCGCATGTGGCGGCAGGGCACCCTGCTGTGCAAGAGCGTCGGTGTCAAGGACAACCAGGAGGGGGCAGCAGAGGGCGTCACAGAGAGCAGCGGCTTCTGAAAAGTTAAGCAGTTGAAAGACGAACAAATCGGAGACTTTTCCCGCAACCCTGCTGGATAATGGATGGAGCAATTTATAAATTTGGCAGTTTGGGTTTGACAAGTTCACTTTAACAATTTGGATAGATATACTTTATTAACCCTAAATGAGAATTTCTGACTATTTTATAATAATGGCATAATATTGTCTTAACATTATATTATTGCTTGCGCCTGTTTACACATTATGACATTAAACTGGTTAATAAAGAAATGTGCCTTAAGTACTGCTTTGTGCCGGAAGTCTGCATGCGTCGCAGGCCAAAGATCTCGCGTGACTTCACTCGGTATATAATAGTAAGGGCCTATAGCCACTTCCTTCTTCCTATCTAACCAATCACGTAAGTGTGTACGGCTTATGGAGGGCGCCGGGAACGTGTACAATCTAATAAATATCTTTGCCATCTTTTAGCATGTGGTATTGAAGGCACACCTATGCATTATATAAACGCTTTCTCGTGCTTTTGCCGAAGTATGTGACCGATACAGCTAAGGAATTAGTGGTTTATACATTAACTTCGTTTCGTTGGTTTCTAAAACCGCATCGATCAAATATGGCGGCTTTTTATTGATGTACGAGAGCGCGTATGTTTATATATTTTTTTGTTTGATCATTAACGGACTAAATGTTCAGCCTTGTGTCATTGGTAATCCGCTATTATGCGGCGGCTTGTATAGTATCTTTCTTATTACTAGGGGCTTCGCGTTTGACTCGCGTTTACCTTGCTTTTGCAGCAAATGGCGGACGACGCCGGTGGTAGAGGAGGTTTTCGCGGTGGCTTCGGTAGCGGAGGCCGGGGACGCGGTCGTGGCCGCGGCCGGGGTCGTGGGAGAGGCCGCGGTGCCCGAGGTGGCAAGGCCGACGACAAGGAGGTGAGTGTGAACCCCGGAGGCTTCGGCCGCCGCCCGGTGGCGCGGTGAGGGTGGGAAAGGCCCGATGTGAGCCCTTCTAAAAGCGCTCGATCAGCCTGTGCTCCGTGGCTGGGGGAGTTGTCGTTGAAGGGAAGATGATAGATCATCGCTAGTGGGTGAGACGGCAGTGCCTTGTACTGTTAAATCTCAATTTGTGGTGAAACAGTTTCACGTTATTTTAATGTTAATGGTTCTCTAAGATTGGGCCGATTTGAGTACCTTTGATGCTGATTTGAGTACTCTGCATCCGGTCCTTATCTGAGGTTCTCCTTTCCAGTGGGTTCCAGTGACCAAACTGGGTCGCCTTGTGAAGGACATGAAAATCAAATCCCTGGAGGAGATCTACCTTTACTCCCTGCCCATCAAGGTAAGCCTGCGGATAACCGCCTGAGCCGGAGTTGCCAATGTTCGTCCGTGTGCTTGGGTAACATCTCACCGTGCTCTCGCAGGAGTCTGAGATCATCGACTTCTTCCTGGGGTCATCGCTGAAGGATGAGGTGCTGAAGATCATGCCCGTACAGAAGCAGACTCGGGCAGGTCAGCGAACCAGGTTCAAGGTGAGTCTAACATGAAGCTTGTGTCTTTTTTTTTTTTCCTTCTCGTCTGTCTGAGCCCCCACCAGCTGGTAACTTGTATTGATGATCTCTTCTGTGTGTAGGCCTTTGTTGCCATTGGCGATTACAACGGTCACGTCGGCCTTGGAGTGAAGTGCTCGAAGGAGGTGGCCACGGCCATCCGCGGGGCCATCATCCTGGCCAAGCTGTCAATCATCCCCGTGAGGAGGGGCTACTGGGGGAACAAGATCGGGAAGCCGCACACGGTGCCTTGCAAGGTGCGTGCTCCGTCTGACCGGGGTGTGTGGGCTCGCCGTATTTCGCGTGAGTGCGGTCCCCGTTTAATGGAGTGTGTGGTTCTGGGCAGGTGACCGGCCGCTGTGGCTCCGTCCTGGTGCGCCTGATCCCAGCCCCTCGCGGTACCGGCATCGTGTCGGCTCCTGTCCCCAAGAAGCTGCTCATGATGGCGGGTATTGATGACTGCTACACCTCCGCCAGGGGATGCACGGCCACGCTGGGGAACTTCGGTAAGGGGGCGGTGTCGTTTGACAGTGTTACGGTGCAGCTATGTAGAGTGGGGGCGCCGTCGCCCTGTGCTCTGAATGCACGATGACCTTATTCCCCGTCCACCTTCGCAGCCAAGGCCACCTTCGACGCCATCTCCAGGACCTACAGTTACCTGACCCCGGACCTCTGGAAGGAGACTATCTTCACAAAGTCTCCATACCAGGTGAGCTATGATCATTGATTCATGTATGAGGTCTGATAATCTGCAGTGAAGTGGATTCTGGGTATTCCACAAGGCAGAGCCCCCCCGCTTTGGAAATACGCTGACCTTTCTTCTCTGCTTGCAGGAGTTCACCGACCATCTGGCCAAGACCCACACCAGGGTGTCCGTGCAGAGGAGCCAGGCTCCCGTCCAGCCATCCTGAAGCTTTTTGTATGTCGGCTGAATAAACTGTCTGGAAACTACATGCCTTCGTGCTGGTTTTTAATGTAATTGGGGTTGGGGCGTGGGGGTAAACTGCACATGCCTGCATGTAAATACAAGCCCCCCCAATGGTGCTGAGGGTTACGGTGCTGATGCTAGTTTCGGACATGCACTAAACATTGCTGTCACACACATTGAGTGATGCTGTTTGGGTTATATCGATAGTATATAATTCTTAACGTGCAAGTTTAAATAGGAAAAATGTACTCGTGAACATTACAATTAGAGTGCAACGTACTGAAGTCTGTTTTGCCAGGGTTTACAGGCTGTGACATTCAGATATGAGACACATTACTGCTCTTTTTGTTAAATGGAAAACAGTCATCAAGGTTAGTGGAGAGTCCCAGTCTGCTTGCTGACTTCTGCTGGACCCTTAAGGAGTGTCCCTCAGTGAAAGTACAGCTGAAGTCACACACATACTGTAAATATACAGAAAGCAAAGTTTATCAATCCTTGATTATATTCCAATTGGATGTTCACTGTGGCGCAAAAAAAGACTGTTCTATTTTGAATCGTGTGATGAGAAAATATTGACCAGTGGTCTTAGTTGAGGCTTGTAACTTGTGGGATTTAAGGAACCCAGGTTTAAATGGACTTCATTTTTGTTAAATTTGAATAAACAGCCCCCCAATAGAGCAGAGTGGCACTGGACTGTGCTGTACCCTTAACCCAGAGCAGGTTAGGATGCTGTAGCTGTGATCAAAAGGTTGCAGGTTCACATCCCAGCATGGGCACTTGGCTCCTGAGCAAGGCCTTCAGGGGCTGTCTGTCTGCCTCCTCAAATATATCTGCTTTGGATAAAAGCATCTAAATGTTAATAAAGAGCCACTCTGCAGGTAGTAGCATCTCCTTGTTTATTGTACAGTTCCATACAGACTACGTCACCCTCGCAGGAAGCTTCACGCTGCTTTCTGCTCCTCCAGCATCCGGTGCTTCTGTTTCATCAGGCACTTGCGGGCGCTGCCATAGGCACCCAAATCCCCGTCTGCAAGAAACACAAGCATCATGACTTGTACACTAAAGGCAGTTTTGAGTGTTTTCAGGCTTCTTCAAACTTACTATTCTATAAACACCTAAGATTCAGAATCCGACTTGATCTAAGTGGTACCCAGTGTGTCAGAGGAATTAGTTGTGGTGAATTGGTCCCAAAGAATGTCCGTTAAACATATAATGAAGACAACACAGCTCTTAACTGAAAAACCACTATACAGCACCTACAGGATTCAACTATGAAATATACACAATATCCAGCAAGATACAATAGTTCACTGTTTCTCAGACCAGTCCTCGGGGACCCCCAGACAGTCCACATTTTTGCTCCCTCAACTCCCAGGGAATTAGGAGGGAGCAAAAAACGTGAACCATCCAAGGACTGGTCTGAGAAACAGTGAACTAGAGCAACCAAAGTGTAACCTTCAAGAGTGTCAGAGTATCCATAATGCAACTCGCGTCACAGACATCCAGCCTAGACACCAGTAAATGGCACCATGCATAAGCCTTCAGAAAGACTCCCTGTGTGACATGTTTACCCATCCAGCAGGGGGCCATAGTGAGCTGGGAAGTACATGTCTCACACACACACACCCTGGACCCCGATCCCCATGTCTACACCTCACCCCCTCCTCCCCAGGCCAGAACCCTGCCCCCGGGAAACTCACAACGGCTCTGGTACGCCTTGGCCACCTGGGCAAACTGCTGCAGCTCTTTGGCACAGTTCTGCTCGTAGCTGTTGCCTTCGCGCTGCTGACAGGCACGGAGCCTCTCCTGGACCACCTTCACGATCTCCTGGTCCACTTTGCTGTAGGCGGCGGTGTGGGAGAAAGGAGAAAGTACGTAAAGCCCCGAGTTCACACCCAAAGCAACATCTTTGGGTGCAGCGAATGTCATGCATAAATGAAAACCGTTATCAGCCAAAGCAAAACAAATCGAAGGATTATCAGGGTCGCCAACTCCAACACGTCTGGCGGAACACTCACGCTTTCAGACTGTCACACTCACACAAGAAATCTTGCGGCAAATGTACATTATTCCATTATAAACCTAAAGCTAACTGCATCAAAAGCGTTGTGGTAGTTTGCAAACCCTACAGAATATTTACAAGGTAATAAACTCTTGCATACATGTAAATGCGTGTGGATGTGTGTGCAGACTTGTCTCGAATTGAAAATCTCACGCCAGCCAGCTGACCAAAGTTAGCAGCCCTGGATTACAGCCCTCCTCAGCCACATCTCTATGCCTGATGGAGACAGCGACCCCCCCAGACAGCCCCCACACGTACTGGTCTCTCCTCCACTGCATTTCCGCCTCATAGTAGCACAGAAAGTCTCCCATTTGGCACTCCGTCAGCTCGGGAACACGTCTGAACTTCTGGTGATAGTAGTAGAATTTGTTCCTGTCGTGCATCCGGTCCATAAAATCTGCCAGAAGCAGAGGAATAGCAATTACCATGACAATGGGGAGAAGGGTAACGAGACCGAACTGGGAGGTGGACACCACGAATCCATCGGCACCAGTAAGGCCGGTCAGGAGAGGCGACCAACACATCGGATGTCAAGTAAGCTCTGGAGGGTGAGCCTCATGCGTCTGGCTTTCCCTGTTAACGGAGCAACACCCTGGCGATCCATTAACCACCACGAACCGGAATATGGTGCTATGCTGCGGGGAAGCCCGCTTCTTACCCCTGAAGGTGGTGACGGGGACGTCCACAGCATAGTGGAAAAGCTGGGTGAGGATCAGCGCCGGGTTCGGAAGGTTGGTCTGCTTGTCCACCACCGGCGTGCGGCGAGGCGGCTCGGGATACACGTCCTTATCATAATCTTCCGGCATGGCAGCTCCCTGATGCAGAAAAACTCCGCACAGCTACGCTAATATAAATATATTTATGCACTGGGTATGTTGCACTCGACCTCAAGCACAACTCTTGGGTATCCCGCGCCTGCGCACTACGCACCGCAAGGATACGTAAAGGTCACACCGTTTTCCGCGACACAAAACTTATTTGAAATGTGCAGGTCTATATCTCCGTAGAAAATGATAATATTTCAGTTTATTTGAATGAAATTGCGCAAATCAAATAATATTTCAATCATATAAACACATAGGGGTCAAAGGTAAAAGGTTTACGGCATCGCGACATGTGGTGTTTGGTTCACCATTAGATGGCGCTGTTGAGGTGATTGTAGCTGAGTGAGGGCTGACTGTGTTGCACAAAACTCTGAAACATTAAGATTCTTTTGGACTTAATGAGTACTATATTTTTTTTTTCTGGAAGAACAAGGCGGGGGTGTGGAAATTTGCATCCAAAGATTCCCAGGGGCGATAGTTACGTTTAATAATCATGTTGATAGTCACTAGATTTGGTGGTTCTTTCCGTTGAAAGGTCATTTGGTATCCTGATTAATACTTATGGACGTAACAGTATTGGACGAAATAGGTTGATATTGGAGTCTATTATAGAAGTTATCTCTGAATTTAAACAAAGATTTGGTATTGAGTTCACTTTAGCAGGTGTTTATTGGAACATGACACCCGATGAATGGTTAGATAGATAGATCTAGATATGATGAACATCATTACAATTTGATGTTTAAAATGTTTATGGATGGTAATTCTGTGATCGAGATATGTAGAGTTAAAAATCCATTGTTAAAGCTGTCTACTTGGTCAAATTCCAAAGGCTGATCTAGATCTAGAACTGATCTATGGCTGTTATCCTCAGAAATTGCAAATCTAGTAACAAATGTCTCAATTTCTGCTGCTCCCCTGACAGATCATTGTATGATTAAATTCACATTGAAACCAGATATAACTAATTGACATAAAATAAATTATTGGACATTCAATGCTAATTTATTAAATGTAGAAGAATATGTGAAGGCAGCCTTACTGGAGGATACTATTAATGACGTTGAAATTGACATATTTTGTAGGAAATGGGAATATTTTTGACATAAGGTCAGAGGCTTGTCCATTAAATTTAGTAAAATAAGAAGGTGTCAAAAAAAAAGGACAAACAAAATTAAGTTATTTCAAGAAATCAATTAGTATTACAGGAAAGCTGAGGTATCTGATGAAAATAATGTTAAAGGTTTAAGTTTACAAACCAAATTAGATGATTTGTTCAGCCTAAGGGCCCACGGAGCCTTTATCAGATCCAGAGCTAAGTGAATAGAACTAACGGTAAAGAAAACATCCTATTTCTTTGGATTGGAAAGAGGAAAAATAAACTGATTCATTAGTAGTTAATAACTGTGAATGTTCTGACCCAAAATCAATATCTGAGGAAATGTATAATTTTTTTCTCTAAACTTTACTCACCATCTTATATAGAGGAACATCTATGGTCCTTTTTTCAAAATATCAATCAATATGTTCCCCAGACTGATCAGACTTTCAAAGATTCAAGCGACTCTGAGATTTACTATTAAAGAACTGGATGCAGCCATTAAACTAATGGCAGATGGTAAAGCTCCTGGTCGGGATGGATTAACCTCAAACTTTTACAAGTTTTTCTGGAATGATATTAAACATTTATTATTTATGCCTCTAGAAGAATGTATTTGTAATAATAATCTAATGCAGGGCAGCATGGTGGTGCAGTGGTTAGCTCTGTTGCCTCACACCTCTGGGACCCGGGTTCGAGTCTCCGCCTGGGTCACATGTGTGCGGAGTTTGCATGTTCTCCC
>JAODJX010000048.1:4250232-4270411 GCA_026776945.1 Isichthys henryi | reverse complement strand
ATTGCTTCCGGGATAGGCTCCGGACCCCCCGCGACCCAGTAGGATAAGCGGTTTGGAAAATGGATGGATGGATGTTTGTATATGCTCAGTGATGCGGTGTAATATTTGAGAAATCTGTAAGCTATATTGGGTTGTTCAATAAAGTTCTTTAAAAAAATTCTGTTAAAGATATAATATTCATTTAAAAACATAGTTCAATGTGAAAATAACTATGTTACTAATTTACATTATTTCAAAAGTGTAACTGTGCTTTTTCAGGCGTTCAGAAGGTATCAAAACTCATTATAAAAAAAAAACGGAATCACATAAGTTGGACTCCACGATTTTATAAGGACAGGTTTCACGGCAAAGAGAAAAGGAAGCAATAATTTGTCATGTCATATTTATGTGACTGGTCTAGATTATGATCACACGTGGAAGTTTTAAGTAAGAAATATCATCATCTACAAACCCACTATACATTACTATAAAGATTCCAGACAATGTACAAATAAAGAATATATACTGGCATTAAATTGTTACTGAATAAAGACAATAAAGACGTTAGATTTAAGAAGTTTGCTTTATCACATGAGAGCGAAGGAGCCCCTTTAAAGACTGATGTCATTGAAAGAGGCTCTGATGATACATTGTGGACCCTGTCAGCTGGGTACGACTTGGCACCAGTCACCTTTCTGGAAAACTAATCCCATTTTGCATGTCAGCCAGGGACAGAATTAGAGCTGTCAAAATGATCCTCATCTTAAGAACGACCTGAGCCCAGCACTTGTTCCTGCCTCTTTCTCCTCTTGCTTTTCACGACACGCGCTCCTATGGTCAGTTTTCCCGTGTCTTCGGACTGTTTGTTGTGTGTTCTGAGACATTGCTAAGCCTCTCACCCGCCCCCTTGAGCTGTGATGTGCTGCTGGACTAATCCCGGGGTGTAGCTGCAGTGGCTCGGGCGGCGTGCGTTCGAGTGCCGTGCGTTTGGTCTCCCTGCCGTGGTCTCGTGTCGGTCCCCGTGCCGGCTGTCCCGCATGCTGCACGCTTCGACCCGGCTGGTCTCAGCCACGCTTCCACGTTTGTCTTCCATGAGAAATTGGACCATTTCCAGTAAGCCGGGAAATTCACGTTCGGACCGTGTCCTGCATGAACACGCATTCATTACTGCAGCACCCCTCCCTCCAGTGCCCAATTTCCTGCTCTCCCCATGACAAACTTTTATTAAGATTTATTTCTGCACATTATTCCTTTGCTCGGTCCTTGCTGTGAAGTTACAACGGAAGCAGAAGCACAAATACACATGTTCGTGGCACACAGCCCTGGCATGAGAGACATTAACTCGACATTAACAGGCACACTAAGCATGTGCCACAAAGACCGTTACTTAAAATGGTGGTGGTGGGGGGGGGCTGTGCAGGCTGGTTCATCATAAGGGCTGCAGGTAGGGCGGCGCTCACTAGCCCAGTCCCTGCGGCCTGTCGCTGTTGACTGTGTCACTTACTCGCTTAACACGATCTGCTAATAATAATAGCAGTGACAGTGCCAGGTGGAGCCTGTGTGTGAATAAAGCCGCTTCTGCTGCAGGGAATGCGCGGCTCGCATGGCCTGCATGGCGTCCCAGTCTCCCATCATACAGCCAGCAGGCGCGGGGCTCTGCGGGCATCCGTGCCGGCCAGCGCTGGGTTCGAATCTCGTATTCAGCGGAAGAGTTACATCTCCTTTGGGTCTTCGTGCAAGGTTCTTAACCCCCCCCCTCCGAAAAATGCTCCAGGGGTGCTGGATGGACAGCTGACCCTGCACTCGGACCCTAAGCTTCACTCTCACCTCATCACTGTGTGTGTGTGTGTGTTTTAAAAAGGATAGTAAGATGGGATATGCAAAACTAATGAGAGATAATGTAAAATAATGTAGCTATACTCCTCTACGTATACATGGCAAATCATACACATCATTTTTAATAAAAAGCCAAAGCTAACCCCCCTCCCAACACCCTGACTAGGACAAGTCGATGGATGGATGGATGGATGGATGGATGATGTTGAGCTGTGTTATCTCGGGACTGGGGTGATGTCACCCGGACATGTTTCCCATAGTCTCACCGGAAGTTCCATGCTCCCCGTCACGGACACCTTGGCTTTCTGCCGCGAAAACGCAGCCGGAGGCACCGAGGCAAAGTGCACAGCTGGCCCAAGGATGACCCCAGGAAGCCTGTGCATCTCACCGCCTTCCTGGGCTACAAGGCCGGCATGACCCACACCCTGAGGGAGGTGCACCGTGCCGGCCTCAGTAAGTACGCAGTTGGCACGCCGACATGTGACTGCCGGGAGAGATGCCGGTATACCTAGTTTACACTGTGTCTGATTATGTCACATGCCTGATGATGTCACTCTGCCTAGTGATGTCATGCAGTCTGTTGAGGGCCTCAGCAGGATGGATTGACTGTGGAGAGACTCGCTTTCACCCAGAAGCCAATCAAACCTCATCCCGTTCTGTCCGCCCTCAGAGATTTCCAAGCGAGAGGAGGTGGAGGCCGTCACCATCGTCGAGACACCTCCCGTGGTGGTTGTGGGGATTGTGGGATACATCGATACCATCCGTGGCCTCCGCACCTTCAAGACCATCTTCGCCGAGCACATGAGTGATGAGTGCAGGCGGCGCTTCTACAAAAACTGGTATAAGGAGGCTTGATGGTGGGAGGGGTGGGAAGGTTCTCTCTCAACGAATGATGTAACAGGAGGTCTTGAAATGGCATTCGCTATCGAGATCGGGTGGGATATAGACAGAGGCCCCGCGTGAAGGAGTCTGTGTTTCAGGCACAAGGGCAAAAAGAAGGCTTTCACCAAGTGGTCAAAGAAGTGGCAGGACGAAGCCGGCAAGAAGCAGCTGGAGAAGGATTTCAGCATGATGAAGAAGTGCTGCAAGGTGATCCGGGTCATTGTCCATTCGCAGGTAAGGGCCTAACCGCAGGCTTCCTGTTTGTCTGTGTGCGTCTGACAGGCGTCACTCTGACCTTTACCACACCGGGAAACAGAGTTACTGTCAAAACCACATTTTCTCCATAGTCTGACCCACTTTGCCCGTAGATGCGGCTTCTGCACCTGAAGCAGAAGAAGGCCCACATCATGGAGGTGCAGCTGAACGGTGGCACCATCCCGGAGAAGGTGGACTGGGCCCGCGAGCGACTGGAGCGGGCTGTACCGATCTCCAGCGTCTTCACGCAGGACGAGATGATCGACGTTATTGGGGTGACCAAGGGTCATGGTGTTAAAGGTGCGGGAGCTGGGAGAGAACCTCTCCTCCATGGATTAGATGGTCGCCCTACCAACCCCATCCTACGTCCTATCCACGGGCAGAGTTGAAAAAAAACAAAGTGTAACCTGCACTTCACTTGTATGACCCATATGAGGGTCATACATCGCTGTTTCCATAACCACATAACAGTGAGTGCTTCATTTATGCCAAGACTGCTCATGTGATGCTAAGATGCAAATGCACCAGAGGACCTGTGGGTCCTGCTTGCCATGGTAAAGCCACTTTGCCGTTTATCATGTGACACCCGTGGGCAGCAACACTGACTGCCACTCCCCCACAGGTGTGACCAGCCGCTGGCACACCAAAAAGCTGCCCAGGAAGACTCACAAGGGCCTGCGGAAGGTGGCATGTATCGGCGCCTGGCACCCGGCCCGGGTAGGCTACACCATTGCCCGCGCTGGCCAGAAGGGCTACCACCACCGCACCGAGCTCAACAAGAAGGTAAGTGGCTGTGCAGTCTGTGATGGGTGGTCTCCAGCAGGCAGTCTGTGACTGGCAGTCTGCTGCAGAAGGTCTCAGGCACACAGGGCCCTGGTGTGCTTCACGATGCTGCTTTTCTCTCAATGTAGATCTATCGCATCGGGAAAGGCATCCATGTTCAGGACGGAAAAGTGATTCGCAATAACGCCTCGACCAGCTACGACACGACGGCAAAGACCATCACACCCCTGGTACTGATGAAGCCGCTCACACATCCCTGAGCTCCACGACCGCTTGTATTCACTGCCTGAGCGCGTGTGTGACCTTTGACCTCTCACCCATCCCCCCAGGGCGGCTTCCCTCACTACGGCGAAGTGAACAATGACTTCCTCATCCTGAAGGGCTGTGTGGTCGGCCCCAAGAAACGCGTCCTGACGCTCAGAAAGGCAAGCCTGGCGCCGCCATGGCCGCCATTGGCAGAGAATGTTCCAGAGGATCCTGACCTCTTTTCTGTCTGCCTGCAGTCGCTTCTGGTGCAGACAACACGCAAGGTCAGGGAGGCCGTGGAGCTGAAGTTCATCGACACCACGTCCAAGTTCGGCCATGGCCGCTTCCAGACCGCGCAGGAGAAGAGAGCCTTCATGGTGAGAATGGCGGTAGGGGGTGGGGGAGCAGGGAGGCCCCCATTCTCCACACAGAGGTTTCTGCTAAATCTCCCCCCAACCCTATTCACCACACGACGGCATTCAGACCTCACGCTTTGACATATTTCACTGTAACACCCATGTTTGGTGGCACACGCAGATCTGAACACGGTAAATCCGGCTCGGATCTGATAGCCACGCTCGGGCGCTTGTTTGGGCCGACGCCCCGGATGGTGAGGTTCTGCTGCTCCCCACTGAGAGCCAGACCCCCCCTCTCTCTGCTCACACAGGGTCCCCAGAAGAAGGACTTGCTGAAGAAGCTTCCAGAGCCCCATGCAGAGGAGGCATAAAGCAGGATGGTGTCGTCTGTAAGGCCCCCACACCACAGTGTTATGGGAGAATAAAGCTGCATCCTCACACTCTGCCTGTGTTTGTGTGTGTGTGTGTGTGTGATTTTCCATTACATTGTGTGGACCCAATGTAATAAAAACCTGAACCTTTTTAGTTACCAATAAAATAAATAATTCACTCCAATCTGTATTATATCCAAAAGAGAAGTACATATATTCATTGCTTCTGGGACTGCCCTGCAATTTCAAATATTTGCTGTAAGTTTGCAAAAATGCCGAGTAAGCCCCGCTAACAGTGGTGGACATGGGGGTCCGTACACCGTTTTCTGAATATTATGGGAGGACCAGTCCCAGATTCACCTCCATTCGGAGCTCAGACCTCTGACCACAATGCATTTTGACTGATTTCCCAGTCCGACACAGGATGATGTTTCTCTGATTCTGGATGATTTGTGTCAGGCGCTGGTCCATCCCGATGCCAGCCTCTGTGTCAGCATAGCGCGTCATTTCCCTTCCCTCTTTATCAGAGATCTACTTGTGATACTTTATAAAATGTCTGCCATGAACTGAGACAGTAACCTTGACAGCAGGTTAAGCTCAGAGCTTGTTTGAAATACAAGACAGGGGAAAGATTCAAGCATAAAGGGGCGATTATGACAACCACAGTGAGTGAACATTATGCTTAAACTGCGGCCTTGGATTATGATGCCAACATTGAGTTAGTGCAGATAAACTGTGTCAAACCAGGGAACGTCTAAATCGATGTCCAGCATTTCTGGCAGATTGTGCTGGAAACATTGAAATCATTCCAGCTTAGATTGTTGTACTTTCTGTGTAAGAGTTTAAGTCACTTAAGCAACATGTTCCTCATATATTTTCCAGTGAAATGCAATAAATTAATTTAAAATTCAAGTCAATACTATCTAGAAACTTGGCAAACACAACCTTTTACAAGTACATCCCTCATGCCCAGTAAAGACTAAATAATTTAATGATTCGTTTTCCCCACATAAGCTATTTGTAAACAAACACACACACACATAGTTGTTTACATAGGAAGTTGATCTTCCTATGTAAATGGGGAACGTCCATTCATTTCTGTGGGAAAAAACCCTAATCCCAATCACAACACCCCTAACCCATAAGTAACCAACCATAATACAAGACTTTTGGCATTTTTACGTTTTTAACTGCATTCACAGATTTTTATGAAATTTAGGTTATCCAAATAGGGACCTGAAGAAGTGTCCCCAAAAGTAAGGAAGTTTCAGGTTTTACCGCACTTTAGGTCCCCAAATGTGATCTACCGCCGGCGTCTCCCTTTTCTGGCATGAACCGGCGTTCAGACATCAGCCTGGCAACGCCGTCGACTCTCCAGCCTAACCTGGCTCCGAGACTGTCAAAGGCATTTACCGTCAGACCGTTTCCTTTCAAGCACGGCCAGGGACGGCTGCCCAGCATCTTACATAACTCCCTCTCTAATTGCATTTAAAAATGTTAGATAAACTACACCACTGCGAGCTTTTATTTGTTTTTCTTGAAAAAATCTTAAACTTACAAATTTATACTTAATACATAGTAGTCTGAATTTGGCGTGGTAGTCAGCAGATTCTAAATAAAAGAAATTAAGGAACCTTACTTGGGAATTAGGCCAGAAAATTGGTGCGAATGCATTTTAAATGCTATCCAGTTTCCCAGTTTCCAAAGCACCCTGGAGGTACAGTACATCAGCTGCGTTAAGTTACTGATATGTGCGTTAAGTTTTGATAAGTATAATGAGGATCCTGCAGTTAACCGATAATCGGACACGGTAGGTCACGTGGCCGCGGCCCCGTCAAAATGACGATGACGTCAGAGGCGCGCTAGAAAGCGCCTCACGGTCGCAGAAACATGTCCTTCTGTTCCTTTCAGGGGGGAGAGGTCTTTAAAGACCACTTCAAATCGGGTAAATCGTGATTCAACAGTGTGTGAATTTGCTGTTCTGCGGGTCAGCGGTAGCGGTGTTTTGGAGGCGCAAGGTGTTTTGCATGTTTGAAACGGTTTACTTCGAAAGTACAGTATACGGACAGGCGCTTATAACTAGTTCATCATTCCAGTCATTGCTCTTGAAATATTTCATAATTTTGTAAAATTAAAATAAAGCATGCCTGACTTTAGAAATTAGCTTGGGTACAATTTATTCGAATTCTACTTATCGCAAGAAATTCGAAAGTGTATATTTCACTAGGGGGGCTGTAAAACTAGTTGGGTTCCAAAGCAGGTTAGCTTTTAGGTAACCGGGCCGTTTTGAGCTCCCCCCGAGCACCAGCTGGCAAGAAAATACCAGAAACTTGTGTCACTGGTTTTTCTGTATCTTTATGGGGCATGATAACCTTTAAAACATTTTAAACAAGTATGTGAAGGCTGGGAAACTTGGAACGCATGTAAATACAAGGAATGGGTGCTGAGTGTCAGCTATTTTTAAACCGCTCGCTCTACCCCACAGGCATCTACGTGTGCGCGAAGTGCGGCCACCAGCTTTTCTCCAGCGTGTCCAAGTTTGCACACTCCACTCCGTGGCCGGCCTTCACGGAGCCCATCCAGGAGGACAGTGTCACCAAAGAGCTGGAGAGTCGCGGAGCCTACAAGGTTCAAACGCCAGCTTCTGGACCGATAACCAGTGGGATTGTTTCCGGTTGAAAGCTCTTAATAGGGGGAGTGTTAAGTCTCCCTGTGCTGCTGCAGCACTGTGGAAATGAGTTAAATGTATGTTGGACATTAATTTTCCAATTAGTGAGTGTGTCCTGCAATGGACTGGCGCCCCTCTTGGGTTGTTTCCTGCCTTGCACCCGTAGCCTCGGGATAGGCTTCGAACCCCCGAGACCATGAATAGAGCAAGCGGTTACATAAAATGGATGGATGGATTAATGGAGATTCATTTTCCATACGTTGCTATGGGGACTAAGGACTCTGTCAAAGCTATTTTAAATCAAGTTCTTAAATGCTTAGCTTTCAAAACAACATTCTGCTAGCTATTACAAGCAGATTATCTTTTTTTTTTTTTTTTTTATCAGTACGCTAACCTTTAATTCTGGGTCCGACACAGATGGGGTCGCCTTTCCAAAAACGGCTCGCGGCTCTGCTTCTAGGTGCGCTGCGGGAAGTGCCGGAATGGCCTGGGACACGAGTTCCTGAACGACGGGCCCAAGAAGGGGACCTCCCGCTTCTGAATATTCAGCCGGTCGCTTAAGTTCGTTCCTGAAGGTGCGGGCTCTTGCGGTGAAGGTGCACGGGTTTCGGGGGGGGCTGCAGATGGTCAGACATCAGCCCCCATTGCGTGTGAAATTTTATGTTGAAATGGCGGGGGGTACGTAGTTAAATGCCCGTCGGATTAGTAGGTTAGTATCATAGCATTAACCGTCTCCTTACCGCTGTTGTCTCCCTTTCCCATAGAAGTGCGTGACGGGCAATAAAGCGACCGGCTTCTGGGAGCCTTCGGGATCCGCTGTTTCTTCCGCCGAGGTTATGAAGTGTGTTGGGAAAAAACCCCAAAGGGGCATCCAGGACACGGATGTACGACCGGCTACACTGGGAGTCTGAAGCTGGGGGCTTTTAGTGCTGAAACGTGGATGGTGGGGGTCATGCTTTTAAACCATGCTCTACTTACCTGGGAGTGATTATTAACACGAAGAACCCCTTGTTTTATATACGCAGAAACGTGGTGGAACTTTACAGTTCTGCAGCAGTAAATATTTATATTGTATCCAGTAGATGTCGCTGTTGCCGTTTTACCCGCATCACTTGACACACTAAACACCGCGATCGCGCTCACAAGGTTTGTTAAATTACACTACCAGCTGACTTAATTAACTTAATCAGTTAATTAACTTCACTATATATCGATGACTCAAACGAGTTGTGCTAGTAGTCAAGTTCAGTAGCGTAAATATATCGGCATAGTGGAGTGTGAGAAAATACCGTGCTGAATTGAGGAAAGGTTTGGAATAGTGAGGTCACACACTTGGAGAGATATGAAGTCAGTGTTTTACATGAACCTAAACATAATAAGGATTTTCTCTGGCGTCTTGAGCCTTTTACACGGTAATGTATATGCCAATTGACCAGATATGGGCACTCGAGTTTGCGACTGGAATCGCTCTTAAATTGACTTCCGACTGGACTTGAAAATCGTTATTTTTTTAATTGGACTTGATTCCGACTCATTGATAATGACTCGTGAACGATAAGAGTCTTACTTATGGTAAACGAGGCCATCAATAAAATACTTCACACAAACCATTACATGATTTCACCATGTTAACAGCTGGAACAAGGTGCTGGGGCAGGCGTCTACTTACCCATCTCAAGTGTAGTCCTGATATGAAGAATTGTTAGGTGTCTAAGTGCTGTGAGGTACTGCTAGGCTGATCCTAAAGGGAAATCACACAACATGGCCGTTTCAAAGCCGCCATGTGGCCTCATTGTTCCTCTACTTCAAAAAGGCCCCGGAAGCTTCGCTGAAAGGCCCAAATGCGCGCTGACTCTGCACACCGTCGCATCAAAGCCGACTGCAGAGCGTCAAAGAGGCAGGTTAGTCTGATTTGGGATGTGGCCAAGGTCTGATGAGCAGCAACAAAAACATCAAAGGGAAACAGCCGGGGCAAACAAATCGAGACGGAGCTGTGGAGTGTGATCTTGCTTCAGGTGGGATGTTTACTAAGGGAAAATTGCCCCAAATGTCATCTGGCATCACAGCTCAATGCCCCTAAAATTGTGTTTATTTAGCAGGTATATAATATTTTGGGGAGTAGGATCAGCCAGTCACAGGAGTAATTGGGGTTAAGGGTCTTACTGAGGGTCCACACAGTGACATCACTCTGCCTCCCTAATCCGTTGTGTCATGCATCCTAACATTTATAACTCACGGTATTTCACTCTGGTTCTCGCCGGAGGCGTGTTGAGATTCAGCTGGGTGTCATCACAATGACCCCCTTTGTTGTGGCTCCCGCGGGAGGCCCTGGGTCTGTGGTGTGGAGGCTGTTAAAAAAACCCCAGAAGGGGGTGTTTTGGGGGGTAGTGAGCTTCACCTCCATTCCCATCAGGGGTGTTGACAGCTGCTGGTCAGACTCATGTGGGCCCTGTGTGCAGTGTGGTACTGGCTGTGCTTTGAGGGGGGGGGGCTTCCCTCTGTCATCACACACATGCTGCCCCTCAGTGGGGGTGACCCGATCCCCCCAGGACCAGGGGTAACTTCCACATTGCGTTCGGCAGCAGGCCCAGGATGTCATGAGGATGTCATTAGGCAAAGAGCACAGCCTGCCAATCAGGAACCAAATGCAATTACACAATTAGTGTAATCCAATAAGCTCACGGCATAGCTTTTAATGGCTACACGCTATAGTTCTGGTCACAGCAGAAACCACTTTGCTGGATGCTAACGGTGTCAGTTCTGGCCCGATTGAGGCACATGAGTGGGTTCGTAAACAGAGTCTTTCCCTGTGGTTCTCTGCCATTTCGGGTTTCAGCCCCTTCGAATCTGGAGGAACGTGACGAGAGTAGAGTCCTGTTTGAAGCTGTGTATCTTTGTGTATTCACATCCCTGCTTTGAAAGCATCACAGCGACGTCCCACCCGCACGGCCGTCACCCACCTCGGATGCATGCGTAAGGGAGACGAAGGCAGGTTGGCCTGCATGATCTGCTATGGTACTAGTTCGAGGGTGTCTTGTGGACCTCATCGGTTACAAGAGCTCCCTGCTGGTTCTTTGGCTCTTTAATCTGCATTTCTGGCCTGGGAGCATTTTCCTTGCATCTAGTCAGTGTGATTTATCTGAAATTAAAGTGCTCTGAGCGCAATCACAAGGTTGGCTGAAAATGGCGGAGGAACAGATGAGGAGTCTGCAGTAGCAGCTGGGTCGGATTATCCGCAGCTGGGCTTTCGCCAGGACCCAGCATCACATGCACCGTGTGGCCGTTTCGTTCCTGAACACAAGAACCTCTGTCCCCCTTCTATGAAATCCACATTTTCGGGGTTTTTGTGGGCAGATTAACATAAAAAAGGCTCACTCCCAGAACATGTGGGACCCCTGGGGGTAAAATGTGTGGTCTTATTAGTTTTAAATTGTCCTCCGGCAGCGAGGCTCCAATCGTTCCATATTCTTTGCTTTCAGGACATTCTGGCCAGTTTATCATGCTGCTCTGAAAGGGCAGGTCATCTACCCAGCTTTCAGTATGAAAGCAAAATTGTCCTTTCAGGAAATTTCCCGCAGAAATGGTAGCACACAAAACAAGCATAACACTGGACCCTTGGAGATGACAGAGCATGCCGGACTGTGTGATGTAACTACGGAACGATAGAATAGTGCTTTCAACAAAGCATTCCTGTAGCAGGAACTGATGCTCCCCCCCCCACAGTGTCATCCTGGAATGGTGAGGATTCAGTGTTCCTGCAGTTTATTCCTTTCAGACTCAGGTACTCATTCCTGTAAATATTACAGTCTGTCACGCTACGGATCTTCCTCATGACACAACTCAACCCTCCTTGGACCATTTGACTGATTAGTGCATTAACTATCTTTGTGCTGTTTGAACCTCTGATTAAAGCACCACATAAGCATCAAGCAACTTTACCCTTCATGTTAAAAATAGCAACTAATTCATCATAAAGAGTCACGTGTTTACAGGTTGTATATTTCTGGCCAGTTTCAGATCAGGGAGTCATGGACTGAGCAAGCAAGTCACAGCCTGGTAGAGTTACAGCCTTCGAGCAGGAGCTGGTATAGCAAATCCACCAGATAATCCTTTTCAGAGACAGAAATTATCCAGTTGGAGAAATTACTCTCCACTTCACGCTTTCCCGGTCGCTGCACTCTACCCATAATTCCTCAGAACTGTCCTGCTAAGCTAATGCTCTCGGTTAGTGGAAGCCAGCAGATCTGTGCCACATGTGGGCCGTCCTGACAGGAAGCCGGAGACCCTGCTGTTAACGAGCGGAGGCGGGGACCTGAACGGGATCCAGATGGGGGACGGGGGTCGCCATGATAGCCAGGGTGAACTGTGAGTTTCCGGGGCAGATCTACCCCGCAGTGGGGCATCCAGCTGATCAGACGGGCCTTCAGGGGCATCTACTGTGTCAAGAGGGCCCCTTCCTGCACATGCATGCACACACTGCCCCCCAGGAAACAAGACAGGGTCAACAGTCTGATTCTGGGACGGGAATCAGCTCTTAAAGACATTAATTATTATTGTTATTATTATTAGTAGTAGTAGGAGTTGTTGTAGTTGTAGTAGTATAGTAGTATTAATTTAGGTTATATAGGGTGTGTCATGCCCTGCTCGTTCCGATCCTCGTGTGTGCCACGCCCCCTGGTTACCCACTTGTGATTCCCCGATTGTACCCAGCTGTGTCTTGTTCTTGTGATTACTTCTGTTGTATTTAAGTCCTGGTCTTGCCTGTTTCCCTTGTCCGACATTGTGGTTGATGTGGTTTGGTAGATGTGCGTCTGTGCCTTTTGTTCCCGGCTCCCCGTAGCCAGATTAAAGTCCCGTATTCCTGCCTGCCTGCGTCCTGATTGCTCGCCAGCCCTCACGATCGCCGGTTTGCCCAACCGTGATCGTGACAGGGTGAGTGGTAGGTGCCCACAGAGCTGTACTGCATTTGGTTTGCTGAGAAGCAACTTCAGGAAAAATCCTATTGGGGATAAAGTATTCCTGTCAGGATCTATTTTCTGGCTTTGGGATGCTTCCATGCCTTTTCAGGAATATTTTAAACTAATTTTCAGTGAGCTGCAAAGACTAAGAAACCCGAAAAGGATTAAATATATAAATGGAAATAGCATTCGAAAGTCATTTATTCAGGGAGTGATGTGGTTTTGTTTGACGTCATTGTCGGGCAATGAATGAGAGACAGCGAGCTTCTACTGGGGGCATGCTGCTGGGTTTTTGTGGGGTTCACACACACACACACACACACACACAGAGGTTTGTAATAAATCTTTGTAGGGACTCTCAATCCGTTTCAATGGGGAAAACTCTAATTACAACATGACGACCTTAACCCGTACCCAGCCCTAACCTTAACCATAAGTCACCAAACAAAAAAAAGACCTTTGGTTTTTTCGCTTTTTTGGTTGCATTCACAGACCTGAAAAATGGTCCCCACATTGTCAAAATAACAGGTCTTTACTACATTCTGGGGGATATTTGGTCCCCACAAAGTAATATAAACCTAATACACACACACACACACACTCAACTTCCAAAAACTGATGGCAATGCAGCCACTTGCCCACCAATCCCAGAATGCACTTCTGGTCCTGGGCGAGCTGTTCTCAGCCCTCCTTCCTCCTCTGTCCTCTCACACACGGCTGCACATTTCGGCTGTGAGCAGACGGTGGATGCAGCCAGCAGACAGCAAAGCCAGGGACACGGGAGAAGGACGTTTCACTGTGCCCAGGGAAAGACTGCTAAACTTAGCATGTATCTCAGCTGGTGGATGGATGGCATGAGTCCATTAGCCTAGCCATGTGCCGTCTCTACAAAACGGAGAAGTCTTCAAAAACCAAGCAGGCAGAGTGCTCTGGGTGTCTGTAATGGACCCATGCCCTATCCCTAACTCTACCCATAAGCATAATGCTATCCCCACTACTAACTTTAATGCTAACCCTGACTCCAAAGCAAACCATAACACTAACCTTTACGCCAATGCTAACCCTAATGCTAACGGCAAGCATAATGCTACCCCTAACACTAACCGAAATGCTAACCATAACACCAACCTTAACGCTAATGCTAACCCCAGTGCTAACCCTAACCCTGTCACCAACCCTCCTACTTCCCACAATAGTAATCAGATTTTCCCCCGATCATCAGCAGGGTCAGAGTCTCTGGGGTTTAATATCCATTCCTGTACAAGAAGAACCAGGAACATTCTCTGGGTGTTTCCAGAGTTCCTGCCGCATGGAGTTGGAGGGAGTGAGTCAGAGTGGGAGCTCTGGACACATGTGGCCTCAAATCCCACTATTGGCAGAGTGATGTCACCTAGAGCCAGTGAACAGAACCTTTAACCCCCAGTTACTCCAGGGACTGGGTAAAAACAACTTTACTTCTCTGGAATCTGCTTTGATCCAGCTGGTCAACACAGCTGTCTGTCTTAGCCTCAAGCTTCCATCCTGTCACATCTCATCACACCTGAGATGCTGCCCATACTACCCTCCATGGGACAGAGGACACCCCCGTCATGGCAGACGCAGGTGCTGGGTGGGGGCTGGTGTTATTTTGCGCCCACCTACTCTGTTTGGCCGTTATGAAAAAGCCTGAGGGTTAAACTAGAGATGAGCTGCCTTCAGCTTTTCAGTATGTGTACGATGCTGACCATAGAAGTGTTTCAAATGCTATTTCTGCACACTGACACGATCGTTGACATCTGCATTACGGTCTGTAAGGACACACTGACCTGGACGCATGGCGCTTGCAGAAACACCATCTCAGGTAACACGCGGGAAGTTCGCGCTCGGATGTAAACAGATCGGCGGTTTTGTACTGATCTGTCATTCCGCCGCATGCCTCTGCTGTCTACTGGCGCGAGCCGCGCTACAAACAGGCTCTGGTAAAGATTATTAAATTATGAGGCTATTTGCGGAGGCTTTTAATCCCCCAAAAATGTTGCTAGCCCCCCAATAAATGTGTATTTATCGCCATGAGTCATGTTTAGCTTTTTATATTATATATAAGTTTGTCATCAGTAAAAACTCAGCCCCCCCTGTCCATTCATCTCTATCTATACCTCCTGAACAACACGATGGTGTTTCAATGACAGAGTGCTAAAGTGATCCCAGTGCAGGGGAAAGATACTCCAAAAATGCTACTTTTGCATTGAAACACTTAGAACATGCCCTGTATATCAATTATACAGTACAATGAAACAAACACACCAGACTTGAGACAGATTAAATAGCTTGACTTTATTCTTAAACACGGATTTAGTGATTGACCAGCCTTTTTCCAGTATATAATTACCACCTTGCCGTTTGAAGGGCGCCGTAGCGGTAAAACTCTTTGATGCAAAAGCACCTACTTTGCTATAGAAGCCAGTCACCTGATATGCTGCACTGACGGAGATCATTGTAAGAGACAATGTGGGTGTGGAAATTTGACTTAATATTAAATCTGCTCCACACATATATGTCTAATAGTTATCACAGATGCAGCATCATAATTGAGCATGTTAATTAATATACTCTGTTGTTTGGCGCCCTCTAATGGTTCTTTATACTGTTTTAGCAGTGTTTAAGAGAAGTTGCGCTTACATTTGATTCAATTAAATCAATTAATAAATGTGTAATTACTTTAGTCGACATTTTAACGTAACGACTATATATTTTAACGATTTTCAACCACTGTGACGCGGCACATTAGTGTGCCGTGACAGATTGTAAGGGGTACCGTGGGAAATTATCCATCTATCCATCCATCCATTTTCTAAACCGCTATCCAATTTCACTTAATTGGTCCAAAAAACTTTTTTGAAAATTAATTATTATTTGCAAATAATATGCCATTGTCGGGTGTCTGTGCTGTAATGGTGATGTATTCTAAATAAACAAAGCTATTTCAACATTACTCCCATTTTCCACGACATATCTGTGTGAGCTGAGATTTTCAAGCCAGACTCATATAAAACCTAAAAACAGAGAGAGACTGAGAGCTGTTGAGGAAGAGCTTCGTGTGTCTGTCTGTCTTCAATTCCTGCCAGGATATCAGCTTTGTGTTCATCCAAACTGTCTCAGGTTTCACACTGAGTGAGTATAAATAACTTGTTAGACTATTTTCTCATTACTAGGCTGCAGAGTAGCATTTTGTAACATTTTTGGTTGGTGTGTGCCGTGGGATTTTTTTGCAGTGTAAAAAAATGTGCCGTGGCTCAAAAAAGGTTGAAATACACTGGATTATAGGGTATGGACGATAAGGGATGTCCTTAGCGATATTGCGGGATTTCTGTTTGTGTTCAGGGGTTCCGGGCTGATTTGGTCCTTGCCAATATTAAAATCAGACCTACACCCGCGTAGAGAAACTACTTCTAGAATTTATAACTTCAATTGTTTATATTAACATTTTATATATTAGACATAACATTTTATTAAAAAAATTAAATATAGAAAGTGAAAAATATCTAAGTTATAATATGAATCTAATCGCATGTTATGGTATTAAAAATCTTCAAGTCATTTTTAAATAAACAAAACCGACATGAACGGCATCAGTGATCAGACAGAAATGCGCGCTATCCTCCCGCCCTTCGCCTAGAATCACTCTAGAATCTTAAGCGCAATCATTATCTTGTTTAAGTCCAAACAGTTTTGTTCTAATCAGCTGTAACTCTGCACACTTTAAGGGGAACCCTGGTCAAAATGTAAGAGACGTTACATTTCTATCTTATACATGGGAAGAGGTAGATGCCACAATAAACCCAACAGTGCGAAAAATTCACAGCTGCAAAAACAACGATAGCAATTATTTATAATTGTCATGGCAAGTCTTTGATCGAGTGTAATAAAACAACGGGCAAACTTAATTGAAATTCTTCACTCTGCAGAGAAGAATGTCAACAAATAAGATGTATGCACTTGGCTCTTCGAGGGTGTTTCATGTGCTTACTGGCCTAAGTGTTTCCTCTGTTCTGACGTCTACAAGAACGCTTGACGTAAGTTTCTTGCCCTGCAGAAAGTGATGGAAATTTCCATCACAATAATAAAGTAACTGTTGTAACACATTATACTGTAATAGTTATGTATTATTATAATATTAGTGTATATCAAAACTAAGGACTACTACTAGTAATTGATGTTAATTTCTATTTTTAAGTTAACACATATTTCGGAGGAAAGTTGTTCAGGCGAATCGGGATGAGAAAACGTCCCGGCTTATACTGTGTAGATGAAGTATAAGACGCAGGTGTACGGTTTTAACGGGGCGGGGCCGGACGGGGAGGAGGCGGTGATGCACGGAAGTGGGGTTATAGGCTATATGTGTCATTCATATAGAGGACGAGCCCCACACGGCGAGCGCCGCTGACTCGGGTCCGGACCCACGAGACGGGGAACTGGAGCGTAAAGCGGGGCTGTCAGCGCCCCCCAAATACATATTCATACAAATATTGGACCGGAGACTGGGAAACGTTGGCTGTCAACACGGCTGGCAAGTGCAAAGGGGAATTAATTTGGGAAAAGGAGCGGCATTGACTAAGGCATTGAATTAGGAGAAACATGCGTGTCGCGGCGCTGGAGCGCTGGAGGCAGCGGGGACGCGCTTCCCACCGCTCCGCACACAGGGCGCATAGCCTGGCGTCGACGCTCCGGATGTCGCTTTATCTCTGCTAACGCCTTCGGACCGAAACCCAGCGTGTCTTGGGACTGGACCGATGCAGCATGATCCCCGCGTTCAGCTTTTTGCTCATTGATCAGGATCGCGACTCATGGGATGCGACACATGGAGATCTAAGGTCAACTTTGGACCACTGAAAACTCAGTCCAAGCTGCCGGCTTTCTTTACGATGGTGCTCATTTTCACCTATTTATTTTACTCTTTGACTGGATACAGCTACTACCTGTCAAGCCCCGCGTATGACCCCGAATCAGCAACCGGCGGCGTTGAATACGGCGCGCCGGGCACCTCCCAGAGCGGGGTCGGGGCTCCGGTGCGCTTTTCTCCGCATCCGATGAGCCGCCGGAACAGGACTCAGGGGCCATGGTCCAACAAACTGTCCCCCGGCCGTCAGACGCGGGGCGACATCTCCATCCTCAGTAACGGCGGGATAAAGAGGTTTCCCCAGGCGATCATAATCGGCGTGAAGAAAGGCGGTACCCGAGCCCTGCTCGAGTTTCTCCGGATTCACCCCGATGTCAGAGCCGTGGGATCGGAGCCACATTTCTTCGACCGCTTTTATGATAAGGGACTGGAGTGGTACAGGTAAGGCTTCACGCACGTGCCAAACTCGGTTTAGATTATTTTGCAGCTATCTGGTTTCTTAATTAGTCTATGCCGTCCAATGGCAATTTACGTTTTCCCAAAACGATACCTTTACTTTTAATAGTTTGGTTGTTGGAATTTTCTATCATGGGAGACCTTTGATCATGAAAAATCTGGTTGGAAACTTTCTAAATTGTCATAATGATGAATTTGTAAAAATCGGGTTAACGTTTTGTCATGTTGCCTCATCATAATAAAGTAGGTCTATTTGCAATTTAGGGTGAAAACGCAGCCGGTCACCATAGCAATTCGCGCGGCCTTTTCCAGAGGGAACCTTACGTCTTATTCATATAGTTAAAGTAACTAAGCAGCCTGTTATTTGCTGAAGTTCCTGTGTTGTTTACACTTTCATAAAAAAAAAAAATAAAAAAAATTCCCGCGAGGTTGAAATTCAGAGTCTGTAATTAGGGAAACACCTCAAAGCAACCATAAAAATGTACCTTACGGAGGCAAATGTTTTGTCAGGATGATAGCGTTGGATTAAAAAGCTCAGAATTACTGTCATCCAAACCCAGAATTCTCAGCACAGAGACACAGGATGTGGTTCAAATCCCTATTAGCCTCAGCAGGTAAATGATCATCTCTCCAATTCCAGTTAATTCATTTACATGTATTTCCCATTTGACAAATTCAGCTGATCCAACCATTCATTCCCCTTCACCAGACAATTGCAGTCAATTCACACTTTGTTCATTTTCATCTTATCAATGTTTTATAGTGCAGCACATTCACATAAAGGTTGTGGCCATCCTTATACCGCATGCCATTTAACCAGGGTAAGTCATGACTCTGCACATTCCCAGAATCCTCTGCTCCCGAGCAACACAATCAGCAACATGCATTTGATTGACAGAAACGCACTGGTACCTGTTTATGGAACAAATGGGGGGGGGGTCCCTGTCGGGCGGCGATACTGAGGACAGGTTTGATCTGAAGGCTGTTTGAGTCTGTCTGTGGAAACGCTGCCCTTGGCTCCTGCCAGCATCACGTCCTGCTTGGCAGGAGCCGCCGCTCAGAGGTGTCGCAGAAAACAGGAAACACCTCCGACGAAGGAGCGAAGCGGGTGGCAGGTGTTAGAGGTGACACACCTCTGTGGGAGGCAGGTGACCCAAGTGAGCCTGAGCGCTGCCTGTACTCCACCGGGCCCAGCTGCCATGTCCCCCCGAGGGCGGCTTGATTGTGCATAGATGACGAGAAAATCCGCAGGAGCCCTTCAGTTTGGGAAGAGAGAGAGGGGGAGAGAGAGAGAGAGAGAGAGAGAGAGAGACCGCAATCATCATCAGAATTCACAACAGTAATTCTATCTTTTTATCTTCTTTTTCTTCTCTTTAGTACCATCCAATTTAAAACATGAGAACACATGGAAGCATTTTTGCTGCTGATAATTTTAGTTTCTCTCTCTCTCTCTCTGTCTCCATCTCTCTTTGTCTCTGTCTCTCCCTCCCTCTATCTTTCTCTCTGTCTCCATCTGTCTATCTGTCTCTCGACTTTATCTGTATTTCTCTCTCCTTCTGTCTTGCCTCTCTCCCTCTCTATCCTTCTCCCTCCCTGTCGATCTGTTTCTCCCTCTCTCTCCCTCAGTTTCTGTCCCTCTCCCTCTCTGTCTCTCACTCTCTCTCGGCTCCTGGCTGCTGTCAGGTTATCGTATGGAAATTCCTGTGGCTTCCAGGGCTCATCGCTTGGTGCAGATTCTCCATAAATTACTTAGACTTGCAGGCAGCAATCCACCCCCCCCCCTAGTTCCGGCCAGGTCTCACCTCCCTGATCATCATCAAGCAGCTGTTCATACAGGCAAGGTGCTTGTATTTATAAGGGGGCTCTTAAACTTTAAAAAGTACATTCAAACTTATCTGAGCCGTGTGAGAGTGGGTTTTACACACAGGAACACTTGCTGGGTCTCAAGTTAGTCGCTGAGTGTTCCTGAGAAAACAACTAAAGGAATCCAAGAACTAGCAGAGCTCGGAGTAGTTCAGGGAGCTGGACGGAGCAGGTGTGGATGTTTGTGTTTGAGGGCTTCTGCACCAGGGAGACACTTTTGATCAAAGATCCCAAAACATTTTCCATCATGACTGCTGGGGAGATGTTTGTACCTGTCTGGACTCGTTCAGGTGAGAGACAGCGATTTATATAAACACAGGTAGTTCCACTGCGCCCCTGTAGATTTGGCGAGTCAGCAGTCGGATCGGAATGTCACATGACCGGCGCACCGCTGAGGCTCACAGTGTGTGTCAGTGTGGCTCCCGTGTCACTCTCAGTCCCGGCTGCTTCAGGTCACACAGGCACATGTTTCTGGGAAAATCTTTTGTTAAGTTGCTGTGTTATAAAGGCCCCGGAAGCCCCTCTCAAGAGTGTCGGGGGCGGGGGGGCGTTTCCGTTCTGCGGGGGCGGGTGGCGAGGGGCGGGCGGGGGGGGGGGGGGGGGGGGGGCCCGGGCGGGGGGGCGGGTGGGCGCGGGGCGGCGGGGGGGGG
>JAODJX010000048.1:4227047-4246099 GCA_026776945.1 Isichthys henryi | reverse complement strand
CCGCCCCCCCCGCCCTCCTTGGGCTTGTGGTCCCCCTCCACCCCACCCACCACACCCCCCTCCCCCGCCCCCCCCCCCGGCGGGGGGGGGGGGCCGCGGCCCCCCCACACTAAGTACGGTAAAAGGCGGGGTGAATATCGAGAGTTTCGACAGAGGTCAACACTCGGTGATGACAGAAATGTACCAATGTGTTATGCTGCTTCCTGATGTGAAGCTTCTGGAAGTACAGCAGTGGCGGGGGGGGGTGGTCTGATTACCAGCTGGTTTTGTGTGTCCGAGTGTCTAGAGTACAGATCAGCGTGCCACACCTTTGTCTCCATTCACTATTGAGCGGCTGGACAGGGCCATTTGATACAGTGAGAACATGGAGGTTGCTGACTGCTATGGGCCTTCTGTCTTTTATCCCCCTCAAACCCCCCCCCCCAGAAAATGGGGTGAATCAACAAGACTGTGGCCCCCAACTAGTTCCAGAGTCCTGTGTCTCCTGCCCCATGTTTGCTCCGGAGTCGCTGTTGTTTCCCGTGTTACTACATCAGCGGCGGTAACATGACCCCATTGAAAGGACCTCAGTCACTGAGTCACAATCACACGACTTCTAAAGGGGGAGATAGTGTGGCAGACGAGGCCGACCTTGATGTAAATCAGCGGCCTGGTGCCGCGTCCCGGCAGGAGGCCTCACCGGCCGAGCCGTCCCCCAAGGCCACGTGCGTGACCAGATTCAGGCCTCCGCAAGGACCAAACAGGTGTATGGGAACCTCACTGCCCATCAGTGCTGGCTTTCGATGAAACGTGGCCCTAAGGGAGAGAAGAGAGGGTTTTATAAGAACAGAGAGCAGGGGAACAATGGAACAAGAGAATAAGGGAATAAGGGAGCAAAATTATAGGGGGCCAAGGGAACAGGGAACAGGGGAAGAGATACAAGTGAATGGGAACAAGGGGATAGGGAACCAAGGGAACAGGAGAACAACAGGGTTCTGGGGTCACTTAGAAATTTCCTTGCTTTTGAAAAAGTTTTTATCCATTAAAATAACGTCAGATTGATCATAAATACTGTGTAGACATTGCTAATGTTGAAAATGACTTATCATGGCTGGAAATAGGCTTTTTGTTTTTTGATGGAATATCTACATAGGTGTACAGTGGCCCATTATCAGCAACGATTAGTTCTATCTTCCAGTGGAATGTTGTGTTTGCTAACGCAAGTTTGTCACTTTAAATGGTATATTATTTAAATGGTAAATTGCAATTATGTCAGCATAGATTATATTTGTTGCGCTGATTGAAGAAGCAATAAAACTGACCTTCTTTGGACTGGTTGAGTAGCTGGAGCATCAGCAATTGTGCGTTCGATTACAAGCTCAAAACGGTCAGAAACAGAGACCTTTCTTCTGAAACTTGTCAGTCTGTTCTTGTTCTGTGAAATGACAGCTATTCCATGTGAGAAATTGCCAGGAAACTAAAGACCCCATACAATACTGTGTACTGCTCCCTTCACAGAGCAGCGTAAACTGGCCCTAATCGTAAAAGAAAGAGGAGAGGAAGGCCCTGGTGCATAACTAAGCGAGAGGATAAACATGTTAGAGTGTGTAGTTTGAGAAAGAGACGCCTCATAAGTCTTCAACTGGCAGCTTCATTAAATAGCACCAGTCTCAACGTCAACAGTGAAGAGGCAACAACAGGATGTTGGCCTTCAAGGCAGAATTGCTTAGAAGAAGCCGTATCTCAGAATAGCCAATAAAAAAGAAAAGCCTTGGGGCAAATGAACACAGACACTGGACAACGGCAGGTTGGAAAAAGTGCCACGGATAGACGAATCTATGTTTGAGGTGTTCGGATCACAAGCAAGAACGTTTCGGAGATGCAGATCAAACAAGAAGACCCTGGAGGAGTGCTTGACGATATCTGTCAAACATGGTGGAGGCAGTATAATGGTCTGGGGCTGCTTGGTGATGGTAAACTGGGAGATTTGTACAGGGTAAAAAGGATCTTGATAAAGGAAGGCTATCACTCCAGTTTGCAATGCCATGCCAAACCCTGTGGACGGTGCTTAATTGGAGCCAATTTCATCCTACAACAGGACAAAGACACAAACACAGCTCCCAACTATGCAGGAACTATTTAGGGAAGAAGCAGTCAGCTGGTATTCTGTGTATAATGGAGTAGCCAGCATAGGTACTGGGTCTCAGGTCAATTGAGCTGTTATGACTGAATGGTACATAAGTGCCCATCAAGCCAATTCAACTCGCAGGAGATGCTTCAGGAACCATGAGTTGAAACCTCATCAGATCACCTCAGTAAACTGACATCTGGAATAGCCAAGGTCTACAAGGCTGTAACTGCTGCAAATGGAGGACTCCTTGATGAAAACAAAGTTTGAAAAATGATTATTTCTAACTTTGTCATTGACTATTTCCTATTTATCTAGCTATATTTCCTATTCGAGCTCATTTCATCGAAAACAAGGTTGTTTCTAAGTGACCCAAAACTTTAGAACGGTAGCGTATGTGCTAATCCTGCCCCGGATGGAGCTGTTCTACGTTTGCACTCCTGCCACCTAGCAAGTCCCCCAGAACCTGGTAGAATCTTCTGGAAACAGATACTGTTTCTCTTTTGGTTCACTGACCCCCCTCGCACGCTTATGCCAGATCTCACACGAGTAAATGTTTCACAGGCCTGCTAGCGTAACATCGGGGTCTGTATTACGGCCCCTGTAAACTCAGGTGTGACATCACAGAACTTCGGTCTCTATTTCTTGTTGCTTATCTGTTATTTTTCTCGTGTGTAATCGTTACAGCACATCATGCGTGTTACTCTAATGGTTAATTACCTTGTGGGTTTTGCTCAGTCTTGAAAAGACTTTGTAATTCACACTGAACCGCTTGTTTTCCACTAGTCTGTGGAGGCACCGGGTCCGTTGGCCTGGCTTACAGGAAGCCTCTGACTGGGCTCTTTATGGTCTAAGTGGCTCTGCTGAATGGACATGGAGTCAGATGCGTTACTTTAATTGGTCTGGCTCTTTTGTGAAAATAAAACAGCAGTAAAAATATCCGTTTGACTTTGAATTAATTAAGTACTGAATTAGGTCATCTGCGCAGTTTAGCTATTTCAAGAGCCTAAAGGACGAATGCACTGGCACAAGTTTTCCTTCAAATTAAAACGATCAAGAACGTCAACATAATTCACGGTCGTGATTTAATCAGCAGCGATCAAATTGAATTGATTAAGAGCTCAACTGGATATAAAACCAGTCGTCAGAGTGGAGGCAGATTCGGCCCCCAGTAACATGAGCACTGGAAAAATGACATAAAATAGCATAAAAGTGTGAGTCTGACAGTGTGAGCTGGCAGTCTGTGTTGATGATGTCATTTCCTGTGTGTCTGTCTCATTATTTAATATCCACTGTCCGCAGCCCTTTCAGACCCTGAGTCCACCTGTGTTTCAGCTCAGGACCCGGTAGGTCATTTGATCTCCTCCTTCTTGCTTCCTGAGTTAATGCGCTGTGCCCCCCCCCCAGGAGCCTGATGCCCCGCACCCTGGATGGCCAGATCACCATGGAGAAGACACCCAGCTACTTTGTGACCCGTGAGGCCCCCCAGCGCGTCTTTGCCCTGAGCGGCCAGACCAAACTCATCGTGGTGGTGCGCGACCCCGTCACCCGTGCCGTCTCAGACTACACGCAGACCAAGTCGAAGAATCCCGCTCTGCCCCCGTTCCAGGACCTTGCCTTCCGGAATGGCAGCCGCGGCCCGGTGGACACGTCCTGGAGCGCCGTACGCATCGGCATCTACGCCAAGCACCTGGAGAACTGGCTACGCTTCTTCCCGGCCTCCAGCTTCCTGTTTGTGAGCGGCGAGCGGCTGGTGCTGGACCCGGCGGGTGAGGTGGGTCGCGTGCAGGACTTTCTGGGGCTGCGTCGCATTGTGGGAAACAAGCACTTTTACTTCAACCAAACCAAGGGCTTCCCCTGCCTTAAGAAACCCGAGGGTAGCAGTCGGCCGCGCTGCCTGGGCAAATCTAAGGGCCGCCCTCACCCTGCCATCCCACAGGGGGCGCTGCAGCGCCTTCGAGACTTCTACAGGCCCTTCAACCTTAAGTTTTACCAGATGAGTGGCCAAGACCTTGGCTGGGACTGAAATATGCTGCAATGGAATATCGCTCGGTCAGAGGTGCTATCGAACTGTGGACCGGTTTTCCACTTCCTGTTCTCAGCGTCACAGGTTGTTGCTGTAGCCCCAGAACCTGCTAGAATATAATAGCTCCTCAAAAAACTTCATTAGACACGTCCAGGAAATTCTCACTACAAACTGACAGTTCTCTAGAATTGCTCATCAGAACAGAGCACAGCTATGGTCAGGATGGGGGGCAAGGGGGGAGTCACACACTGTCCTGGAGGTCACATATTCTCCAAAACCATATGCCTTTTGACACAGTTTAAAAACACCAAAGAAAACTGGAATTACCTTCTGTTCTTCCCGATGACACCCTGCAGTGACAGTCTCTTACGATTCACTCAGAATTGGGGTCACTGGCATGTCGATGACCAGCCAGACCCGGTCGGTATGCCTGTGGGTGTGTGTGTGTGTGTGTCATTTAATTTATTTGAGAGTTTGGCCCACAACACCATCAACAGCATAGCCACACAGGTGGGACAACAAGCAGTAAAGGGTTTATTTTTAGCTGTGGATTCCAGCTTTCACACATCAGTACATTTATCACCGTCCCAGACAATGATACCATTGCTGCGTCACAGACGCTGGCTTTCGAGTTAAGCCACAGTTTACCCTTCAGTCTGAGTAAAAGAGGAGTCCGTCTTGTGGCCCAGGCTTCTGTGATGGAACTCACTGACAACCTGCCAGGTTTCAGCTCACAGTATCCAATGCAATAGGTTTGTTAGTGAGATACCTTTACAGACATCCTGCGATTTTGCTGGTGGGTGCTGAATCACTGCTGCCTAAGGGAGGGGGGGGTACCCAGTGCTTGTGAGGATGTGAAATGTAAAAAAATCAATCCACAATAACATTTCTGACATTTTTTCTACAAAGAATACTGTTATGTATGTGCCAGTAGAGTTTAAATCCACTAAACTGTAAATAAACCAAAGTTATTTGTGAGTAAGACTCGTCTGGTACTCTACACTGGTCCCACACTGTGATCCCACATGTATTATGTCTTTATAAATAGATTTAAATGCTGTACATAGTTAAAGGCTGTTGACTCTATGACACTGCACTCACAAGCTCTCACTGCGTCGGAGACTGCTACCTTGACCACTGCACCCTCTTTTGAGCAATGTGAGGTAATGCGTTATTTAGTTAAGGGAGAGGTTTGCGTGGTTCCGACCGGTGATGGCTGGGAATGTTTAATCTCTCCATCCCAAGCGTTTCTGTCACTACTCTCCATCGGCACAAATCTTCAGACGCACAAGCCAAATGCAAAAGGGAGGGTGTGGGTGCCCGGAGGGTTCATTTTATAGGGATTTTCCTCGGTTGTTTTTTCTTCGAGTCGATTCCCTTTTAGATGAAGTGGGTCTTTGAGGGCCTCTCAGCTAGGTCTGCCTTTGTGCATGAGGACAAGAGCTTTGCAAACTGAGTGGGGACGTCCATTTACGCGAGAGGGCCCCATTCAGCCTGGCCCTATTGGAATGCAGAGGGGCATGCAGGGGGGTGGGGGGGGGGGCAGCCCTGAAAGCCCCTCCCAGACTGGCCCCTCTCCCCCGCTCCTGGAGGGGCTCCATCTGCCCCCAGGTCCCATCCCCGTAAGGTCGCCCCCCCCTAATTGCTGTCTGTAATGCATGGAGGAGTCGCCTGGAGCATATCGGTATTCATGGCAGCAAGGGCTGGGGGGGCACGGGGTACACGCTGGGCTGTCTGTCTGCCATGCATGCTTTGGCAGGCTCTGGAGTGGCATTGGGGGGGCATGCCGGGCTGTCTGTCTGCCATGCATGCTTTGCCAGGGCTGGGGGGGTACTTTGAAAGAAACTGAGAAGAAAAAGCTGCATGACCGTGACAGATACATGTTGAAAGGGGGTGCTCTGTGGACATTGAGGGGGAAACCTCAGAAGCTGACATCACCCATTCCCCCCCCATCCCGAACCATATGATCCCATGTAAACTGGTTTATCATGTTTACCACACAGGGACCAAGCACATGGTTTTATTGCACTTTGAAAGGGGGGGGGGTACGATCTTGTGTGTCCCTATGCAGGGGAAACACTTGGAAGATTGTCACCTGGGTGTCGCCACGGTGACAGAACGTTGGTCCTGCACAGGATGTGGCACATGCCACGGCCGTCCAAAGATATGCCTGCGGCGACAAACTGCAGTGCGCAGTGAGGGAAGGAAGCGGCTCCGCTATGGAGCGGCGTCTCTGATCAGGGCCCTGGGCCCAGACACGCCCTCAAGTGTCGCTGCAGTGTGGCCATGGGCCCAGCTCTCATCTACTTAAAAGAGGCAGGAGATGTTTTTAATTAAAGGTCCTTAACGCCACCACTAGCAAGTTTCCGGTAACAGAGGAAATGTGTTTCAATTTAATAACATTAAAATTTGTATGAGCGATTCAAGTGGGGAGAGGAAGTGATCACTGTAAAGCACTTTCATGAAGGATACAGGGGAGTAAAAATGCAGCAAATGCATTTATTATCCTGCGTTAATGTGAACGTTTCAGGACGTCTCACCATCTCACTGGCAGGAGAGAGACAGGGGTTACAAAAAGGGGCCAAACTGGAGATTCCAGAAACAGCTTTTGAAATCAGCAAAAGCCGTAACAAAGACTGTAAGACAGAGGATCCTTAACACAGGAACTGTTTAAAAATCCATGCAGCATGTGACACCAACACAGGTCTCTGTGCCCCGTTCTGGTGAGACGGCTTTGCTCACTCGTATTCCCCATCCAGATGACACACGTGGGGAAGGTAAGTTTCAGGCTGCTGATAAATCAAACATCGTGACCTCCGACCCCGGAGAGGGGCTTCGTGTTACAGGAGATGAGTATCGGGGACGGCCAGGGGGCACATGGTTAAGGGGCCACGAGGAGACCGCTAACTGAACCTGGAACAGATGTTCCATACCATTGGAGGAATGCGGTCACGTCAGGGACAGTGACGTGAGGAACATGCTCAGGTAAGAACAACACGGGAGCAGATCGTTTACTGTATCGAGAATCACAGAGACATTCATCGGGGTGACTCACATATAAATTCACAAAGTAACACAGTGCAAAGACATGTGATTCGTGAGTAGCCATCAGTTAGAGGGTGTCCTGTCACAGGATGGCGCCCCAAGCTGTCCCTCCGCCCTGCAGCCTCCCTATGACCCGATATTGGATAAGTGGTTATGGAAATGGATGGATGTTTTTTGTTAATGGGTTTCTGCTCTCTTTTGACATACATTAGCCTATAAAGATTAAAGTTTAAAATGGTCTAGTGGTTATACAGTTCTTGGCTGGCCTGGTTATTCGTTTCTGGCGCTCGTTCACAAGAGAATTTCAATCTTGGCACATGCTTAACCCACACTATACTGGTGGATGTCCAGCCATGTAAATTAGCAAATGTGTAGGTGTCACCTCTATCCAAAACTTCGGCAATTGACACTAGAAAAACAGACTTTGGTATAACTGGGTCTCTACTGCCCTCTGCTGGGAAAAAGTAAAACTACTTTTTCACCCAACAGGGAACTATCAAGATAGGTCAGGTCAGGTTTCACCAGTTGCGCTGACATGCACTGGTACAGCGCGCTACCACATCCACAATCAAGATAGGGACATTACTATACCATGAATAAATTTTACAGCTTAATTTATATAGGTGTATATATACCCGAGGTAATTTTTAACGTATACCTTCTTAAAGTGACACAGTTCAGTGGCTTATATTAATGGATCCCTGATAATGATTTGTTCATAACACAGACATAAATTATGAGGGGATGGGGGTTGTAACACCCCCCCCAATATTCAAAACTAGCCAATACAACCCCCTGCACGCCCATAAATGGGTGGAGGCTTCAACCCCAAAATATTATTGTTCTTTCACGGGCGGCCGACACTGAAGGTCATCCGCAGCACGTCCTCAATGCCAGCCTCGATCTCATCGTGCTCCTGGACGCTCCCCACGCCTCGGGGGGTTCCCGTGAGGATCAGGTCCCCTTCCTCCAGGGTGATAATGTCGCTGATGTAGCTGACAAGAAACGGAATGGAGAATATCATGTGCGACGTGTGGCCGTCCTGTCGCAACTGGTTATTCACCTTTAGCCATATCCTGACGTTGCCTGGATCTGGGAGTTTCTCTTTGGGTATGAACTCGCTGACAGGGCAGGACGTGTTGAAGGCTTTGGCCAAAGTCCAGGGGAGACCTTTGGACTTGCAGTGCTCCTGGACGTCTCTCGCAGTCATGTCTAAGCACAAAGCGTACCCAGCCACATGGTCCATCGCGGCCGACCGGGAGATGGCCGTGCCCCCTTTGCCAATAACTACCCCGAGCTCGACTTCATGGTGCAGGTCGCGGCAGTAGGACGGCACCAGGATAAGGGAGCCCTCTTTCACGTACGCGGTGGGGGGCTTTAGGAAGAGGACGGGCTCGGTTGGAACCGCATTCTTCAGCTCTTTTGCATGGTCAGCGTAATTCCTCCCCACGCAGATAATTTTTCTTCCCCACTCCCAAAACCGCGATATATTTCTTGGGGCTGCCATTCTCCAAAGCTACCGACTTGCCTGAGAAACGGGACGCCTGTATGCGCCCTCTTCCGGGACTGACCTTCGAACGGCCAACCCACTACGAAATCTGGGAGGCGACAAACAGTGCCATTTTCCAAAACGCGTTTAATTTTTTCAGATGACAAAATATTCATTGTCGTAGGAAAATCGTACTACAAGCTACATTGTACTAAATCATAGATATCAATAGCCATTCAGCTTAATTTGCTCCATGCTTGCCGACATTTCGAACAGGTGCCCGGTCTGGCTGGCGTCTTTCAGGAATGACGCCGGTGTCACACCCCCAGGCGGGATTGGGCGATCGCTCGTAGGTCAAAGTTAAGGGGGACGACTGTGCCTTAAACGGATCCCGTTCTTCCAATTTATTAGTTTGATATGTTATTCAGGTCGCTGGTGGCGAGTGCCTGCACTCTTGGTGTGCTGGGAGGAGCTGCTGCGTATAAATTTGGTACGTCGCTATAAATGGCCAAATATGCTCCGTTTGCTGCAGCGTGTGCAAAAATCCGACATTTAAATCATTTCTATCCTTCACCGTTGTGTGTGCACGGCGGTGAAGGTTAAGCTAGCACCGTCTTACACAGCAAAGTTAAGTCAGATCCAGTGTTTACAGGTCCGCACGGATCCCGAAAGTGGCGCAGACCCCGCAGCCACATTCCCGTGGTCCGGCGTCTCTTATCGATGAGATTTGGCACCTTATTTAAGCCTCACAAAGGCTCAAAATAGTATGTACACTGCATCAGGTGCTGCCTTTGACAGCAGCCGGTGTTGCATTGCACTAGACAGCCTTGCGAAAGACCAACGCCCCGTTAGTCAGTTCACTTTTTGCATACTTGGTAATTATTTCTGGCGTGCGTACATTATTAATTTTTAAATGACCGCCATCATTTCTGTTGCTAAAATACAGTACTTGATCTTGTCCGCTGATATGCGCGAAGGGGGTGCACTCATTAGAAAGGAGAAGTAACAACTACGACACTTAGCAAGTTATTTTGAGCGGCGTCGGCGATTGGTTTATCGTTACAGGCTGAAATATGCCCATTGTAATTCTGGATAAGAAAATAAAGCTTTTAAGAACGTCTTCCCATGCTGAAATAGCCAGAAACTGCGAACAAAACAGTGTATAAAATGAACGATTGGATGTGTGGATGGCGTGTGAGCTGATGGAGGGTATGTATGCTGATGGCATCCCTTTTCCCCGCGGAGGTCCGGCCCAGATCCGCCCAGCCCTCCTCCACACTCACAGGAAGTCCTGCGCAGTGACCCAGTCCGACATGAGGGTTGAGATCCTACCTGCGCTCACTGATAATTATATGTATCTTCTTATTGATGAGGACACCAGGGAGGCAGCTATTGTGGACCCAGTGGAACCTGCGAAGGTGACCCACTCATTTTTCTTTATGCCATGTTGCTTATACTAACATCACATCTCAAGCTGTTCATGACTCGTAGCAAATGGATGAAAATCATTGTATTTTTTTTAAAGGTTGTAGATGCAGTGAAAAAGCACGGAGTAAAACTGACCACCGTCCTAACTACCCATCATCACTGGTGAGTTAACGGGCAGCTTATATTTCTCATTAATGACCAGTATGACCACAGACAAGTGTAGCATGTCGCTAAGATCTGACGTTTAAACCACATCAGCTGTCACCTGATGAGTCACTTGCAACTTTGTGACAAGCTTTAGTTCCCCAGATGATGGACCTAGCAACTCATCAGCCCAGAGAACAGAACTATTATGTCATTTTATTACGTATAATCAAATTGCTTTGAGCTAAAGCATTAAACTAGCTGTGAAATTGTGCATGAATTTGTGTCCGTTAGAGATGCTTGATTAATGGTGAGTGTGGAGCTAAGAGGCCGTGCACCCAGGTATCCTGAACTCCTCCTAACTTATCTAGTTATTCAGTTCCACTATACTTACAGTATTCCACACATTGCTACTGTTTTGTGTGGAATACGTCGGTACTGTATTGTGTTGTACAGTACTGTGTATGTACTGTACTGTAAAGTACTGTATTGTTCAGTACTGTAGTACAGTACTATATGTACTGTATTATGTTGTACAGAAATGTGTATGTAGTGTACTGTACTCAGTAGGTACTGTATTGTGTTGTACAGTACTGTGTATGTACTGTACTGTAAAGTACTGTATTGTTCAGTACTGTAGTACAGTACTATATGTACTGTATTATGTTGTACAGAAATGTGTATGTAGTGTACTGTACTCAGTAGGTACTGTATTGTGTTGTACAGTACTGTGTATGTACTGTACTGTTTACTTACACACTGCACTGCGGATATAAATCCGTGTCCAGCCCCCATTTCACACTGTAAGTCCTGTGAAATCCCTCCCCCAGTCACTGCTGTTGTATGTCACACCATGGTCCTGGGGGAACGTTTTTTTCATGCCGCTGTATTCTTGTGTATGGATGGTATAACAGTAAAGCTCACCTGAGCCGACCTGATCTCCACAGGGATCATGCGGGCGGCAATGAGAAGCTGGTGAAGTTGCTGCCAGGGCTGCGGGTGTATGGGGGCGACAACAGAGTGGGGGCGCTCACTCAGAAAGTCACTCACTATAACACATTTGCGGTGAGCACGGCCGGCGGCTCGGTCCGCAGGGAGTTTGGGTGCTTCTGTCGCATGCTGATGAATTCCTGGTCCCGGCAGCTCGGCTCCCTGAACGTGAAGTGCCTCTTCACCCCATGCCACACTTCCGGACACATCTGCTACTACGTCACCAAGGACAGGAGTGCCGAGTCTCCGGCGGTCTTCACAGGTGACGAGCGGCTCATCGCTGGGTTTGCGTCACTGCCATGGCGGCCACATGACCATGTCTGACATGTGTGCAGGGGACACACTCTTTGTTGCGGGCTGCGGGAAGTTCTTCGAGGGCACTCCAGATGAAATGTACCGGGCGCTGATCGAAATCCTTGGACGCTTGCCACCCGAGACGGTAAAGGGCTGAGCAGGGCCCGGATCAGATATGAGACGACAATGATGATGATGATGATTGAGCTGTTCTCATTCACCTCTAACCTGACAAACCGCATGTTGTGTAATTTTTCACCTGAGTACTATTCAGTACAGGTAAAAATAATCACTTTAGATCAGCGATTTTCAACCCATGGGTCACGAACTAAATTTGGGTTGTAGCAAGTTCTGAAAGGGTTGCAAGGCAGAGTTGGAAATGTAAGCATTTTAGAAGCAGCCGGCTCCTATGCTGATCCGCAATCAGATATCCCAGCCCCAGTCCTAGAATAAACCTATATAAACAGGTCTTGGGTCTGCAAAAACTAGTAAACATTCAGCCAATCCAAAAAGCCGAACCACAGACGCTTAATTAAAAATTCACTGGTGCATCCAATCAGATTTGTGTATTGATTGGTGTAAACTGCAGAGTGCACTGTGTGCTTGATCATAGTGCGAATTTAAACCTATACTTGATGTATGGTCGCAACCGAGCTGGCATGGTAAAAATTGGGTTGCGGTGCAAGAAAGGTTGAGAACCACCACTTTCGATAAAAGCATCTGCTAAATAAATGAACGTAAATGTGTCCCCCATTAGCATTTCGCCTGTCCCTTTGTCCTTTTAGCGAGTTTACTGTGGGCATGAGTACACCATCAACAACCTCAAATTCGCTCGCCACGTGGAGCCAGACAACCAGGACATCCGCAGGAAGCTGGCCTGGGCGAAGGTGGGTGTGACTAAAGTGAGGCATCGCCGTGGGGAGCGAGGCTGAAACGGGGATGACTGATGGGGGGGGGGGGGCTTCTTCTGTTCAGATGACGTATGACAACGGGGAACCGACCATCCCGTCAACCATCGGCGAGGAGTTCAAATACAACCCCTTTATGAGAGTGAGGTAAGGGGAGTTCACCATGGTGGGGGCTGTGCGTGGCTCAATGGGTCAGTGACATCACCATCGGGCTCCTGAGCGAGGCCATTATCCCCAATTTGCTCCAGGGACTGACTGATCCTGCTTTCTCAATTGTACGTCGCTTTAGATTAAAGTTTCTGCTAAATAAATATAAATACATTTAAAATGCGGAAATAATCAGCAGAGACCCGTCCTGGGTGAAGCTTATATGTAGGTGGAATGTGATGGGACCGAACCGTTCTCATTGTGACTTTGTGAACAGGGAGAAATCGGTGCAGGACCATGCCAGAAAGAACGACCCCATCGAGACCATGGGCAGCATCCGCAGGGAGAAGGACAACTTCCGTGTCCCGAAGGACTAGGGTTCAGGGGAGGGCGTGGCCTGTCTGTACACTACATGGCGTCATTGAAAGTGTCACCGACCCACACTCATCACGGCTGTAAATACTTCATTTACTCAGATTCTAATTCTCAGCAGAACAGACATACTTATATTGACAGGACATATTGTGTGATAGATGTTGTTAAAAGTATTATTTCATTGAATAACGACAGAAGACTGTTTAATACGCAGAAGTGGATTTCTTTGTCATATTTTTCAGCAGATGGATCATTACTGCTGTGTAAATGGATATATAAAAATGATATTTTCATAATTCAAAACATGATCAGCACCTTGCATAAAACAATCAGAAAATATATTTATGTATAATTCTAAGGATATCTTAATATTAAGAAATGTCTGAAATATTTATTTTATCAAGACTAATCACATTTGTTTTTTCAGTTATAACCAATAGTTTCAAATAGTCGATTTTTCTTCGTTTTTTTTTTTTTAAATAGTTAATGCACTTGAGAGAACGTGTACAGTTTTTAGTGAAATAGGATGTTAGACGTTTTGATTTTGTTGTGATTTGTTATTGGTAAACTGCTTATTGCATAACGTGACATATGTGATTGTTCGCAATCTTACAGCCAGAAAGATTTTAATGTTTATGATTTTTTTTTCTGAAATTATTATTATTAGAAGCTTTGGCCAAACCAAGTATGCACATCAAAGATCGGCTTAACAAATTATAGTATGAGAAAGACGCCAATTTGATGTACCATCTATTGTCATCAATAAAACACTCAAATTACGGCTCAACGGTTTCTTATTTTTTAACCTGGTGCATCCGTAATGGATAATAGATGTGACATTGGAGTATTGCAAGAAGCTGTGTGCGCACACAGGGTCAGCAGGTACTGCAGCCTGGTACCGGACGAATACCGGGGCCGTTAAAGCGAGCAGCCGGGGGTGGGGAAAGGGCCACCATTTTAATGGGCTCGGTCTCCGGTTCCTTTACTGCGGTTTAAACGAGATGTAAGCTGCCAAATCCCCCGATCGGAAACACTGGGAGCGGCATTGCTGTTAAGGTAAAAAACAAAAAAAAACCGGCGGATGCGGGCGATGATTTCGTGTTTACAGGACGCCTTCCTGCTCAGATGGCCGCCTTGTGTTAGTTAATAGTCGTTCGCGATTCTTTTTTTTTTTCCTCGGTAATTCCGCCTTTCGGCCGGCCCGACGTGCAGATCTGGGCGGTCGCACATGCACTTCAGCCCGCCGCTTCGCTAACCCGCACCGGAAAGCGGACGCTTCGTTGCAGTTTGTTTCCGCGGTGTAGCGGTGCGGCGTCCGCCTTGCATCGGGCCCCCTGCATGCCCCCCGGGAGCGCTGCGGCATGAAAGTGAAGGTGATCTCCATCCTGGAGGATAACTACATGTATCTGGTGATCGACGAACAGAGCCGGAAGGCCGTAGCGGTGGACCCCGCCGTGCCTCACCGGGTGAGGGAGCGATGCATGCCGGGCGCGGCGGTGCGCTGGGGCTGCTCTTCATACCGGACATCTGTCATATTAAACTGTAAAGTAAGCTGGAGATGCGAGCACATCTCTGCGGTAATGTTTGCTGTATTGTCTGTATGTGATCAGAATGCGGTTCGGGTTACAGTAATCCATGCAAGCTGTTTGATCTAATCATTCTCCGACACGCTCAGTACGTTGCTCAGTACTATCGCCCCCAATTTCCCCCAGCTTAAAGTGAGACCAGCCTCTGTGATATTGTGTCGACTCTCTTCGGTTGGCTTTTAACAGCTGCTGGAGATCGTCAAGCGGGAGGGACTGTCTCTCACGGCCATCCTGACCACCCACCATCACTGGTAACTGCGCTAACCTGGGCTGAACCTAGCCCCTGTTCCCCTACTGCTCGGTCCACCCCATAAACACAACTAGTGATACTGTCAGTGCTTAGGTTTGTGGGAGTGACTGGAACAGTATACTTCATGCTCTGAGTGTGGGTAATAAGGATTTTAGGGTGTGGTTGTATCCGCTGGTGGGAGGTGGAAAATCTCGGCTCTCCCTTACCTCAGGGACCATGCCCGGGGGAATGCGGCGCTGGTGAAGGAGCTGCCGAGTCTCAGGGTGTATGGAGGGGACGATCGCATCGAGGCGCTGACTGATAAGGTCACCGACCGCCAGGAGCTCAAGGTGCACAGACATGCCTTATATATGATGTGTGGCTAAGTGGGTTAGGATGCTGTGCCTGTGATCGTGAGGTTACTGGTTTGAATCCCAGAGTTGACAAAGTGACATCACTGTTGGGCTCTTGAGCAAGGCCCTTAATCCCCATTTGCACCCTACTTTATCACTTTAGACAAAAGTATCGGCTAAATAAACAAATATTGAGTGCCTTCCCCCAAACGTCTACCCCGCAGTTTCACTCCCTCAACGTCCGCTGCCTCTTCACTCCCTGCCACACCTCCGGTCACATGTGCTACTTCGTGTGGGAGGACGGATGCGATGATCCCCCGGCAGTCTTCTCCGGTGGGTGCCCCTGACGTAGCGCCCCTGTGTGCCGCCGTGCCCGTGCCCCTCCCCCCTCACGCCGCCTCCCGTCCCGCTCGCCAGGAGACACACTCTTCTTGGCCGGTTGCGGGAGGTTCCTGGAAGGAACGGCCGAGCAGATGCACCGAAACCTGACCGAGGTGCTGGGCTCCCTGCCGCAGGAAACGGTCAGTCCCCTGCAACCGGACCAGAAACCAGCGCCGGGTTCCACTTCCAGCCCACGCAGCAGGTCACGTTTTAAATAAACCGAGGTAGCAGTTTTGAGACACACAGTACGTTTACATGAACAAGTAAGTCGTGCTGCTGTTATAGCTCAACTACGCCATTTAAGCGGACGACTGTCCTTGTCCCAGTATACATGAATGGGCGGGGGGGTCGATTTATTGACCGAAGAATGTCCAGTTCCGCTTGTTAGTATTTGGCTGTTTCCAGTTGACCTATTACGCCACAAACGTAAAAAAAAAATTACAAAATTAAAAACAATGGCTGGACAAAAGAAGTGACACAAGCTTTAATTGCGATCTGGTCGGAAGAGCAGATACAAGAAGATCAGGACGGTATAACAAGAAATAAAGTATTTTATATAATATTCTATGACAGCATGATATTGCAGGGACTTTATGTTGTAATAAATAATAAATTTCTTATGAACCTGTCTAGGAGTGATTAGCCACGCCCTCCCCATGTTCGTGTGGGTCTCTGCCGGGGGCTCCCGTTTCCTCCCACAGTCCGAAAGTGTGCAGGATGTGTTGTTTGAAGCAAACTTTAAACTGATTTTTAAACATATAGTTTCAATATATACTATATTTCAAGATAATCTTGAAAGAGAATAATCATTAAAATAGCAAAACTTGCAAAGTTTTTTTTTTTCTCCCAATCGCATTATCTGGGTGTCTAAGTTCGACTTGGTAGAAATTTGATTTATTACGACTTCAGTCGGACTAACACAATCACATGTACTTTAAAATACCAGTTTTAGTCGGACTAACACAATAATTAGATTTTTTTAGTGTGCGTGTAAACGTACTGACTGAAGGGAATCACTTTAACACGCCATGTCAGACGGAAAGGACTGGAGACCCATACGGCCCCTATCAGGAGGTCAGACACGCCTGAGCACAGATAAAAACAGCCCCCTCCCTCTCCGCACTGCCCCCCCCACAGGGTGTAGCCGGGTGGAGTCGTGTTTCAGCCCTGGCAGCCTGTTTCACCAGTTAAATATTTTTCAACTGCAAATTGCTTCTTTGTAAATTGGTTAAAGACACAGACATTTCAGTGCCTATGAGTTGCAGGAGGTTTGGGGCTGACAGGCTGCTGCCTTCCATCTGGGGTTGATTACACACCGTAAGGCAATTCATGTATGAACAGGAAACCAGCCAGTCCATGAGTTACTTATTATTAACTGCATTATTGTGTATGTGTAGTGGGACTCGCTAACTCAAAGTCCACGAGAGGAAACGTGTGGAGCCGTGTGTCACGCTCTGGGACGGGAATCGCAGTCAGCTTGACCTTAGGCAGAAAGCAGAGCTCTGGAGATCGGGTTCGGTTCAGGGACACCTGCATGGAAACCGCTGAATCAGGCACTTTGTGTTGAATCAGACAATAAGCCGGGCCTTGACTGTGGGGGCGGGAGTTTACCTAGGGTTAGAGCATACTGGTTATTTTCCCGAGCTCTTCTCGCCATGTGGGTACTCATGATAACACAGTCATGCAAAGGAGTGACAGCTGACAGGAAGTGAAGTCAGTAATTGGAGTGACATCAGAGGTCACATGATGTGGCAGAATGGCTCCAGCTTCCTGTGTCAGCCTCAGGTTTATACTTTTAAAGTGATTTCCGTTCTCTCATATTTTGTATCTTGCTACTTTCTTGGCAGTTAACTACAGACATTTCATATTATAACTGCGGATAGTCTTTCTTATGTAAATGCATGACTGTTGTGCCTCTGTCAGCATGGCAGCACCTGCAACTGGGTTGCTTTTATTCTCTGTGATGAGAGAATGTCCATGTCTTTCTGTGCTGCTGTTTCAGAAGGTCTTCTGTGGGCACGAGTACAGCATCAAGAACCTGAAATTTGCATTGAAGGTGGAGCCAGATAACGAGAAGGTGAAGGAGATGCTGAGCTGGGCAAGGGTAAGCGGGGGGGGGGGGTTTCGGTAGCATTTTCTCACGTCGGGGTCAGCCCTTTCCCACAGCCAGGACCATGGTCATATAGCCGGAGACAGGGCTCCAATTTATCGTCTCAGTTAAATTAGAAAGTTCTAGAATATGGTCGGGCACATTTTGTCTGTTCACCTGCTGGTCGGCGTGTCCCCCCTCAGGCACGGGACGACGATGACAAGCCCACTGTACCATCCACGCTTGTGGATGAGTTCCAGTACAACCCCTTTCTGCGGCTTTCGTGAGTTGATCCCCGTCTAGGGAACATGCGGTTGGGGGGGTGGGGGGTTCGGGCTGTGACGTGAAGGGGATGGACGGAAAGGACTGGAGACATGAGTGATTGTGGCCGTGTATTTCAAACGACAAAAGTCAAATGAAATCAAACACACCAGTGACGACAATCTGTCGCGCACTTAACATGCCACCTTGTTCAGTCTGTCATGCCACAACCCTGGAGGGTACAAATAAACCTACTGTGGCAAGTGCACAAATCATTTTAATAAAGGAGATGACAGCTCTTTTAAAATTGAAGTTGCTTTGCTAATAGACCAACAGCTGCTATTGATTTAACACTAGAAGCAGCACAGACAAGGAAGCCAACTACGACACTCGTGGTTACACACTAACAAACACCCGCATTGCAGAGCAAACTACACATTTATGACGTTTACTGTTCGCGACATGCATACTGATTTGCACCCTTCACACAGCTGCACTGCGTGTTTAGGCCCCCTGAGGCAAACGTTTGTTCTGATAACATAAGAAATTTACGAACGAGAGGAGGTCATTCGGCCCATCAAGCTCGTTTGGGGAGAACTTAACTAATAGCTCAGAATTGTTATCTTATCTAGCTCTGATTTAAAGGAACCCAGGGTTTTAGCTTTCGCTACACTAGCAGGAAGACTATTCCATACTCTAACTACACGCTGTGTAAATAAGTGCTTTCTCAAATTCGCTTTAAAATGTTCGTTAATTTCCACTTATGGCCACAAGTTCTAGTATTTAAACTAATATTGTTAAACATTTGGCTGCATCCAGACCTATTAGAATCTTATATACCTGGATCATGTCCCCCCTTAGTCTCCTTTGGTCGAGGCTGAACAGATTCAGCTCAGCTAACCTCTCCTCTAAGACATTCCCCTAAGACCAGGAATCATTCCTTTAACCCTACGTTGAACCCTTTCCAAGCCAGCAATGTCGTTTTTAAGGTATGGTGACCAAACCTGTACACAATATTTTAGGTGGGGTCTTACCAAGGAATTATATAATCGTGGGATCACCTCCCTTGACTTAAACTCCACACACCTAGAGATGTAACCCAACATCCTACTGGCCTTTTTTCTTGCTTCCCCACACTGGCGAGAGTGGGACATGGAAGCATCAACATACACACCGAGGTCTTTCTCATAATCAGCTACC